>JBCFYV010000024.1:23452382-24052382 GCA_039000515.1 Timema cristinae
ATGTCTTCAATAGTATACATTGATGTCCCCAATAGTAGACATTGATGTCCCCAATAGTAGACATTGATGTCCCCAATAGTAGACATTGATGTCCCCAATAGTAGACATTGATGTCCCCAATAAGTAGACATTGATGTCTTCAAGAGTAGACATTGGTGTCCCCAATAGTAATATTGATGTTCCCAATAGTAGACATTGATGTCTTCAAGAGTAGACAGTGATGTCTTCAAGAGTAGACATTGATATCCCCAATAGTAGATATTGATGTCCCCAATAGTAGACATTGATGTCTTCAAGAGTAGACATTGATGTCCCCAATAGTAGACATTGATGTCTCCAATAGTAGACATTGATGTCTTCAAGAGTAGACATTGATGTCTCCAATAGTAGACATTGATGTCTCCAATAGTAGACATTGATGTCCCCAATAGTAGACATTGATGTCTCCAATAGTAGACATTGATGTCTCCAATAGTAGACATTGATGTCCCCAATAGTAGACATTGATGTCTCCAATAGTAGACATTGATGTCTTCAAGAGTAGACATTGGTGTCCCCAATAGTAGACATTGATGTCTCCAATAGTATACATTGATGTCCCCAATAGTATACATTGATGTCCCCAATAGTAGACATTGATGTCCCCAATAGTAGACATTGGTGTCCCCAATAGTAGACATTGATGTTCCCAATAGTAGACATTGATGTCTTCAAGAGTAGACATTGATGTCCCCAATAGTAGACATTGATGTCTTCAAGAGTAGACATTGGTGTCCCCAATAGTAGACATTGATTTCTCCAATAGTATACATTGATGTCCCAATAGTAGACATTGATGTCCCCAATAGTAGACATTGATGTCTCCAATAGTAGACATTGATGTCTTCAAGAGTAGACATTGATGTCCCCAATAGTAGACATTGATTTCTCCAATAGTATACATTGTGTCCCAATAGTAGACATTGATGTCTCCAATAGTAGACATTGATGTCCCCAATAGTAGACATTGATGTCTCCCAATAGTAGACATTGATGTCCCAATAGTAGACATTGATGTCCCAATAGTAGACATTGATGTCTTCAAGAGTAGACATTGATGTCCCCAATAGTAGACATTGATGTCTCCAATAGTATACATTGATTCCCATAGTAACATGTGTCCCAATAGTAGAATTGATTCCCAATAGTAGACATTGATGTCTCAATAGTAGACATTGATGTCCCCAATAGTAGACATTGATGTCTCAATAGTAGACATTGATGTCTCCAATAGTAGACATTGATGTCTTCAAGAGTAACATTGGTGTCCCAATAGGTAGACATTGATGTCCCCAATAGTAACATTGAATCCCAATAGTAACATTGATGTCCCCAATAGTAGACATTGATGTCCTCCAATAGTAGACATTGATGTCTTCAAGAGTAGACATTGATGTCCCCAATGAGTAGACATTGATGTCTCTCAATAGTAGACATTGATGTCTCCAATAGTAACATTGATTCCCCAATAGTAGACATTGATTCCCCAATAGTAGAATTGATGTCCCAATAGTAGACATTGATGTCTTCAAGAGTAACATTGATGTCCCCAATAGTAGACATTGATGTCTCCAATAGTAGACATTGATGTCTTCAAAGTAGACTATTGATGTCCCAATAGTAGACAATTGATGTCTCATAGTAGACATTGATGTCCCCAATAGTAGACATGATCCAATAGTAGCAGTCTAGATAAATTGTGACAAGTTAGCAGCTTGACCACGAGACATCCAATAGTGTCATTATGTTCTTAACATTGGTCTCATATAAATTAGTTAATATTAATATATGTTCCATTTATATAACTTATATCCAAGAACTTATGCCATATACATATGATGTATCCAATATAAACATGATTACTCATAATAGCATGAGATAAAGAAATTGTACAATTAACATTTGCCTTCAATATACGCTACAATGAGAAGAGTGAAACATTTAAAACCACTGTCAAACCATGGTCGGTTAAAACCTAAACCCTCCATCACCTGTGAAACATATCAATGACTTGACATTTAACACGTGCCCACAATGCAAAGTATAATAGTTTCTAATTATTTAGTTTACATGTGTAACAATAATTAACAATTAATGCCACAGAGAATATGTGAGAATTATATCTACTATAGTAATATTTACCGATCAGGTACAGTTTATGAATTTAAAGGAATTGGATTTAAGTCTAGATAATATAGTATATGGTACATCCAATTTTGATGAAGAACCTTATCTGATATGTATAAAAACATACTAGATCTACTTTCACGATTGATACGTCAGTCAATTATCTTATGACTCACTTTTAATTGATATTATCATACCTATAAAATAACACAATAAAATAGTAATATGTTACTAACGCTGACCACATAATCATATGTTTGTACTAACTATATGCTCTTCATATTAAAATAGATATATCATTCCATTTAGTGTAAGCTTTGTCCTACCTGATCAATGCGGTAGTAATCGTTCCAACCGAAGCTTGCAGACCTGGCTTCAACTGATGGACGTTCCGAATCCACGAGTCTGCACATTATTAAAATATGTAATCATGAGATAAAGAAGGTTTTGTATCGTATTTACATTTGATTTAAATTATACTGACAAATATAGGTCACTGCTGTATAATGAATAGGTATCATATCACTTTGTAATAAAATAAGAGACTCAGGCATTTTAGATTAAGGGCCAGTTTCGTGTCAGCCTTAGTAGGTCTCAATTGCGGCACTACAGCAAATTCAAGAAGACATCTACCTAAACTCGAATGGAATGGCCCAGTTTCGCATTTGAAACTGGACCATTACATTCTAGTTTAAATAGATGACGTCCTGCATTTAGTGTAGCGCTTCATTTGTGGCCTACTCAATATTACAAAGAAATGGGCCCTAAGAGAGTATCCCTACATCACTTTGTGATCAAAGACAAACCTCATATTACTTTGTAATAAGAGACAAGCCTAATATCACTTTGGAATAAAATTAACTTACTTTTGAACATCTTCGATGAATACCACGTAGTTCGCGTTAATAATATTCATCATATCTTCAAAATCAGCGATCTTGTGAGGTGGAACCATTACATCCACGGTCCTATTTGGCTGGGTAGGTCCTGCCCAAAAATTTAGCTAAAGCAAAACAACATTTATATATTATGTTTTATACACATTAGTTCATTACTGAATGGAAATCAAATCCGTAGTAAGTTCAAGTACTTATATTTGTACTGTATGTTTGTTTTATCATGACAAATCAAATTAAATTATTAATGATTGTATCTGAAGAATAAAACAAAGTAATTTAAAATCGCGTTGAATCAAATTAATTTTAAAAGTTTAATTTAATTAAACGTTAATGAGACTGATTCATTTTGAAATGTCACGTCTTGCTGATGTGATAATATAGATTATTATACTAAATAACGTTTAGAAGTTTTACTTAAGGTTTTAAAAATTATTTTGTTAAAAAATCTCAAACCTCAATATTTTATTTCTCTAAACTAAAACTTGGGGTTTCCTTTTACATTATTTAGCTTTTGCTTTTGTTTGCAGTGGCGTAACACCCAGGCCCGCAAGGTCTGCGATGCTTGGGGAGGGGGGAGGGGGAGAGGCAGTCCCAATATTATAAGAAGGCCAGCGAAAGGGAACTTTAAATTACTATAAATTTGGTGGAAATAATTGTAAAGAAATATCGTATGCCCTGATTATTGATAATTTATATAAATGAAATGTTCACCATAAAGTGTAGTAAGTTATAACTAATCTATATTATTATTTAAATCGGTTTTAAATAGCACATAATTTTTTCTTTATCTTCAATCAGTCAAGCTGACTGACTGATTGACGTTCCCAACACAAAACATGGGCTAAAACAGTCATTTTAAGGTGGGATTACTAGATTAGTAGTATAATTATTTAGGAATATTATTTATTTCTTATAACATTAATTAAGGCGTTATATGACTTGAAAAGGGGGTCCGAAAATAAATCTTGCAAGGGGGGAGGGTGCAAGCTTAATCTGTTACTCCACTGTTTGTTTACTCTTATAGCATTATTTTATTTTTAATAATAGATAACAAATTGAAACTTGGTATTACTAGGTAAAAAAAAGCCTTTCCTCCAATTAATTTTATGATCAATTTACCGCAAAAAAAATTGCAGTTATAACTATAATAATATTTTTAACTTTAATGTTAGCAAAACATATATTGATATAATAATTTGTGATTTTATAGTTTATATTAATTAAAAAGGACATGTGCACCTGATTCATCAGGGTTCGTCCCTCCCCACGAGTAACGTGTACCTTATATAGGTAATACAGATCAAATGATACGTATCGTATGATAAGTTTCATATATTGGGCAAGTCTCAAGTATTTAAAAAATATAAGGAGACCCTCTTCGCTACATTAATTAACGTGAACATTAAGGGAACGTTACAACACGTTAAGTTGATAATGATTCTGGCATGTCTCGCGACATTATCTTTCTCAGATGCAATTTATTGTCTCTTGTTGACACTTACCCCATCAGGCTGATCTTCGATGTCTCTCAGAGCATCAACTTGGTCCTGTGTGGTCGGTACGACCCTGTAAACAACATAGTTATCAAAACGAGCCTTTCCCGCCAATGCCACTCCCAACGCAAGAGCAAAGAAAAAAAGGTTGCATGCCCACATATTGTAGGCTAAGCTTTGCCTTTCTACAGAATATCAATACATAAACGTGGCGTTGCCAAAGTATCGGTGTCTTTTATATGCTTATGTTGACGTAATTGTATTTCATTTTAAAAATAATTGTAATCGATCAATTGTTAGATGGGATTAGTTGGAGTCAGGAAAACAAACCTTCATTGGTAATACTTTGCCACTAAAGAAACGCAAAGATGATAAATTATTTAGCAGTATAAGGCACTATGCCACCTTAAGGTGTCAAAGGAATTAAGTTAATTAATCATTAACTTTAGATCGATCAGGGAGTATTTAATCTTAGTTGAATACTACATAATCAAGCTGTAAAGAGCTAAAAAAAAAAAAAAAACGTGCTAATGTGTCATATGATTACAAAAATATCAAGGGGATATAACTGAAACCAAAATGTCGACTTTAAAATCTAGTATTTTGAGTAATGTATGTATTTATTAGTAAATACCTGAACAGGTAGTAAGACGTGGTGCTAAAAAAAAAGTAAAAATACAAGTTAATTATAGAACTTTCCAAGCACATAGAGGAATATAAACCCAAAAGGTAGTGATGCATATGCCCTGGATGTATACATTTAATAATTGTCATTTGAAACAGAACAATATCAAAATATTACTAGTTGTAAACAGGTCTTTGTCCTTCCTCGGGTACACCGGGTTGGGCCCCAGAGCATCGAGACCTTAATTCTGTCTAGATATCAGGCGATATCATAGAGACAAATACATGTGGTAGAACATATTATGGACACACTATTTTTGAGATTTCTGATGGTTGATTGTCTAAAGGGATGAGGGTTTCTCCTAGTTTGAGAAGAAATATGGCTCACTAACAAGAAGTAAGAAACGGTAGCAAACCACAAGTGTTCGACTGAGATTAGTCTCCAGGACTAATAGATAGTTAACCAGCACACTTGGTGAAACTGATAAAAGAGTATCCTAACTATGTATCCGATCATGTCAATACAACTTGTCTGCTTCAATGTCCCTAGAATGGGCCCAACCGGTCTCGAACACTGGGCTTTTGAGTCACTCAGGTCAATCCTTCTTTATCAATTCACACCATTCCGGCTACTTCGGGCCCCTCCTCAGCGCCATCTTGAACTCAGGTCCCTTGCCCTCATCCCCCTGGTCACTAAAGTCAATCAAGTAGAAAGAGGGAACCCGCCTCGGTGGCGTAGTTAGCTAACGCGCTAGTTTCATGTTGAACTATACTGGCCGATGATGGGGAGATAGAGGTTTAAATCTCAATCGGGTGAACTAGGGGTAGTTTTCCCTAAATGGTTTTCCACTCTCCCTCGACGCAAATACAAGTTCACTTCCTCAATATTCAACCTTCCCAATTCTTAACCCATTAGCGTAATTAGTACTTAAGCATATAACCCGAACGGGTAGTAAGACGTGGTGATAATTATTAAGTAGTAAGATCCACACCCAAAAGGTGGTGATATAATGATTAGTTAATGATTATGAGTTGAGGTTTATCCAATTAAACGCCAGTATACACAGTAAACCAATATTAGCTAATGTGTTCATGATTAAATTGCCTTGTGGTGGCTATACTTGTTGGTTATTAAGGTGGGAATGTATGAACAATAGAAAAGGCCAACGTTTTTAAGTTTTTATAGAAAATCATTATTTATTTGTTTTTAATTTTTTTGATTTTTATTGCTTCAGTAAAAACATAATTTTAATTTTCTTCACATGGTGGGTGACCTCAACATTTCTTGAATATTTGTCAAGAGTGTCCTGGAATTTAATGACAATTTTTTCTCTTAATTTATAAAAAAAAAATTCATTTAATGTCGCTATGCTCATGACAGATATTCATCCACTATTGACATCGCCATGTGAAGAAAGTTAAACTCTATGTTCGTATTGAAGCAATATTTTATTTATTTTGGCCAAAGATGTTGCCATAATAAAGGCAAAAACACTGGCCTCTTCTCACGTTTCCTACGTCCCCAATTTAATGAATTTTCTTTTCTTTAGAGACAATGAATGTGATTATATAATTAATTATATGATTGAAAATAAAGGATAAATGTTACATTTTTCCCTTTGTTTTTGAGAAATAGGTCTACTATAAATGACAGTAATAAAATCGGAACCAAATAGAAATTGAATTTGATTTAATAGTTCAGACAAAACTTAAGTAAGGTTAAATTCAAGATTCAAAATACACGGTTTAATTAAAGTTGTTTTTCGAATGAATCCTTTATTGAAGTACTTTAGAGATTATCTAGTAGTGAAAGTTAGGCAATTTTCTATGAACGAACGATTAAAGTGAGACTTGTAAACAACTTTTCATTATAAACCGTTGTATTTTTATTGTAAATGTGCACTGTTCGCCATACACAATTTATTATTATTATTATTATTATTATTATTATTATTATTATTTAGCACCGCATCTTACAAGCCGTTTGGGTTATACGCTTTAAGTACTAATTACGCTAATGGATTAGGAATTGGGAAGGTTGGATTAGAGGAAGTGAACCCACATTTGCGTGAAGGGAGAGTGGAAAACCATTTATGGAAAACCCTTTAGGAAAAACCACCCCCAGTTCACCCGACCGAGATTCAAATCTCGATATTCCCGTCCTCAGCAGTAGAGCTCAACTCGACAAGCGCGTTAGCCAACTACGCCACCGAGGCGGGTCATACAAAATTTACTATTAGCTATGAGTTATGCGTGAATATATCCTTAGCACCGCATCTTACTACCCGTTCTGGTTATACCCTTAAGTACTAATTACACTGATGGGTTAGGAAATGGGAAGGTTGAATATAGAGGAAGTGAACCCACATTTTCATGGAGGTAAAATGGAAAATCATTTAGGAAAAATCACCCCAGTTCACCCGAGTGTGATTCGAACCTCGATCTCTCCATCCTCGGCAGTCTAGTTCAACATGAAACTAACGTGATAGCTAGCTACGCCACAGAGGAGGGTATGCGTTAAAATAAACCCAGCTTAACAAAAATTAAATTAATTAATTTGTGTAAATTAAAACATGTAGGACCTATTTCCTCCGGCACGACGACGTCCCTAGACCAAAGACGTTTGGGGCTTTTTGCCTCTCTTGTTAGTCCTCCATCACCTTTCCAAATTGTTAGGCTTCTGCCCTTAGGAATGTTTTATTTGGATTAAAATTATTTCTGCAGCGGCAAAATTTCAAAAGGAAACATATTTTGATAAAAAAAAATATTGTATTTATTAAAAGTTGTAACAATTTGAAAAAATATATTCTTTGTTGAATTAATTTTACAAAAAAATAATGCAAAAAAAAATTCCTTATGAACGTGTTATAATGCGATTGTCTTGGATTATCGATCTGAAAATATGTAAGTTAATTAACCATCGTGTCCCGAGATGTATGATTGATACGGTTCTTTAATTCTTATCAAATAATGAACTAAAGCCTACTAGATGATCTGATAAGCACGTGACTCATGACGACAGTTATCATTAGTACCGTAACACGTCTCAAAGAGCAAACCTAATCCACTTTGAGGACCAAGTAAACTATAAAAGTTAAATCAACGCTATCCTGTTTGACTAGTGGAACTGAGTCCAAGGAAAGCGGTTTCTATTCTTTCTACAAACGAATATTGGTCCGTCTATTATTAATTGTGCTTATTGGGTTAGAAGGAGTGTTTAATTAAACCTGTTCTAAAGTATTGATTTTTTTTTTTAATTCAATGCACCCCAAGATAAAATATGAATAAAAGAAAGGACTGACTCTTCTTTTTCTTTACCACAATACATGTATTTTTACACGTTTATTGGTACGTCAACAACAGATATAATAGCAAACTTGTTTGAACTTTACATTTTTCAGTGTTGTTTTTATGTTGAATCACCTTTCATTCTTCCTTACCTTTTAACCTTTATTTTGAGGCAACTAAAATATATTTATAGCATTGTATTTTGTAAATCTTGAATTTAGCGGCCTTACTTTTGCCACCATTTTTCACTAGCGCTTGACTTATGAAACCCAACCGTTCTCACTAAGCATTCCGCATACTAGAATATACATGCCACGTACGCTCAAGAAACCAGCCACAGTGAAAGGGTTGCGAGACAAGTAAAAAAAGAATGTTTATCACCAGGGAACTTTATTTGTCCTACTCTCAAATATGTCAAGAAAAGGTATCCTGATCAAGCTATCTTAACATTAATAAAGATGAGCATTCGACAAATAACGTTAAGGGAGTTAGAGTATTGCTAAATATTAATGCAAAGCAAATAAGAATCAACATAGGCCTCAAGGCTAATTTATTCTCAGATGATAAAATAAGCCTCAGAAAGGAAAATAATATAATCTTTAGAGATAGCGACCAGTGCGCAATATTAGACAGAATCCATTATACAAGTCAATAAGTAATATATGTATAAATATTTATCTCTATTAAGCAATATTCAAAAAATAGCGATCGCATCGCATTTAACAACATTTAACATACTTTTATAACATAATTAAAAGAGATTTGCTCGTATCTAACGGTGCACCTAATGTTAATCAAAATATCTAAAGTATTCCCCAATAACATTAAATATAAAAAATATTATAAAATAATATTATTAACGCATGAACTTATTTCAAAATTACACTATAGAAACATAATTAAAGTGCACGATAGTGCTCAAAGGTTAAGTAGAACAAAATTGACTAAAAAAATAATCATTCCAAATCGGATTCAAAAGGTTTAAGACCAAAAAATGTAATTACCCTAAACAAATATCAATAGAAATTGACTTTAGTTAAAAATATATATATATGTATCCAAAAATGGCCAAATTGAATAGTGATTGCTTCGTTCTGGATATTTGCTTATATTTAATTAAAAAAGCGGGGGGGAAATGGTAGGGAGATATCCAATGTTCAATGAAGTCATCATCAGCTAGTTAGAGCGTGGTTCTCTCATCGACGCCTGCGCACAACGTCGAGAGGATGGATATGAGGGAGTAGGGAGACATACGTGATAGCACTAGGCGCCTCTTTCCCCAAGCTTTTGCGCCTGCGCAGCGCCCGCAACTCGGGACCAAGTGAACTGGATCACATGGCACTCCGTGTCTTCATTCTTGTTTTCTCGTCTAACTTGAACGATGAACAGTGTTCTGTGTTGACGTGCGTGGAGGATCCATACAAGGTGCTGGTTTCCCGGTAATATGGGATAAGTGTGTGTGCACCTTTTTCTTTAGGTGGTGGAGGTTGGTGGCGAAGATATTTTGTAGCTACGGTACAAA
Source organism: Timema cristinae (assembly GCA_039000515.1). Classification (NCBI taxonomy): domain Eukaryota; kingdom Metazoa; phylum Arthropoda; class Insecta; order Phasmatodea; family Timematidae; genus Timema; species Timema cristinae. Next base: position 23,462,375 of record JBCFYV010000024.1, read on the forward strand.
ACCCCATATTAAGTGAATTGCTCTCGGAGAACCGAAAGTCCAGTTTCACTTTCAATGGATTTTTCGTGAAAAAAAAACTATTTAAGACTGCTCTTGTAATTCCATATAACTATATTTGTGTGAACCCGTGATTTATCAAGACTCACATTACTAGGAGCAAGTATTGCTTACAAGGCTGTAGTCAGGGGGGATTTTGGGGGTTAAACCACCACCCCCCCCACCCCCCCACCCCCCAACCCATCCGAAATTTTATGAACAAAATATATATGGATTTATTTCTGGCTCAAACAATATCAAGATTAAGGTACAAATACAAATTAGGGTGCTGTGTTACCATAAAAAGCACATCTGAGAGCTTCTAGAGGTGTTTAAATATATATCATGTTCCTAGCCTCCGGCAGTTAGGGAGCTATGTTACCACAAAAAACACTTTAGAGAGCTTCTAGAACCGTTTATAATTTAGAATATGTTATAGCCTCCAGCAATTGGTGGATGTTCCCACCAAATCCCCGCTGAAATGATTGGCTGAATACGGCCTTGATTGTTTAGGTAAGCTGCCACCATAGTCCCACTTCCATCCCTGTACTCTACGTTTACCCTAAAAAGAAGCAAGCTTACCTTATGGCAAAGCTTACAAGATAGGGCCATTAGTGTAACCCGTCAAGGTAAGGCTATTAGTTTGCAGGGCAAACAACAGGATCCGTCCATTATTTTTCCCCGTGTTCGTAGCATTGGTCTTCCAGAAGTTTGTTAGTTTGTTCGACTTTCCTAAGTACCGGTATTGGTAGTGATGGCTTGTGTACATGTGCAATGAACAACTAATATTTTTAGTACAATAATATATTAGTTTAGTTTTAAATAATTAGCTAGGCTATCTAGATCTATGTGATTATTTATTATCCTACATAATCACGTCCTTCTATTGTGATTACCGCTTTTCTGGTGTCATGTGGGCAACTGTCGTGTGCGAGCTATGGACATAATTTCTTGTTGCTGTTTGGCCGCACGCTATGTACGCTAGAAATACGTGCTAATGCGCATGCGCACGACAGAATTGCATAGCTCTTATGAAGATTTAACCTGGGGAATGTTCACATCTGCTGCCGTGAACATTTGAATGTTTTAACAAGTTCCCCCTTATCACAACCCTCGAAATTCGGGCTGATCCAAGCAAGCTAGGACGTTTGTGACACTCATGAGTCCAGTCATTATTTAGACTAGAGAGACCAACCAGTTTTAACGAATCTTTCTTTCTTTTAAATGGTTATTCGGGAGTGATTTTTTTTTTTAATATTTAAATATGCTTTGCTAAAATATTGTGTCACTATATATATAATAGAAGTATGGTTTATATAAAATGCATCTTAGCTTATTGAAAGTGTAAATAGACGTAACAACATGGTTTTTTCGTTTTGTTTGTAATGTTTCTTTAAATATGAATACGATACAATATATTCTAAACAGTGATAAATTATTTCATCTGAATATTATTGTAATTAAAAGGCTAGGATCTAATAAACCAAATTTATTAGACATAAATGATATGAATCCATTCAAGATTTTTAAACATAAACGGTATAATTTGGGGGAGAATAATTAAAAAATCAACTCCGTTCTTGATTACATTTTACTATCGTGATGAGTCGAACCAGCTCATTGGCACGAGCTACGAGTATTAAAGACTATTTTGCAGAAGCTTGCTCATTCAAAAGTCGTTCAGTTATGTCATTCACCACATAATTGGTCGGTCCCGATCCTTCAACCCCTTCCTCTATCATGGTGATCGAACGACCTTTAGTTAACTAAACTCTTTGTTTTTATCACTGCATCTTACTAACTGCTCAAGCTATACGCATATGTACTAATTCAACACTAAACATGTTAAAGATGATTAATTTAGAGATAGTGGGCCCACATTTGCGTAGAAGGAAAGTGTAAAACCCTTTTGAAAAACCACCCTCAGTACACTCGATTGAAATTCGAACCCGTTCTCACTGTCATTGGTCAGCTCCTATTTCAAGCGTGTGAGCGTGGTAAGCAGGCCGAAAATCGATGAAAGAACAATTAGGTTCATTTCCCAACACCAGTGCCGAGTCGCACCCACATAAAAAAAAAGAAGAGTGATATGCGCGGACTCATTGCGTTCTATCAGCCGCACTCGGCCAACTTGTGGAACTGTTCTTCTCACATGTTGTATGGTGGCTTAGAGCATGTTATAGTATGTTCCAGATGCATGGTTGCCCCCACCCCTCTCTCCATCCTGTTATTGCCGCGCCTTGAGAGCATGTGGCATATTTTTAGGGTATATAATGATGGTGTTCCTATGTTACTTATTGGCTACAAAGTGAGCGGCATTGCCAGAGGCTGATTTAAACGCTAGGTTAGTCAAAATTCCCTTTTTGGCTTAAAATGTTCTATTCTATTCAACATTATTGTTCTGGACTACTAATACTTAAAACTTATTAATTATTGGCACTATGTGAACTTCGTAAATTTTGGGCTCTTAAAGCCATGATAATATTTAATATCATTGGGTGGTTATTACAAACAGTTTGTTCACCTTTTATAACAATCTCTATGGGGGACCTTTGGATCCTGTGCCTTATTTTTGAAACTTTCTTATCTGCTTAACGGATGGTTTTTTTACACTTTGGGTACCGCCACTTGGGACGCTCATTAATTAAAGTCTGATAGCGTCGTTGGCCAGTTCTTCTTATTTTAGTATTTTAGGGAATTATATTTTTCTTGTTATTTATTAAGAGACTATTTATCATTGTTGAGAATGTTTAAAGTTTATGAGTTGTTAGTCAAAGAAGGGGCCACGAGTCGGTGAGGCTATTCAAGTCTTGCTTATTTACTAATTTCTTTGTTTTGCAAGCCATTAGGCGGCGTAGGTTTCAATATTATGACTTTGTTAATAGATTCTAATATGTCTAATATTCTAATTATTCAGTCGGGAGGAAATTTATTAAACAAGACTACGGTATATTGTTATTGTTTGTCCATTGGGACTGTCAGTTAGGGTAACCTAACTTTTAGGTGTATTAGCTGAATCGCATTCCTGATTGACCATTTTTACCTGGAGCTTTCATTTGATGATTAATTTGTTACTATGGCAGAAGTTATTGAGATTAATTTGGGTGTCAATTTAGTATAGATTATTTAATGAATTTTGAGTCACCATTTATGGGCGAGAGTATGATATTAGTTCAGAAATTACTTTTGGTCACTTGTCTCACAATGTATAGTGCCGTTTGGGCTTTGGCTAATTTCTAAGGTTATCAAACCCGTCTACGCCAATTAAATTATTGTTTGTCTATTGTATTTGTTTTTTCAGCGTCTAACGCTGTAATTTGTTATTTGAATAAAATAACTCTTTTGTTACAATCCCCGACTGTTATTTCTGAGTGGTTATAAAAGGGAGGGTTACAGTGACAGCTTCTATTTAAAAACATGAATAGAACCTTTACATTCTATTATCTTACGTGAAAGTTAAGTGAACGTTAAGTTGATCGTAATCCCGCCATAGGAGATAGATGGATATGTATCTGTATAGAGTTGAATGTCAAGCTATAATATTGTATTCTAGAAGCCTTGAACTTTTAAGTTCCTTATGGCCAGAAAGTCAAGCCCCATCTACAGAGTCCGTAAGCTACGCATCCTTATAGTTCCTAGATCCTTAAGAATGGAAATCCCGTATACACAGTCTGTATTCGTATCTGTAATCACGTGATCATGCCAACTAATGAGAAAGTTGGAAACAATGTCCAAGTAAGCTCAACATCGATTACTAAATTTCCAGAAGCTATGGCGTTTATTCACTACAACGAAAAATGTGAGACTGAAGCTAGCATGCCATGCAGACCGGAGGCGAGATACCATGGTGTGTGAATAGATACACTAGACACAATGTATCTTGATCATTTCAGTGTGCCGTTCACGGAACGGTGGCCGTCCCTAGATTGATATACGCCATGGCTACCACAATGGCCGTTCACGGCATTCTCGCTGGGCCATCACGCGTGAAAGTTCTCATTTAAACCTGTATACATCGATATTCATGGCACTGCACCATCGACGGTGATGACAAAAAACCGTCATGTGTGAAAGCCGCCTTATAGTGTAGTTGATCTCTTACGAAGTACTACGCACCTTACGGATACGGAGTCTAAAGATAGGGTTTTAGTTTGGTAGTTATATCGAGTTAATTTTGATTGATTTAAAAATTCTTTCTGTGTATTACTTTTTAATTAATGAAAAATATATAGTTAGAAGTCAAGCTTATAATACAAATATATTATTTGCTTCCATCAAAAATTATTTAATAATTCTTAACAATTTAACTTTGAGATAATAAAATATATTTTGATTATTTTTATGACACTACTTGAACTCATATACAATATTTTACTCTTCACATTTAGTTGGCTATATTAATAAACCTATATATAATTTTGTATGTGTTGACCTAACTAATCAATGTTAAATATCTATTCACAATATTACACACATGTGAAAATGGCTACTGTGACTTATTACTTTTTTATTAAAGATTTTGACTAAAACATACAATAAAATATACACGTAGCGGTCTCTTTGTTTTACAATGGAGGCACATATTTTCTTAGTGATATCTATATTATAGAGATCAATGGATTTTATACAGACTTTCACTTTTCATGATTTCGCTTGTGGTAGAACTGCTTTTCTCTCAAATAAATGAACAGAGATTTAAATTAAACACAAATAATGGCTTCACCGGCTCCAAAATCTCCGGAACTTACAGATAAAAACAAGAAATATGATAGACAACTAAGGTATTTGTGCTTAAAAACAATAGTTGAATATACATTATTTAAGGTAGTTGTACACGTATATTTTGGTTTGAAAGAATATTTGTAACCGAGCAAAGCCTCCATTTTGAGTTGGGAAAACAATCAAAAGGTTAAGTTTTTAAAAATCAAACTTCACATACACAAGCTTCTATCAAGGAAATATATTAGCATTCTTAGGTTTATTTTAAAGATTGAGCTTAGAATTAATAGAAGTAAATTTAGGAAAGTGATGGAGGAGGCTGGAGTGGAAACGGCAGTTGTAAAGAGTATAGATGAGAATAATATGTTATGTTAAAAATTAAGATAGAGAAGGTATGTACAGGATGGTTGAAAAAATTGATTTTTTTAACGAAGCAGAGAAGTGCTCTCTAAACTACTGTTTGTAATATTAATGTAAATGGTCATTAATAAAGTGACAAGGGAACTCCGTGAGGAAAGAATGAAAGTCATTGTGTTTGCTGATGAATTTATGATATGGGAGTAGAAGGAATAGGAAGTAATGAGGAAGTGAAGGATTATGGAATGGAATTTAGTCCAATGAAGTGTGACTTGTTGGTGATGACACGAGGATATTGCCTAGTAAAGTTATAAAGTTGAAGGGAGTACCAGTACAGCTGAGAATGGTACAGAGTGTAAAATATTTAGGAAGCGTGATTGAGTCAAAGGATGGGAATAAAGAGGATTTAATAAGAAGAGGGCAGCAGGGGGAGTTGTTCTCTAGATGTGTAAGAGACCTGTTATTGATAAGAGAAGTGCGCTTTAAGTGTTCCAAGGAAGAGCTATACCCTACACAGTGTATAATTTGTACCCATAGTCACATATGCAACAGAAACATGAACATTAATTGTAAAGCCTAGTAGTGTACACACTTGAAAACATAGTGTCTGAAATATTTCCTGCTGCTTACAAATATATTGTTTGCGTCCATGTTGTTTCACGTCCAGACTTTAATGGTGAAACATCGTTTCCCGTCCAGATTTCAGTTGAGTACATGATGTCTGCCAAGGAGGATACTGCTCTGAAGTGTGCTTTTTTTTACATAGTTAAGGACCACTCAAAAGGTCTAATAATAAAACAGTGATGTGCTCAAACGGCGCCTCAAACTGGTGGTTCATACTTTTCTAATAGGCTTCTAACAGAACTGAAGCTTGAAGACTGCAGGGGTAATAATTTCAGTCCCATGTCTCTTACAAATTTTTAATTTATTTTACATATTGCTTGTGCCAGAATAGTTAATGACTGGCCTTGTCCAGGTTATTTGTTGTCGACAATGTTGGCAAACATGTCCAGACAGTACGTCAACTTTGTTCTTCATAACCTATTTGAAATGGATGACAATAAACATTGTTTGCTCTTTGGGAAACACACAAAAAATGTTTTAAAACTGTTTCCAAAACACTAAAAAAACATTTAGGAAACAAGAGCAACATATTTGCTAGCAAAAATGTTTCCAAGTACATAGTAAGCTTAAGGATAGTGTATGAAAGTGGAGGCTATGGGAATGAATTTTTGAGGAGCATGTTATCTGTCACAAGGATAAACAGAATTAGGAATGGAAGTTATATCATGGAGATACAAGAAGTATATGAGATATTAGAGGAAGCAAAGCTGAGATAGTATGGTCTTGTGATGAGGATGGAAAAGAAGAAAATACCAAAGAGATCAATGGAGATGAAGAACTTAGGGAAAAAACTGCAAGGGAGACAAAGAAAGAAATGGGAGAAATAGATAACAGAAAGTATGCAAGTGAGAGGAGAATAATGAAAACAATTAAAAGCGGATGAATGGTGGAAGGATATAGGAAGATGGAGGCATTTCACTAAACTGAGCCGTTCACATGCTGGGAACAATTGATGTTATGATGATTCATAGGCTGTATTTCACTTCCCACGCAGCATTATCACTTAGTCTCCTTAATTGCTGCATTATCAGTGACTTTTGGCCTGTTCAATATGTCCTTAATGTGAATAATGTTTATGTATGGTACTCTTGTCTATGCCATAAATTGCAAGGATTCGCCAATGTCTTCTCAAGCATCCTCATCCTAGTGTCTACCATCTGTTCACAATGTGCAAACCCTTAACTTTTAATAAATAAAGACATCTATAGGAAGATGCAGGAATTTTAATAAACTGACCCAGTCACATGCTGGAGGTGAAGACAGCTATAGAACAGTTATTATATTTTTTTGAAAAAAGCTAGGGCCTAGGCCTATATATAAAATTTTATTTCCAATGATTTTAAAATTCTTGGGTTTTCGAACTTAACCTACCTTAACAAATTAATACCTACAGCAAAGAGATATCATATGTAAATAAAAAAATACTCTGTTGACAAAAAAAAATCTTGTAATAAGTGGTATGTCTATTGGCCATATTGCTAAACTAACACATGACACACCTACAACTATATCCCAAATAATTATAATTTTTCAAAAGTGCAATAATTGTCAACATGACCACATTTCACTTATTTTCATAGCAATCCCAACTTTTGAAAATGAGACACAATTATATTTTTATCTTGTTTGGAGACATCTTTAACATCTACAAATGAACACAATGTAACAGATGTAGCCACATGCAAGAATCCATCTTGAATAAACTGTTGGATGACGTCTCAAATATAAAAGCCCAAATTAATGTTTAAAATAATTATATTATGATAACCTACAAACCAAACTTTTAAACATTCCATAATATGTAAAGGCAGGCCTATATAATTGTGTTTCTAACCCGTCTTCACTTACTGTATGGTAACTTAACCTTTAATTCATTAATATCCTATATTAAAATTTTGAATAATATTGATCAAATAAACAATTTAATTTCTAAAAGAAACAATGACTTCATACACCTCCAAGGATCATGGGTTGTGCCTACACATACGAGTATAATGCAATAATACATCTAAATAAGTGTTGTGATTTTGTTTTATATGTACAATAATTATTCAAAATCATCAAACTTTATAAATCCTGTTATTATTAGATTCACCGTCTTGATTATGTAATAGTTTCATTATAACAAAACAAAGAAAATATTTTTTATATTCACTACTGCACCAAGGAAATGAGATCAAGGATCACCAAGGAAGCTTTCAACAAGAAGAGGTTACTGCTGACCAGCAAGTTGAGTTTGGAACTGAGGAAGAAACTGATTAAATGCTAGATTTTGGAGCAGAAACCTGGATTCTCGGGAAGATGGGAAAGAAATGTGATGCTGGAGAAGACAAGAGAAGAGAACCATTTTGGATATTATTCTTCACTACAAAGCAAACTGGATCGAACACATCCTCAGGAGGAACTGTCTTCTGTATGACGTCATGGAAGGCAAGTTTGAGGGAAAGAGGAGCTTAGGAAGGAGGAGGATTCAAATATAGGAAAGAAGAAAATTCTGGGAGATGTAGGAGGAGGCAGAGTACAGGGCACATAAACAGTCTTAGTTCACGGACAAAGACCTGTCACAAGACGCAACACTTAATAATAATAATAAGCCATAATTTAGACTATAGTGCAATCAAAATAAAGGAAAAAATAACAACACTTAATAACATATAACTTAAAATAATGTTGCTTAATATAAGAGAATTATTTTTAATTTGCTTAGGGCCTATCTCTTTTTGTTTGTGTGGTTAAGATTAGATAAATTAGTCGAAATTAATGTTAAAATAATCAATTTTAAAATTATCGGTTTCTATTTTTCGGTATGCTTATTTCCCTGTTAATTACAGATTACGTTGAAGCATACAAAAATCTGGCACTGCACTGATTTTTCTCAATGTCCACTATATAATGACTATTTTTAATGTTATTATTTCTGCAACTTGTAGGTTTATGTTCGGTGCTATAAATACAACTTTTTTTAGATTGTGGGGAGACCATGGACAAACTGCCTTGGAACAAGCAAAAGTTTGTTTGATCAATGCCACTGCCACGGGCACAGAAATATTAAAATCTTTGGTTTTGCCTGGGATAGGTGCTTTTACCATTGTTGATGGGAAAAAAGTCACCGAAGAAGATATTGGTTGCAAGTTAGTGAATGTTTTACTTTTATTTGTAAAGTGCTTTTATCTCATCGTTTTATTAAATACGGTACAGTTGTATTTTCATAGGAAGAGCCTTAGGTACCTGACAACTAGAACTTCTTTTGTCACTGCTTCTTACTACAGTACATGTTCAGGTTATACACATGTATGATAGTTATTCTAATAGTAGGATAAGGAAGGAAGCATTTTATAGGTAATCTACACGCATTTGTGTAGAAGGATTGTGGAAAACCATTCAGGAGAAACCACCCTCAGTAGAAATGGTTGAGATTCGTACTCCAATCTCTCCATCTACGGTAGACCAGTATAACACAAGAGTCACACCTTAGACCATTTGGACACTGAGGTGGTTAACTAGAAATTTACTAGATCTACTTTATCATATTCATGTGTCAAGCCATGTGATCCGCAGCTGTCACTTTAGATAAGATATAATCAATTCTATAACATAACAAAGAAAAATACAGTAAAATGTCATTAATATTGGCCATAGGGTAATATTTGTTCTATATAAAAGACTCCTCCAATGAAAATTAGACGGTAGATTTTGACTACATGAAATGTTTAATGTTTATGACAAAAAAAAAAAAACAGGATTTCAAATGTAATTTAATTAAAAAAGTTATGTTCAATGTCAACAAAACAATTTTATGATATTTTCTCACTCAAAACAGTTTTTATGCAATGTTTTTATGCATGCGTACAACATCAAATATACATACTACATCAATTACCTAGGGGTCCTGCATTCGATTCCCATCTGATACCATGGGGAGTTACCCTGGCGATCACCAAGGTTTAGTTAGTTAGACTCAAGTTAGGTTCAAGAATTTCCACTGATTCCACACCCTCATACTCACTATCACTCTCATCTCATCGGACATGGAAAGAGGTTCCACGGAAAAGATGTAGATTAGTTGGCCCTACATCCGTATGTCCCCTGGGCAACGTTACATAAGTACTGGCTAATATCAACTCGTGTGTGTGTGTGTGTGTGTGTGCGTGCGTGCGTGCGTGCGTGGGTGGGCGGGCGGGCGGCGGGCTACATTATGGATACTTATTTTGATAAACATACAAGTTTAGGAATAGGACTCAAAAGTTTGCACGTGGTTGAACTAGACTTTAGTTAGGTTTTTTTGTTTTAGTTTTTTCCTAGATGGTGATAGCTGCAACAAATCCCGTGCTCAAGCTGCAACACAGCTCCTCCTTGAACTGAACCCAGATGTTAGAGGAGACTATGTAGACGAAAGCATTGAACAATTACTAGAGAACAGTCCAGACTTCTTCAATAATTTTACAGTGGTAGTAGGAACAGCATTAACAGAAAGGTAAGATAATTCAAGCATGCAAAGGCTACATTCATAGAATCCAACCCAAAACTTTGGCTACAAGGGGTTGAAGAAAATGAAATAGTGCCGAATAACTTGCTTAGAGCTGAACACAAACTAACTTAAATCATATGCTGAAAGTGACTACCATGATCTGCCAAGCACATGCAAATGCACTGCTGCATGTTTTTTTGTGGTATGTTATAGTACTACACTGTAAATTTGATTTATTTAATTGATAATGCTTTCTTTCAATGCATCATTTGTGTGGGGCTTGTTATGAAATACTCAGATAATCTCGCAAAAATAAATCAAAGGAATGAAGTTGGGTGGCTGTGATGGCCACAGATCATTGGACATCACTTGGTGGAAGTTCCTAGGAGTAGGGATGTGAAAAATGTATCGATACTTTACTAATATCGATATTTTCCTTTCAATACTAATATTTTTTTACTCAATACTTTTTTCCGATGCTTCTACTGATATTAGTGCTCACACTCTGGTATTGGATCAGTATCGAAAGAAATAATTTTTTGTTATCTTCACTCATGCTGAAATTAAATATTTACCAGGGTGGTGTGTAGAGAAGCACTAATGACACAACTTCTAATTTTTCACTCATTTTCTGTATGATAAGCAAGAAGAACTCTAGCTAGTATGGTAAAACCTTTTATAATATCCATCATACAATACCATCTATCAAACCTTCCAAGTTCCAACACATAACATAGACGCGATAGACCTAAGTATACTATATTATGATGCGTAAGTTTAAATTATTATTATTACTAGATAAAAAAAAATCCAGATAAAAAATTTAATACCGGTACTTTTCTTTCGATACTAGTACGGTATCAGTATTTTTCTTTCGATACCTTTAATGAGTACAGTACTGATATTTTTCTTTTGGTAGCATTTCCCTACCTAGGAGTAAATTCCACACTCTTTAGCTATTCCACAATCTGTAAGCAAATGAGTCTGATGTTTTGACGTTTCTTTGATCACCAAACTCTCACTTTGCTCTCAGTGCAGTGTGAATTACTCAGGTATTCCCTCCAGCCCATATCCTGGTATTTTGTAAGCTATTCTCATTAGACAAACAAAACTAGGCCTCATCCATAACCAAAATTCCTGAAAAATTCAAACAACGTTCTGAAATCATCGGCAGTATCAAACTCACTTCCCATTCTCTGGTTCCAGCAATTGATAAACCACTTTTCTTTCACTCTCTGTGGCCTAAGCTTTGCATTCTCACAAGCGTTCTGAAATTTGGAATAAAATTGCCCTGATTTCTGGGAAAGCACTTCAATTTGACACGCACATGCTATTATAGCCTGGTACAAAGTTATTCAGGTCCATTAAAAAGAGATCTTGTGTTTTCCAATTTACGTGTGAATTATGTATTCAATAGGTTGAAATTATCATTGGTAGCAGATGACAGCTTTTTATAGAAATTAATTTAAAAACTTAATTTAGACCTTTCACCCATGGAGCTACCCAAATAAGACTCAAAAAGTTATGTGCGAGTAAAACCTAAATCACAAACCAGTGGCTTGAGCATCATGACTAATGTATTTCACTAGCGGTATACTCACAGGGTTACCGTTTACTAACCAGTTTACAACACGTCCGTGATTAGTCACTGGGCTACTCATTTACAAACTCGGTCATTATGAATAAAAAGTTATTCAACATAAATCTACTATTCAAGGTAACTTTCTTTCAACATTCTGTACAATGCTATCAATTTTGCATCAGTTTGTTGCAGTCCCTGTAAACACCTTATCCTACACCCCAACCTTTAACTAAAGTGAACTGATGTAAGGCCATACAGAAATTACATTTTAATTGTGTGGGGCACTGTCTAAAGGATTACCTTGCTCAGGGATGTGGGGAGTCACAATCACCATAGGACTAACATAGGTACACATACTACCAGTGAGTAGTAAATTAAATAAATACTAAGACCTTCTCTGAAATTTGATATTTTAGTATATTGTGCAGTTTAATTAACTTATTAAACATAGACTTCTAGATAGTCACAATTGATTACAGTAAAATGAGACACAATATAATTATAAAATACAGTGAACAAAACAATTAGATGTACCCTCTTACAAACTAAACAGTGGTTCAAATACATATATAACCAATATTGACTATTATAGACTAATGATTGTATACTCAGCTTTTTCCCCCAAGTGGCATATTTGGTATACAAACAAGGTTCACTCATTTTTGTTAATATATAATTTGAGCATACAAAGGGACTTCATATATGTTGTAAACATAACATTTTAATTTAAAAATAAGTTTTTGGCAATGTTCTGTTTTATTTTAAATAAATTATAAATTGCCAAACCAAATTTAAAATAACCTTTCAAATTATTACAGCACCAAGAAGTGATTTGTCAATATTTCTATGCTAACTAAATTCAATATCTAGTGGAAAAAATGTTTAGGTGTTCATTATTGGTCATCAAAAGAATTAAACCATCTCATCTTAGGAAAAAAATTATTAATCTTTAAAGAGTTTAAATAAAGACTTGGAAACAACAATGTTGAAAGACTACACCTCTGCACATCCATGGGGCTGAACTCTGGTATCCTCCATCAAATTTTGCAACACTATTTATTCAGCCAATCCTACTTTGATTGTGTGCTATGATTGATTAGTTAAAATTGAACTTTTGCCCAAACTTATCAAGTTGTCCCCAAGGAAACAAACAATCCCTATGTTTTTACCATTTAAAAAACCCACCACTTTTGTAACTGCATGTCTATAGCCTAAGTACTCTAGGTTAATGTATAATAAGCCATATAGTAAAAATGTTCATGTTCCATAATATCCACTAAAAAATGAATTCAAGTTTAAAAGCATGTATATGGATTTACACTTTTGAGGATCTTTTAAATAATGTTTTGAATGTTGCTTTAATGGTTCCAATTAAATAAGTTATTTACAACTGTCATGTCAGTCACATTTCTATTATGTGATTTTTTTTTTTTTGATTTTTTTTCAGAACGCTAACTTTTCTGTCAAAGAAACTATGGGAGCTGGATATTACATTCTTAGTTTGCCGCAGCTATGGGTTTGTCGGCTACCTAAGGATTCAATTTATTGAACACACAGTTATAGAGACGCACCCAGACAATCAGATATCCGACCTTCGTCTGGATGTGCCTTTCTCAGAGCTGAAGAATCACATAGATGCTATTGATCTGAGTTCACTTGAATATAAGGACCATGCTCATGTTCCTTATCTTATCATTCTATACAAGTATCTCCAGCATTGGAGGCAGCAAAATGAAGGTCGACTGCCCAAGACTTACAAGGAGAAGGAGAGCCTGAGAACACTTATTAGAACTGGTACATCACCATTTTATACATAACACACTCCTTATTTAAATACATTAGTCTCTATAGTTCAAGTTGAATGGAACCAGCTCCACCTCAAACGACACATAATAACCAGAAGAAACTAAAACAATCAGAAAGTTGTCATACAATAACTGTCAACATTTTCTAATTTCCTTCCTAATCATTATTATCTCAGATCGATACTATGTAAATGGATTTGTATCTGGAACATCCCTACCTCCAATTATACAGCGGCTCGAACTATCGAAACACTAATTGTGGCTCCAAATTTGGAGATAAAGGGTCTGTTACTGTAGTAGTTTGTTTGATTTAGTGATCTAGGGTTTTGGAACCAAGAATTGAGAACCAAATTAATAGAATGATTTAAATTTTATTTAGCTAAAGTTAATTCTTGAAAAGCTCTAGAATTCTAATCCTAATTGACAGATGCAAGCACAAATAACATGGTGGTTAGCTTAACATGTCTAAAGAATTTGTCTTTACTAATAAAGTAGAATCTCTAAAACTTGACATTCCCTGTAACTCGACATGCGCACTTGCACACAATTGTTGGCGCCAGTCAACTGTATAACCTCTCAGTTTGTTTGTGTAACTCGAGTGGAACAGTCTTGCTGTGGTATTTTTACAAGTGCTGTGTTTGTTAGTTTTCTAATTCATTAATGTGTTATTTGAATCAATACAATATTATATGTACAGTACTGTACTGCATTTCTGTATATTACACATATATACACCATTATGTTAACACTTAATATATTGTATTGTGTGTATATTATGTTTCTGTACCGTACAATACTACAGTACAGTACAACTGTACCTATAATATTCAATACTGTACTGTGGCTCATCCTTGTTTAGTAAACATGCATCATTCGTAAAACTCGACATTTAAATAACTCAATACCATCTCAGCCCACATTAGGTTGAGTTTCCGAGACGCTACTGTAATAATTTCTTAATGATTTCCAAGTAAAATAGGAAATTTTAATATGGAAAAATTAACAATTTAGAATTAGAATCGATTATCATTTAAAATCCCAAGATGAACCAATTGCTTTATGGCTTTCACCAATATTTCGTAATACCAAATGTGCTAAAAAATGTTTTATTAAAGTTTATTCAGTTCAAGAAGAAAAGAATATATTTTTTTATTGACTATCCAATTTCAAAGGGAGCCGCCTTTCCCCTATACTGTTAAATTATGGTTCATCTAGGTACATTTTTCTCATAAACTATAATAGTTAATAAAATGATTATTATTTTTTTATGATTCATCTATAGATATATTCTAACAACTAGACGAGGGAGATTTATAAATATCTCAAAAAATATAAATTATATTAATTTTTAAATATGTTAGATTTTTTTTTTTTTTTTTTTTCTAATTTTCCAACACATTTCAACATATTTATATAGATGTAAATTCTGTTTATTGTTATATTTTAAAAAAAGCTTCCATTAAAATGTGCATAGCTAAATTTCCAAAGTAATAAAAACAATTATAGTGATATCTTTTATAGTTTTTGAAATAATTCCAATATTTCACTTGCAAATCCAGGATTTAGTGCACAGCACCATAAGATGGAGGGTCTGGCTCTTCTGCTTGAAAAGCATCTTCCAACCTTTTCTTTTCTAAACTGTTAGCCTACTCTTCCTGCATTTTTCTTAAAAAAAATTTCAATAGCTTTTTCAGCCTTCCAAATTTGTTCAGAGTACCACCACAACTTTTACACGCACAAAAACTTTGTATTTGTTTGCTATGAGAAACTATGTCAACATTGACATATTAAAACGGTTCTTTGTTTTTGATTATATATTTTTCATAATCAACAAAATGATGATCAACCTTAGTTTTGAAAGCACTCACAGTTTTAGGATTAGGATTACTTTAATTTACAGTAGGATTAGCATAACCGTTGTTGAAGTACTAGGCCAACAAGTTTCAGGTTTTATTGTTCTAAATAGATTAAGGTCTACCAATATTGGTTCGTTTTTTAAACATTCTACTTATTCTGGGCATGATGAAGTATTTCACTAAACAATGTCACAAAATATAAACTAACAATCACTTCATAAACTAAAAAAAAAAATCTTCACTTGCACAAATAAAAGATTCACAATCACTCAAATACAGTTATAACCTAGACACAAGACGACAATTATACACCAAAAACACAATTAAAATACTGTTGCCAACAATAGAGCATGAAAAATTTGTAAACATTCCCTTCACTGCATAAAATATACCTAGTAGTATTTCTTGGGATTATGGAAATCAGTGCAAAATGATATATGTTATTTATTTCAAAACACAAAAGAATTTTTAAATAATATAATGTTGCATATCAATGTAAAGAGGAAACTGTGAAGAATAATTTTAAAAAGACTTTTTTAAAAAAAATTTAATGAGTGGCTCCTTTTAAATACAACACTTGTGAATATTTGTAAATAAAACTGTAAAATACTTTAACAACATGATTCTCAGTTTTAGATTGTTTGTTAAAAGTTTATCAAGATTTAAATCAGTGTCATTAAGATCAGTTTGACTAATTATAATACTTGTAGAACACACAATATTAAGACAGTGGCTTTCAGCCTGATATAAGCTGTCAGATTCAGCAAGTCATTGAAATGTGTTTGTTATGGTCTCGAAAGTTTCACCAGCCAACCTTAGTTACCAAAGTGAAGTGGTTTTATCCTTTTAACAATGTAATAAATAACCCATTGCTCAGTTCCAAACTTGATTAATTTGAATTTCTTCTTTATATGCTCTTCATTGTGTGTTGAAAATGCTAATTACTCTCCGCTTGATTATATTTAATAGGGATTTACTTAGATGAAAACGGTTTACCAGAACCAGAAGAAAAATTTTGAAGAAGCAATCAAAGCTGTAAATTATGCAATATCTTCAACTGTTGTGCCGCAACACATAAAAGAAATTTTGGATGATGAGTGCTGTATTAATTTAACATCAAAGGTATGCATAAAATTATGTTTAATATGACTATTAGGTATTTTAAAAGTATAGATGGGATGCTCAATTCTTTGAATCCCTCGAATCCTAAAAATTTCAAAAAAGTATCTCAAATACAATATATATGATGACCTTGTCTTGATATACCAGTTTTAAGCTAGGGATGTACTTCGAATCTTTTGAATCCCTCAAATCATTAAGGATATTTGAGAAAAATTTCGTTTGAGACTCAAATCCTTAAAAACAAAACAGACCAGTAATTTACCATTCAACTGAATGTATGAATATTATAATGAATGGATAGTAAGAAAGAATGTTAACATTTAGTTACTATTTTTACTTTTCATCAGTCTGTCCAATTTCTATTTCCTCTTGTGTTCACCATTTTTTTTGAATATTCAGGATTCTAAGGTAAATTTGAAATTCATATTCATAAAATAGTGTATTCGACCTACCTCTATTTTTTGATAAAAAGAATTATATAGATTTTTGTAGCTTGGAGAGTAACAAAGTCACAAAAAATTACTAAATCTAATTATTAATTTACTATATAAAAAAAGTTTATTTATGTTATTTATGACATAATAAACTTGACAAACACAATACATAAATTTGTCAATGGTAACAAACCTTAAACAACATTTTTAAATTAGATTTAAAATATTTTCATTTTAACCAAAATTGTACATTTTTAGATATTTGAGGGTTCAAATTTGGATTTGAGATTCAAAATAAATATAGGATTTAACTCTTCTCTAGTTAGTACCCATGTTTTTTACATCCATTACTGTTTCCAGCCTGTGGTCAGTTTTTTATTCAAGACATAAATTGTTCACTACTGGCTTGCTAGGCCTGTCGTAGCCTTAATATGCCTTATAATCTAACTTAAGACTAGGACAGGCACAACATCCAATCCCTGGCCGTCAATTTATCAATGTGAGAGAGTAAACTCAAAATTCAACAATGATAAATTTTCAACCATGCCGGGAATCGAACCAGGGACCATTAGCTCAATAGACAGACATGCTATCGACTGAGCTAAGGTGTCGGATTGTTCTCTACTACTAAGCAGTGTAAAAACTAGAGATGAGTTGAATCCACTATTTTATAAATCCAAATTTCAAATCAAAATCTTTAAAATTTACCTCCAAAAAAAAAATTATAAACATAATATAAAATAAAAATAGTAACTCGATATTAAAAAATATTGTTATAATATATTGATTAGGCCTATAACATACATTAGGCTTAAGTGTTGAATTAATGGTATGGGGTCTAGGTTGTTAAGTTTTCTTTATAATAAATGTTGGGGCTGAACCACAAAAGAGCAATATTATAACTCTAAATAAAATTTTGCAAAACATTTTTTTCAAATCTTGAATATCCTCAAGAATCGGGGTGTCCTTTTGCTATAATAACTTTACATACATAAGCTACTGAGTGAGATTTAATCACAGTAATTCACCACATTCATCCAATTTGGAGTGAGTATGTATTCTTTATTTTTGTTTTTAGCTTAAATTTTTCAAATGTGTATTGAACAACATTTAATTATAAACATATTCTGATACAGAGCAAATCATTCTGGATCATGGCCAAGGCTATGCGAGACTTTGTTGATAACGAAGGTGAGGGTTTTCTACCACTTCGTGGATCCATCCCAGACATGACAGCTGAAACCAGCAGATACATCGCTCTTCAGCAAGTGTATGTTCAGTCATTTATCTCCACTTTAATCTCTCAGTTGTATGGCACTATTTGTATGTGTGTGTTTGAGTATCACCTATTCCATATTATATAATCAATTTTTTTTTAAATGCAAAAAAAAATTCTTCATAAAAAACTACAATTGACAAATAATTATTAAATAACCCCTTTTTTAAAAGAAATTGTATCAAAACTATTAATAACTAGCTATATTATTATTATTGTGTCTTACTGCCCGTTCGGGTTGTACGCACTTACGCTAATATGTAATGATAGGGTGATTGTGAGATGAAATGGAGGAAACCTACAGTTTAACGTGGAATACAAACCACGGTGGAGGCCTGGCATTCCACACATTCACAAGTTGTGATTAATACACGTCTTGTCAGAGGTGAAGGAAGTGTTTGGAAATCAGATAAATCTGTGCCGGGACCGAGGATTGAGCCCCGGACTCCCAGCACAGAAGTCCGACACCTTACCCCTAGACCACCAGGTCACCGTTAACTAGTTATAATGTCCAATATAATTTGACATTTCCATATCAAAAATTTTTGTATTTCATTATATTTTTTTTATTATTTCGAGTACAAAAGAGATTAAGTAGGTCTTTACTTACATTGGATTTCACCTTATAAGCAAAAAAAAAAATTGTCTTCCCTTTTTTTAATTGCTGGTTAGTAAATAATGTTTGAAAAGAAGGCTACACCATTAAAAACTTTAAGCACTCCTCCTGAAAACTAGATACTTGTTTTTTTAAAAATGGTCAAACAAAGTTTTACAAAATTAATTTGAAATTCCATTGGTAAAACATAATGTTACATTGGATAATGGATTTCTCTACTACCACTTTTATCATCTTCCCCACCCAAACAGATGGCGACTCATTTAAGGCCTCATCAGTCTTGCTATAGATTTCCAGTGACCCGGTTTAAATATGTCAGGTGCACTCGGAGTAGTAATAAGCATGTGATTTATCATTAAGTGGGTTTCCCATTTCCTCTCCAATTTAATGCAGATGTGTTTACTCTAAATTAGCCTGCCAAACCCCAACCCTTAAAATAAGTTATTATTAGCCATAGAATTGAACATACTAAAAAAACTTGCAGCGCTATTATATTTCTAAAGCCATCTTAAAAAATAATTAAAAGGAGGAACAACTCATTTGAATATAATATGATCAAAATTTAAAAAAGTATCGCCTTGGGTGGCCGTATATCTAAGGCGCTACTCTCGCAATAAAATAGACTGCCAATGATGGGGAGATTATTGTTTGATTTTGGCTGGGTGTACTGAGGGTAATTTCCCCTAAATGATTTCCCACTCTCTCCACACAAATGCGTCTACACTTCCTCTAAATTTAACCTTCCCAATCCTTAACCCATTAGTTTAATTAGTACATAAGCGTATAACTCAGATGGTTAGTAAGACGTACTACAAAAAAAAAAGGTACTGTAACATTTGCTATTGACTTTGCTAAGGGTGCTTGAAACTTTAAGCAGGGGTGTGGTCAGTTCAAATGATGAGCTCTTATTACCCAAGTGTGAATGATGTAAAGTGCATAACAATACAATTTGACAAATGTTAGCTGTTGGTTTAGTGTTTCTTCTATAGTAGAATGTGAAATAATGACCTTAAGTTTATTTCCTATGATTTTCAAACAGACTATGTCAATTGCTTTATGTAGCTATCACAATCAAGCTTCAAAGGATGCCGAGGCTGTTTTCCGTCGAGCTCAGCAGCTTTTACACCAGTTGAATCAACCATCAGATATTATCACCGAGACAGACCTAAAACTATTCTGCAAACACGCAACTGATCTTCACGTGGTGCGAGGAACATCGGTTTCAGACGAATATGATTTCAAGACACCTAACATGCAGAATATTGGTTAGTGCTTTTAGGACAATATAGTAACAAAATAATGGATTGTATCAAATATGTGGAGTTTACTCAATGCTTTAGTATATTTGTTTAAAATTGATGTTTTTATTATATAATATTTCTACCAAATAAACCTCCATAACTTTAATTACCCAATGAGAAAACCTAAGAATCACAAAGAACCACAGGTTTGATTGTTTCATATTTTGTTTGTTAGTCCTTAATGTAAGAATTGCGTATAATCACTTCTTCTGTTCCAATTCCATTCCTCTGTGCACATTTATGCATGCAGTCCATGCTCAGTGCTCTATGCAGTCGATATACACGCTTTTATGGGCTCTCACTAGAAAGTATCTTAATATGGAATTCAAATTCAATTTTTAATGCTTACAAAAGTTTGTGTTCATACTTAAAATGAAAAATAAGATGGTTAAATTAATATTTCTAAAAGACTATGAAATAGTAAATGTTTTTTTATTTAAATGTGGTAAGTATGGTAAAATATTTATTGCGATGTTGATCAACAGTGATTTTAGACAGGTTAACCAACACCTAATTAATAGTAACTAATGCTAATTTTGTAGTATAATGTATTAATACAAGTATTAAAGATATCAGGTTCGAAAACAAAATGTATTCTCAATGTTAAAATTTTAATATAACTGAAATATAATTTTAGAACGGGAGCATGTGAAAATAGTAAAAATAATGATTATCCAAATATTTAGTGATCTACTTAGTTATTTTTATATTCCATTGGCTTCTCATGGCAATGCAGTGTTAATTGAGGACATTTCAAAATGGACGAAAATATTGAATTAGTTTACTGGTCAAAATTACTTTAGAGCTCTTTTACATTATTAATGTGATATTAATTTTAACAATTTGTTAAGTTAATGAATGATTTATAATTGAAACTTCCTATTTCATTTAAATTAAATAGCCTATATTTAACATTACGTTTTAAAAATTGGTTTGTATGTATGTTCATCAACTGGAACTCAAAAATGATGAGTCTACAAAACTTTTGATCTCGATCCTGAGCTTTAATGACAAACTCGGCTCGAAACTCAAAACTCGGTACTCCCAGAACCTTAAAAAACTGATCTGATCCCAATTTCACTGCTGCTCAGTTAAGAATGCAGAAAACCACACTTTGATACGATTTCTGGATTGAGTACGGTTGTGTGTTTAATTTTCCAGTTAATTCAACATGAAAAATAGGATCCTAAGTTTAAATTAATGGACAGAATGCTAACATTAAGTTTTTTTTCTGCAGCTGCTATGCTGGAAAACCCAGAAAGCACAATGATCTACTATGTAATGTTGCGCGGCGTCGACCGGTTTTATTCTGAATACAATACTTACCCTGGGGAATTTGATGATCAAGTTGAACCAGATATCGTCAAATTAAAGGTAAAATAATTATTACTGTGAGGTGTTTGTTGTGTGGTTTGATACTCTTAAACTGAATAGTTTATGTATTTTGAACATTGATTCTCCTATGTATGCTTCAACCAAAGTTTAAGTTACAGATTTATGATTCAAGTTAAATTTATAAATACAAAATATCTCAATGTTAACATTTCAAATTCATTAAGAATTATTGATAATGAGAAACATTGCCGCTGAAAATTAATAAAAATCATAAGGAATGATAAACTAATGAGTGAAAATAGCCATCTAAGGAAAAAGGAAAAATATGAGTAGAATCCAATGCACAAATGTGACATTTTCTTTGTTTTCTTATTACTTTTATGTCAGAAAAACTATCGTATATATTTAAAAACAAATAAATGTCCAAAATAATTAATATAATATAATTTAATATAATAATAATTAAATATAATATAAATACAACATTCTATCCATTGACCAAGAGTAAAGACACAAGTTTGAACAAGAAACTGACAAATCCAAACCTAAACTTTTTTTTAAAAAATCAAGAAATAGGAAACAACAATCTAAGTGACCATGATCAACCTCTAGCCATGCTTTCATTGTCTAGTCTATGTTTTACTCCCTTCTGCTGAAGAAAGGGTCTGATTTACCCCGAAAATGACATAATCAGGTGTTTTATTGTGAACTTTGAGGCCTACTGTTCTCTGGTTTGTAAGGCTTGCCCTTAAATCCTCCTTTCAATGTTTAATTTATTAGAGCCGTTTTGCGCCATTTTTCTTTTTTAAAATATAAAATATTGTTGTTAAAATTATGGTTTTTCAATGCAAGTGACTTTTTCTACTATGTACGACAAAAGAAAGATGTCACCTTTGTGAATAAGATTCTTACCCATATTGTTTCCTCTTTCCTTAGGGGACTTTCTCCACTCATTTTTCACTCACTAGTTTTATTTTTTTTATTTTTTTTATCAGTTTTCATGTATTATACAATCATTTAGAGTTTGGCCACCTAATTGTTAAACATCAACAACGAACTGTAAGAATTAGAAATCTTAATTATTTTTTACTAGCCCTAGTCAAGTTAGAGAAAAGTTTTTCATAAAAACTTATGAAAATTAGTCAAAACTATCAAATATTTTCAATAAACATTTAAAGGTGTATAGGACAAGTGATGCCTATGCACCTACCAGAAAATGATATGTCCAAAAGTTAACATTTACAATACATCACAGAAACTTAATACCCATTTTATGTTGTGAATATGAACTATATTGACAATTTTGCGGTAATTGTGTAGGGCTTGGGCTTCTATCCTCCTTCCATTGTTTAAATAGAACAGCTCAGAATTGAGACAAATTTAAATTCAATGACAAAATGTGTATACTACCTACATTATAAATATTTTCCACAGTATCGTAAAATAAAACCTGTGTGTTATTTATAAAATTGTCTATTTAAATATATCTACCCCAATTTACTTATGAATGAACTTACATTTTTTAAACATAGTCAACAAGTGGAGTACAGATCAAGTGTGATTACAAACAACTAATTAAGTCTAAATGTTTATTTTTAATGGTATTCAATCATTACAGGCATGCGTTTCAAAACTGCTGAGTGAGTGGGGGTGTGGACCACTTGCGAAAGATGATTATGTGCACGAGGTTTGTCGATGTGGCGCAGCAGAACTTCATTCTGTGGCTGCTTTTATTGGTAAACTCTTATTGAGCTTATCTTTTATTGGTTTAGCTTTATGCTTAGAGCAATTATATTCTCTATAAGATAAAACTTCAAGATAGTATTTCACTTTGATTAATATATCAATAAGAAAGTTCGCACTTGTAAGTGACAAATCATAATGTGCTACTGTTGGGTGAATGTCACATCTTAAAGTTTACAACATAAATTTATACATTTATTTTTTCAATGGCATTTTCTTGGATTAAAGCTTCTATAACAAGTAACGTTAAATTTAAAAGGCTATAAATAGGGATGGGCCTTCAAGAAAATTTCAGATTCAAAACTCAAATCCTTAAAAAAAAAATTGAAATTTGTCCTAAGAGCTCTATTAGTGTTTATTGGTAGTTGAGAACCATTTATAATAAATAAGATGAACTTAACAACAAGGTACCAGACCAGTAATTTAACACTTTACTGAAGGAAGGAAAGAATGAATGTTATGATGAATAGATTATAAGTTACTATTTGTATTTTCTATTATATTTATATTTCCTTTTATGTTCATAATTTTTTCCAAGATTCAGATTTGAGATTTGAAAGTAAATTGGAGAATTTGATTCGTAAAATAGTGGATTTGACCCAACTTAGTTATAAATTAGTAGAACACATTTCATGTCTTAATAAATTAATTTTGTACAATGTTGATGTTTCAGGGGGATGTGCTGCTCAGGAAATCATCAAGTTTATCACGCAGCAGTATAAACCTCTCAACAATACCTTGATTTATGATGCAATTACTTCAAACACAGCCACCTTTGTATTTTGAATTTTGTTCCACAATTTGCTATGAGCTAATTTTATCATAAGTATACCTATTTATGTTTTATATATACCTCTGTATTTTATACATGTTATGTTTTAATAAATAACTATTATTTAAAGATTGTGTTTGGTATGAAGCACATTCCTAACTTAATCTAGGAAACTATTATGCTACACAACAGGCCTTTATTTTAGATATTTTTATTGTGAGTGGCATAATTTATTACTAGTACGCTAGTTACCAACAACAAAATTACCAAATCCAAGGTAACAATACGAGTGTAAAGTTTTAAATAAACACATTTGTAAAAAGATTCATTCAAAAATGAGGTGGCCCAATGGCTAGATAATTTTATAATAAAGGAAATTGATAAAACTAAAGAAATAGAAAAAATAAACTACTAAGAATAAGAATAAATTTGATGAAGAAATTTGATGGAGAAAGCCCACCTAGGGAAAGAGGAAAGATGTGGGAAGAATCCAATGCACAAAGGTGACATCATCTTCCTTTCTTCTGTCTTCTATAGTAGAAGTAGTCACACACACATTTTAAACACAAATATAATAATATTTCGGCATTGTTGCCTTTATCAAACACAGTTTTACCAATTTCCTTTATTGTAAAAAGTAATTGTCTAGTGAATTAAAACTGTGGGAATACCAGTGTCGTTTATTCAATGGATGCAAGGTAAGAAACACTTCCCTAAAATTAAAAAGAAAAAAACACACTAGGAGGGAAATAAAGTTAAAACAAACTATTATAATTAGAAACCTCTCCAACGAGTATAATATTAATAATAGTTAATCATTCTGAGAAAGAATTGCTTGCTCGACCAGCCAGCTAGTCTCGCTCTTTATTCTTTCAATCATTTGTTTCCGGGCCTGTCCGGCCCTCATCAGTGAAAGGTAAGCAGCGTTTCTCTAGGCGAGTATTGGCTCAGTTTACTTTTGTGATTGATGTATAATCATAACTAATATTATGTTAAAATCTTGTTTTTGGCAATATTTATTGTTACTAGATATGAGCACTATATTACAAAATAATGTATTTATCACCAATTTACAGTAAGTTTAGTTTACAATTGTATTGACGCTTGTTTGATCCTCCTAGGGAAGTGATTTGTTACTTTGTGTACAGTAGTAGAATGATGAGTGTGTCAAGTGCAAGAGAAGGGTTGCTCTATCAAAACTCATTATGAAGCATAGTTTTCCTTCCGGTCTTTTAATGAAAATAAGAAAGAAAGCTTTGACAATTGTAAATTGGCCAATATTATTATTATTGATTTTAATTACAATTATTATTTAAATATGTATATATAATTTAATGATTAATATTTCTAGTATCATCAAATATTTGTCTTATTCCATGAATAATTTGTGTCAGTCCACCTTCATTTCTTTCCCCCATAATTCTTTAAACTCAACAAAAAGGAAGGACCAGTACAAGCTTCCAATTGAATTAGGGTCCATCAGACCCCCTTTATTGTAGCCTCATTGCTTCCCTTTGTCCAGAATTGACCACATGCTACAGGGAAACACCCTGTTGTGACGTTATTTGCCACCCTACCTTGTATTTCCCTATGTTTTCTACTTTTTGTGAACAATTTATTTTCACATGAATTTAAGCACTTCGAAGTTAGGCCACACGCTGGTTGCCGGCCTGACTAATAATACTATTTACATCTATTAAATTAAATAAAAGGACGGAAGGAACAACGTAACACATTGTTTTAAATAATCTAAATAAGGAATTTTGTTTATTAGAAGAAGTACACTTACCTTTTATTAAACATTATTAAACTTAGATTTATATTTAGCCAGAATTCCTTAGGTAGGCTTGGGATGTGGTAAAGTGGAAAACAATAATAAATCCACAAAAGTGCCAACAATTGTTATTTTATACATTTATTTTTTTATTGTCTAAATTACATTTTGTTCCAACAAACCATTTTATCTGAATTGTTCATGTTTTAGTTTTTAAGTTTACCCAGTGGTCTCGAGTATTGAGAGTCGTAGTGCCAATGACTGAATTAACCGAGGCAAAATTTTTCTTTTTTTCTTTTAATTATTATTTTTCTCCTAGATACTAGGGGTGGCGCCCAACAAAAACACAATCTTTATACATCTTGATATTAACTATTATTGTTATGTTAACAAGATGCAGAAGACAATAATATTAGACACAAAGAATATAAATAATTTATACAATATATAAAATATAACAATATTTTTTTTTTATTTCTGTATTAATGAATTACTATATAATAGAAATGGTTAAACACAAAGAAAAGTAAACTAATCAGTGAAAATTGAAGAAAGTCTACCCAAGTAGAGAGGGGAAAAATTGTGGGAAGAACCCAACTCATAAATGTGACTTCCTTTCTTCTGACTTCTTTAGTATTCTAGAAGCCATAGCCACACAATTAACATCAACACAGTTATATTTCAGGATTGTTGCATTTATTAAACAAACCTTGCAATTCATCCATTAGCATAAGTCTAC
The DNA here is from genome assembly GCA_039000515.1 of Timema cristinae. Taxonomy (NCBI): domain Eukaryota; kingdom Metazoa; phylum Arthropoda; class Insecta; order Phasmatodea; family Timematidae; genus Timema; species Timema cristinae. Next base: position 23,488,934 of record JBCFYV010000024.1, read on the forward strand.
TCTCTTAATCTGAACAATATGTCTGGGCAGTGAAAGTTTCTCCTTATAAATGTGTAAATGTGATTTTTAGTGTTTTGTCTAAACAATTTTTACTCCAGTATCACTCAGGTATACCCTGATTTTTGTTGGAAGAACAATAGCTGGTAGTTACCAAAGTTAAGTACCAAAACTATTTTAATATATTCATACATCAAGTCCATGTTATATGAAGCTGTCACTTATAATAGATATTATAAATACCTATAAAATAACACAAATAATACAGTAGATGTAATCAATGTTGGCCATGAAGAAATATGTTTGAATTTTCTAAACTGCCCTTAAAACCAAAATAAGGGTATAATTGTGCTGAATTATCATAATTATCAACCATTCCCAGCATGTGGCCAGATTAAAATGCCTACAGCTTCTCTTTTCCTTTTTGTGCTGCTATTCCTCCTAGTTTAAACCAAAACTTTTTTTATTATTCCTGTGCACTTCTACAGTATTTCTGAGTTACTTTGTCCTTGATCCAGTTTTTGGTGAGTATTGATGATAATGATTAGTGAGGTAGTTAATGGCCACAAAAATCGACTCACAGGCAAGTTTCCCTTGGAATAATAAAAACAAATATTGATTATTGAGGTAGAGAATAGGGAAGGAAGAGCTTAGAGTATTTGCATGGAGGGAGAATGGTAGACTATTTAGGAAAACCCCTGTTTGCACCTAACTGTGGGGAGCATGTTAGCTGTCACTAGGAGAAACAGGATAAGGAATGAAGTTATTAAGGAAAGAGTGGGAGTAGAAAGACTACATGAGATAGTAGAGGAAGCAAGACCGAGATGGTATGGTCATGTGATGAGGACGGAAAAGGAGAGGATGCCACTAAAGAGATGGGAGGAGCAGATAACAGAAAAAGTGCAAGTGCAAGTGAAAGGAGAATGGAAGAAAGGATAGAGAAAGATGGAGGCGTTTTACTAAAGTGACCCGGCCACAGACTAAACAGTTGATTATGATGTACCCAAGTGGGATTTAAAACTCAACATTCCATTACCTACAAGCTAGATGCAATATACTCAAGCAGCTTTGTTTAAGCGCGTACCAATATCGGTGAGCCAAGAATTTAATACAATGTGGTTAAATGTGAGTGCTCTGGTTTCACCCCTCACCCTCTTATTTTCTCGAAATGTTATCTCAAATACTTGTCTAATCATAGTTTTTTTCATACTAAAGTCACATTACAAGGCTTTGATAACAAAAAGGCTTACCACATTGTATTTGGTGTACCAAAGTTGGTTTTATAAGGTAATAAATAATTACAATAATAGGTTTAATTAATCATATAAATATTATTTATGCTATGATAATATATTACTAATTTATGGACCTGTCAAAAGCCAAAACATTAATAAATAATCGATATCGAAGGTTGATTAAACTAAGCATAGTCTTAAAATATAAGCCTACCAGTAAAACCGTGCAAAACTTTCGCACATTCAAACGTGTGTGTCCCCCCCCCACCACAACCACACACACACACCAAAAAAAGCTTTAGTCTTTTGTTGGGTTGTTAAAACTAAATATTCAGCTGTAGGTTTTGTATTAGTTGAGAAAAAAGATGTTGACAACAGAAATGATAAAAGCTTTTTCTTTTTAACTTAGAATTTTAAACAAACCATGTGTTTTTATGTAAAATAAGTATGCTATGTCAGAAGTTGGTAAAAAAATCCTATCCACTGATACCTTATTCATCGCTGTAGGCTTTGTATTAGTTGAGAAAAATGGATGTTGACAACAGAAATAATAATAATATAGGATTGTATGTGCTTATTTCTAGTTTTTTTAATGGGGTTAATTAATAGTGATAGGTGTTACAATGAACACCATTTATAATTTTGTAGTGTAACAGCTTATATTGTCAAAGTTTGATATTGAAAAACAATATTTATGACCAAAATATTTCTTAATGAAGGCTTTTTTTGTGTGTTTTTGGGAGGAGAAGCAATCTATTTTTGGGTTAATACGGCATTAATGGAAATAATAAATTCCTGGTTTGGTTTATAATTTATTAGGGCCATTATTTGCTTTTTTTTATTTTATTTCCCGAATTTTCAAAATTCAATTTTTAACTTTTGAGATGTGATCAAGATTATTTTTTTCTTAAATTTTCGAGTCTCGCATGTTCCTAGTTAATACTTTCAAACTGTTGAACAAGATAAATTAACTGCTCATTTCAGTGAACTGTTCTGCCCATTCTACCACAAACATAATAATAGTGAATGCATGTGACACAAAAAAATCATTATTGTGATAAAAGTTGCTAGATTATTAAAATATATTTTACCAAATAGATCCAATCACAGGCTGGAAACGGTTCATGGTGATGGTTAATTTACTATATGTGGCCTTCAATTACCCTATAAGGTAGCAAGTTACTTGATATCTCTTATGGTATAGGTTATAAAAATCATAGTGTAACAGTCAAGTTAGGAATGCTACCTTTCAGAGTAAATGGAGTGACATTTAAATTTGTAAGTAAGTAATAAATAATGTTTTATTTTTTTATCATTATAAAACATGGTTGCAATGTACCTTTTAATTTAGGAATCTAATAAATACTTAAAAACAGTAACTGTGGTATTTTAAAGTATAAAATAATATCCTTTGTATTGAGTGTTCTACTTCAGGGAATTTATCTAAGATTTCACATAGTAAATGGCCCACATCTCTTGGCGTGTTTTATTCTCCTAATACCATCCATCTAAAAGATGTCACATTTTCGAGAGAACTGAATGTTATTAGTGACAGAGCCACCTGTGAAACATGCTGTCTATTTAGTTTTGCTCAATATAGTTCATATATGATATAATATATGGATCTAGCAGTATTTAATTTGTCTCATAAAAAGAACAAGTATGTTAAGAACTATTAAAAGAATCAAACACACCAAAAAGTATTGCAAAAATAAAATATCATTCATCTTCTATAAGCTTATTTATTCCTATCAAAGTTTTGAAAAGTAAATATTTTCCTATTTTTTTTTTTTTACAGTTTTTAAATCAATTCTAAAAATTGATCAATTAGAAATGTGTAGTTAGCACTGTAATACTTCAATTTAGCTGTTCCTCTAGCAGCTAGCTGAACTAGACAAATTGCTTATTTCAGTTTCCCTTCAAACTGTCACAAACATTGAATAGTCCCGCATCTCTAATGGTTAAAACTAATTTCTTGTAATTATACTAATCGATCTTGAGATCAATCCAATGCACTCAATTATTTGCTTGAATTGATACAAGACATTTGCCTAGATCAATCCAGAGAAATGATGTCTATGAATAGAGTATCACTAGTGTATTTTTTTGGTTATAATTTAGTACTCCTAAATTATTTTGTAATAGAAAATATTTTATTTCATTCAATAAATAAAGAGTGAAAGTAAATTATTAAAATACAAGGGGGGAGGAGGTGAGGAGGATATAAATAATGGTTGATGAAATATACAATACCAAAAAAATTCTTTGAGCATGGAAATATATTATTAATATTAAGCTAAACCATTCTGTAGGCTTTAAGTCGAGATTGTTCTGTCCTATTTGTGTTTTCTTGTGTACTATTCTGAATAAGGCTTTAAAGTGCAAGAATACACACCATAGGATTAACTAACCTGCACAGGTTATCTGGTTTGCCAGTAAGTGGTCATGGTAGGAATTCCAGCTGGGTGTGATAAGTGTTTTTTACTTAAATTGTTTTACACTTTCCATTATGCAAATATGAGTATATTTTCTTTATTACATTACTTTCCTCAGCCCTATCCCATTAGTGTAAGTAAATATACAAAATTATATTAAACTGGGAGAGCTAAATTGGTAAGAGAGAAGAAAGACGATAATAATAAATGGTGGTAGAAATTAATTAAACTGTTCTGAGCTAACTCATCTATTTTTACAGCTTGGTTCTTTAAGTGACATTAATTCGGTGTTTTTACTTTTTAGTTTCCATATAGTTTATTTCATTTCATTTCAAGATTATTGAAATTTTTAAGTGATAAAATCTCTTTATTTTGTTTCTACACTTGAGCTAACAAAAAATGGGATGGAAAAGACATCAATTTTATTTATTGTATAATGTGTCATTGGTATTATTCAATTCTAACATCTGTATCCTATACTTTACACGTTCTACTCCCAATTTGTTTTTGGTTTAATAAAAGTTTTAGAATTTTTTTCAGTCTGTTTACATCAATATGCAAATTGGCTCGGTAGTCATCATCATTACCTCGTTCAAAGGCTGCACTGTAGATAAAGCAGTTTTTCTCTTTTCCTTGAAAAAACCACATCATGTTTGTAACATATGCAATAAAGGACAAACATAGGAAATATAAATACCTCATTAAGGAAAACCTCTTCACTACAAACATTGTGTTTCTATCTCTTTTTCCTTCAGTTCATCCCATGTATAAAAAAATCATACCTCGAAAATTGAAAATAGGTTTTCCTTAATGAAATACCTACATTCACAAACAGTTAAATATTCCAATACTAAATAGCATCTTTATCAGACGACTACTCACCTCGTCAGCAAGATAATGAGTGACATCAAAATATTGGAGTGTTTGTAAATGTCTTGGTTTTTACTTACCTTCAATTTTTAAATTTTTATTATATTTATTGACAATTATAAATGCAGGTACACCGATAATATAGGTATATTTTGTTGTTGATGGCAGCAAATATAATTTGTATGTATATTCCAAAGCTGCCAATGTGTCATGGTTACACACTTTTTTATAGCAAAAACAAATGAGGGGTAAAAAAACACAGGAAGTAAGTTTCAGTTTTATTTACTTAATACCAAGTTGTACTACAGCTAAAGAGAAGTTATACTCCTGTCAACATTAAATTATTAAAAAACAAGTATTATATTTTTCAATGAGACTGTACAAATAATAGAACAAGATGAGTTCACATTTCTAAAAAAAAATTAGCTTGTAAATTATAGGCTTAACATAAAAGGACACTCAAACACTCCGGAATGGTAGCACCGGAATCCCCTACACCCATACTTGCAGTGAGATGGTCAAATTTTGTTTCACATATAATGTGCTGAGAGTCAAAAGTTTGTTTCCTTTAACCACATTTATAATAAATGATATCATATGTGTGCTATCAATGACATGAGTGTGTGTGTGTGTATATGTGTTTTTATATATATCACATAATATTATCAATAAATAAAATGATTTGCCCACATTAGAAAGCGACTGTTGTTGACTAACAATTCAAAATAAGTTATTTATTTTAATTCTCCTCATTTTTCAATCAGGCCTGTAGTATGCAAATTTCTTTACTTTTGCTAATAGACCATGAAACTACCTTTGCCAGTGAATTAAGGCAATGCATTTGAAAAAATTTCTATACTTATAATAAATTTACTTTTACAATAATAAAATGGCTAACACAAAGTGAATATTAATTAAGTTTCTGGTAAGAATGGGTGCTGTAACAAATTCGATTCACTTTGAAATTCAGGACAGACTGAACATGTGAAAACCTTAAATAAAAGAAAGGTTCAAGATGCATTAACAATTTACAGTGTATTAAATAAATATAAAAATTAATGTCCAATACTTTTATGTTAAAGGGCTGCCCTAAATTAAAGCTGCATGCATTTCTATGTTACATTCAATTTAACTTTTTATTATTGCAGATTATACGTAGATTAAATATAACTATGGAGTCCCAGAGCTTTCTTCAACAACTATAGGACGCATAGCACACTAAGCAATTGCAAACATTGTCCAATAATTAACTAGGTACAGTACTTACATTTGTTTCCTTTTAAAATGTCTAAAATGTAACGAGGCAGTTGTTATTCCTCTTGTAAAATGGTGTATCAGATCCATGTAAATTGTGACAGCTCTTAATATGTTACACCTCAACCAAAGTAGTATTTCAATTTTAAATATCAACTTAGGTTATTCAACATTATAGCTATATAATACAGTATAAACAAGAGGTTTTAAGCTGTAATCACTTACAATAAATACCAAGACATCTGCTTCTTATATACCACTATCCTCTTTACCTTCACCCCCCACCACCCTAATAAAAAGTTCAAAATATGGAGGGTATAATAGCCAAAAGTTTGCATACTGCCAAGCCAACTCAAAATTAAAACTGAATATCTATTCCCTACAAATAAAAAAAAACTTTCTAAGAATACATAACTAAAAATAAAGATAAATGTAGTAAACACTACAGTTAAAAAAAACTTTTAAAAAAACTGTGTGAGTAAAGAGATTATAGTTCCAAAAGAACATTAACGTTAATAGAGTTGGCTACAACCGAAACAGTTGCCATTCAGCAAATCCTGTAATGTTAACAGCTTGAATGCCAAGACAGAGATAAGTAGCAGATGTTTGGTATTTGCTACACTAATAGGCTCGAACACAGGACACTTGCTGGTTCAGATCATAATCGTGTCACAGTGACATAACATAGAGCACGACATGCCAAAACACTGGCTCTTTATTGTCATTTCTGAACCCTCTAGCATCCGATTTTAATTTTTTTTGTTTTCAAATATGCTGATTAAAATCATTCCTTCGCATTTTCAGGGCCTTGTTTGGTTAAGTATTTTTAAAGGGAAAGGTTAAAAAAAAAACTCCCAAAGAAATGTCACGCAAATAATGTCAATCGCTACATATTGTTTCTATACAAGGAGGGGAAAAAAATTGTATAACAGTCCACAAGACAAATCTATACAAGGAACACAAGACTGGAACTTTTGATTTTCGAATGATTTCAACCTGCCACCAGATAACAGATTTATGAAACAATCCGTGTATAAGTTAAATTCATAGTAAAAACCATTCAAACAATTTATTGCACTTTCATGCGTTTCCATTATGTGAGAGACTTTCATAAAATATTTTTTTATAGTTCAAATTATTTAGCACTAATTTTTATCCATATACAACACATTATTTACAAACATTGGTAAGCCATTCAATGTGAGTCGCCTACACAAAGAAGTAAACAAATTAGGAAAAAGGATGGTACAGCATCTCTCGGACAGAAAAAAAAATCTCTCTGAATTTTACCTTTCTATCCATATATTATAAAGAAACAGAAAATAATGTACATGGGGTTACACAGATACGGCTATTAAAGAGACAAATTTTGCAAGGAGGAAGAGAAGGTGAAGGTGATGGTAGTAAAAATAGGATGAGTCAAATGGAAAAAAGGAAGGGCGGAGAGAACCAAATGGCTCACAAGATTTTCGTAGAGTGCTGTCAACATTCAGAGAATAAATTTGCCCAAAACAATGCCAAACATCCCAATGACAAGGGCAAGAACTAAGTAAATGTAGGGGAGAGACTGCTCTGGAGCTACCTGTCCTGCCGCCGACAGACTAGACAATGACGCAGATGAATCTATGGTGGCATTTGATCGACGAATTCTCAGTAACTCCTCCTGTTAGAACAATAAACACAAATGATAGAAAATGTTTAGACAAGTTATAAAAAAAATTATCACTTTAAGAATTGGGATGGACAGGTTACTTTCACTCCAAAGGAAATTGTGCGATGAATTTTTATCGCTCAAGAAAACTTTGTCGATCCCAGCTGGTTTTGAACCCAAGAACATCAGATCATGGGCTGAGAACTTAACCCCATGAATACCAAGATCAACAAACGAAAAGCTATCCATAACCACAACGATGTATGACTCATAACTAGATTTCATGATGTTTTATCATGCGCAAATTTGTAAATCCTTCATTAAACAATGTGGTGTAGGGCCTACAGTTTAGCATATAACTTGTTTATGGATAATATACCCAGGGGAAATCTAATTTGGAAGTGTTCAATTTTAAATTTCTAGTTAAAGAGAATTTAAAGATTTTATAATCAAACTAGGGCCTATATGACAATTATTCAAAGATCAAGTTCCATTTGCTTTTAAAATGTCTGTCATTTGAATGAGTTGGACTTAAAGTTACTGTGAAATAATCATCAGAGTTAAAATAATTTAGAAGAGTGTTTTTAGCTCAAGTCATTTATTTAATGACTTGCATTGGTGGGCAAGTGTAGTAAAATTTTACCCCTTCTAGTCTTGTATCCCAGTGAAATACAAGGTTTCAATTCCCGCCAGGTGTAGTTAGTTTTTTTTTTTCAAACTGGTTTCTTAGGCTCTACACAAATGTGGGAGCATTTCCTTTAAATTCTACATTTATGACCACTACACTGATCATGACATGTGGATAGCATGGACAGGTAGTAAGAGCCTATGAGCAAAAATAAAATTAACTTAGTGGCGGTGACATAACAAGAAAAAGATGTATTGACATCAAAATAGTTCTTAATGTGACAAAATATTTCACACTTATGAAATCATCATTTAGAATAAAATCAAAATGATCTTATTAAAATATGGTTTGAATTAATGTTAAACTATCAATTTGATTTCAGTTTAGTAAAATCAAAAATTCCCAAAATATCAACACTGCAAATCATTACAAAGTGATAATAATTCATGATAGCCAGGGACATGCAAAATTCGCATTTGCGATTATGCAAATACTACTGTTTTCATGAGAATAGCACAAATTTAAGCTTTTTTTTTCTCTAAATAAACACAATTTATTTGTAATTTGGCAAATACCAAATCATGCAATATAATTTTCAACACGGTGACACTGGCAATAGCGCTATGCCAGGGCTGCCGTTAATGTGGATAGCATCGGTTTTTTTCTTATTTTATAGGTATAAAACATATCAGGATATGAGTGTTTTCAGATATTTAGGCCTTTTTTTTCTCTCCTGAGGCTGACATTAAAAATCACGATCTCTATTTTTAAATATAACAATACTTAGATTTCGATTTTAATAGATCAATTCTTTGTTTTCAGCCTTTAAAAGATTTAATTCCTGGTCCAAGAAAGGACAATAATATATATGGCCCTTGCTACAGGCCGTCATGTTTGCCAAAATTTTATCTTAATTTGTATTCCATTCTCCTTATTTGATAGTAGTTTAGTCTTCTATGATGGCAGAAGTTAATGATAATGAGATATTGAGTTTGATACTACTAAGCGAGAAGTGTTTTGTGCATATTTATATTTAATTTTTCTCTGAATATGTTAATAAATAGTTAAATACACAGTATGAACGAAAAATGTAGACGCTTTTCTCCTAGTTTTTTTTTTAATGAATACTACTTTGACTCGTATTTAAATAAATAATATCGCTTTCAGCTTTTAATATCGCCACTTTTTGAAAAAAATAACACCACATTTCCTCTAAAAATAACCTCACCTTTTGCATGTCTGTAACAATAGCTCAGACACAAATTCCAAAGATTATAAGTAAAAGGAAAAAAAAGGCGACAAAATAATTTTGGAAACATACTAAGTTATCTTTGCAATTCTCAAAAGTTGATCTGGTTGAAAAATTAGATTTGTGAACCAAGCTAAAGTTAAAGCAACCTTTACCTTAAGTTGAAGATTTTCTTGCCTCAACTGACTCTCTTCTTCTCGCAAATGTTTCACCTCCGCTGCAGCCTTCATCAACTCCCCTTCCACGCTGTTTGGCTGTACCACACACACAAAACACAAATTAAGTTCCGTCCCCCAAAATTATGCATGCCAACAAACCATGATAATAAATTCACCATACAGAATACACACAGCGAAAATAATTATGCCTATCAATTACCATTACTGCTTTGTCCTGTGGCAGTGGTGTAGGTGTACACAAACTAATCACTTATACATTTCTTATTTTAATAGTTTATCATACCACTAAATTATCTTTACCATCCTTTATAAATTTATTTTTATTGAAATATGTTCCAAAAATGGTAGGTAATGAACTTGATCTTACATTTTATCAAACATATACAATCTTTCTAACACTTTCTACATAGTCATTGCAGCTAATGTTTAGTGGTAATACTTTAATTATAACATACATAACCCCTGCACCAATGGCCACACATGCTATGTCAAGCTCATATAGTCTGGTTTGCCAATGACAGGAAGGCTGGGGCTTGATTTCTGACAATTTTCCTGCATGGTTTCCCAATCTCATGGCATTAAAATGTGGGAACATTATCTCTAAAGTGAACCTTACTCATCACTACTCAATTAGTGTCATTAAATGTTTAGTTTAGACAATTAATAGGATGCAGAACGGGAAAAAAAGCGCTAAAATTATATAAATGCTTGGAATTGTAATAAACACCATTAAACCATAAAAAAGTTTGTAGTTTGAAGAGACAATTTATTAAGCAAGAAACTATTTTGAAAGAACAAAAATATAAATTCAAGTAATCATCATTCTACCCAAGGATTACTGTAATTACATGTAGAGTAAAAAATTATGTAACGAGTGACATTAAATTAGTTGGTTAATGACATGACGTGAATACTGATTAGAATACAAGAGACAATGTAACCTACAAAGAAAAGGAAAAAAGGTTAATGTAACTTCATGATGTAACCTTTGCTATATTCTTCCAAACCTTTCATCACTTGTCATTAGAAGAAAGAACTTATCTGCTGATCAGTTGTAACACAACATAGTTATGATGAAGCTCTGTGAAATTGTTCTTATTTATTTATCTTCAGATCACTCAAATTGTGTGTATATTGTGAATAATGAATCCTGAATAGCAACTAAAACTCTACTTTTAGCATGATGTGCCAATTTTTTTTTTTTAGCAGCACCATGTCTTACTGCCCGTTCAGGTTATACGCTTAAGATTCAGATGGACATCAAGGTCTTGCAAATCTTTCTTCCAAATAGTACTATGTATTATCACCTCACTAAAGGTGCGCTACTGTAGCTATGGCGGTCACCACACCGAGTCCTCTCACCCCTTCTATACTTCACCCCTTTAAGAGTGCCCTTACATGCCACAGTTACTCCCCTAATCCTTTCAACAAAAGACAAGCTGTCCAAGCTCCAAGGAGTGATGCCAAATTTTGAGCCGCAATCTAGGTGTTTTATAGAAAGACACCCAAAGTCAAAGTACAAGGGCTCGAATCCCTCTCAAAGTACAATTTTCTTAGTTACCTTAGGAAATATTATTTACAGTCAATTGTGACAATTTTTTTAGCACCACATCTTACTACCCGTTTGGGTTATACGCATAAGTATTATTACGCTAATGGATTAGGAATTGGGAAGGTTGAATTTAGAGGAAGTGAACCCACATTTGAGTGGAAAAGCATTTAGGGAAAACCACCCCCAGTTCACCCGACTGAAATTTGAACCTTGATCTCCCCGTCCTCAGCAGTTGAGCTCAACACGACTAGTGCATTAGCCAACTACGCCACTGAAGCGGGTGACATTTTTATTTAATTTATCTATTACTGTAGGAATATGTAAAAATACATTTTCTTTCCTATATTTTAGAAAAAAAACATTTCTTTTTGTTTTTTCAGTGACATAGCTTTTAGTTGCTACTTCCGCAAACTATTTAAATACATGGTATAAGGAGGCTAGAATTAAAATATATGCACCACAATTTGTTTGTATAGAAGATAAAAAAACAAAGCGAAAACCATATTTTGTTCTAGATGATAGGGTGTTAAAAAAATTGAAAATATCTTAAAAAAATGTAGAGTCAGAAAATTATGGCCAAAGTTGGTAAAAATGGTCATTTTTTAAATGTTATTTCTATTAAGTAAAATGTAAACACTGTACACCTACTTTACTTTTCAAATAGGCCCTACTGTTAACTTTTTCTGAACACCATATGAACAGAACATTGTATTCTAAGATAAAAGATAGTGGAAAATATATGTCTTGAATAAAAACTGACTCAGGCCACAGACTGGAAACAGTAATGGATATAAAAAAAGAAAAGTTTAACTGTAAAAAAAACTATTAAATGGTGTTCAATCTATTATCATTTTAATGTACATTTGTTTTGATTACTTGTGTAATAAATTGATCGACAGTTTTATGTGAAGTATTTTGTCGTGTTACCGATAAATGGTACTAAACAGGCATAATTAAAATAAATATAGCACACTAAGTTTTACATTATCTTTCATTAGACACGACTTAGCTATAGATTCAAATGTCAGCTTATAGTTTTAAAGAAAGAGCAGATATATTTTTATTTGTTTTTTATCAGAGTTGCCACTTCTCAGATGTATTTTAATTTGTTATTTTATCAGAGTTGCCACTAATTTCTAACTTCCAAATTCTCTATATTTTCCAGGTTTTCGAGTAGGAATTCCCACTTTTTCAGGTAGAAGAAGAGTTATAAAAATTTCATTTTTCATCAAACCTACTAGTGTAAAGTTGTGTAACTTATGTTTAAAGCTGGTTTATTTAAGATTTATGGGGAAATATAGTTTCTGTCACCACATTACCTTTTTAATAAAACAAGTATGAATAGGTGTACTTAATACATTTGTTCCCTTTTTAATCTATTCAAAGACTTATTTTAAGCTTTCAGTTAAATGTCCAAATTAACAAACAGGACAGTAGTTTTTATTATATTTTGCGAATTTCCTGTGTTTTATCCAAACACTAAACCTTCCTTGTGTTTTCCCGGTGCATGGCAGCCCTGGTTATATAGTATATTTATTCTGTTGGCTTTATTGAAGATAAATATTTAGTTCAAATAAAAAAAAACGTGTCAGTAAATGTTAACAGATATAAAAATAGCATTGTACTCAATTGTGTGAGGGGAAGGGGGGATTGCATCTAATGGAACATTCTTTCCCCCTATGGGTACAATTGCTTCATCAAGTCACACAAAAGAGAATGTCTGAAAGAGAGTTTAAATACCTTTGGTGATGACTTGGGACCATCTCCAACTCTCTTGGCTTTCTCTTCGTGGATGGCAGGTGAAGCGTCTACATTGTTTTCTTGTGTCGATGCTGATGGGTCAACGGGTAACTCAAACACACATTTCAGTTTGGAGTCCATTAGATTCTCAGGGTTTACATCTTTCCACTAGAAAAAAAAATAAAGTTTTAACTATAAATAGGTTACATGCAACTTTTCTGAAATTTTACTTAACGATTTAAAATTTGAATCTGAATCTTTGAAAACATGCTAAGCATAAATGGTTAGCTTTCCTACATGGTATAGTTTTTTCTCTATTATTATTATATTATTATTATTATTATTATTTTGAGTCTATACTGTAAGTTATACACATATATAAGAATTACTCTAATAGAATAGGGATGAGGGATAGTTTTTGATGTAATCTAACTGCATTTGTGTGGAAGGAGAGTAGGAAACATTTAGGAAACACAACCCTCAATAGACCCGACCGGATTCGAACCCCGATCATCCTTAGGCCAGTCTAACACAAGAGTGACGGCTTAGATTGTTCAAATGCTAAGCATTTTCTCTCTCTTATCTCATAAATTCTGATTTTGTTCTGAACAATAATCCTTAAGTTTCTAAAAAAAAATACACTTACTACTCCTTTTAGCTATATGCATATGTATTCTAATAGAGTAGGGATGAAGACGGTATAGTAAATTTACCATCTACCTCGTCACTGACAGTCCAGGCCATTGCAAGTGTGACGCTTCAGAGCATGAAACCACTGACAGACCAAAAAGGCAAGTTCTAACTAAAAAACAACAACATTGCTTTGATAGTATGAGTTAAGTGATTAATTATTGGTGTGTAATATTAATGTAGGTTTGAACTATTGCTACACCCACTTAAGTAACCACATGATCTAAGATCGAAAAAAATTAAAATTATAATAAAAACGCATAAGCTTATAAGTATTTTATTTCAAATCTAAAAAAATTAAAACCCTCGAATCTCCTTAATGACACGACATGACAAAGGGTGGTTGTGGGTGAGGGGTGAAAAAACTTATAAGCTTAGACAGAATAGATAAGTAGCTCCAGAAAACAATGTGGCCTGACAACGATTGATATTTTCTCACTGATAAAGTGGCCGCCTTAATTCCGAAATAAATACATTCGCAAACTATGGATTAATTTAATACCTAATTTCTACTATCAAGAGTTAAGACATGGCGAGGTTTATTTGGCCTAAAATCTCCTATGAAATATACAAGAGTAAAAGATATGGGTATCTTATTATGTTGGATGGAGTGCAAGCGCAAGTCAAAATTATTGTTTGATGAACTAATATCTGCTGATAACAAATTTCTGGTCTATTTTCAAATAATTTTAAGAAATTTAATGTTATTTCTTAAACTTATTTAACCTTTGTTTTGATCCTTTTCATCCTATTTATACATCAATGCCTAGGCTTACGGCCATGACCTGAGCTCCCAGTAAGTCATATTTTTATTTTAAAATGTGCACGACTACTCTAAGACACAGTATGAGGGTGGAAAGCTATGGTAATACTAGTGTATTATTTTCATAGGAAGGGCCTTAAAGAAAACAAACATTTTTATGGCTGAAATTGATAACACTTTATTTCTTTATTAGTGTTATTTTATAGGTATTGATAGTAACTATCAAAAGTGACATGACTTGATGTATAAATACATGAAAGTGAATCTAGTATGTTTTCTTTCTCGCTGTCAGATAAGAAAGGCCCTTCCATAAAAATTGCATTACTAATTGAGCCAGTGTTATCAGCAGTAATTAGACCAACATTATCAGTTTGATGAAATAATATTACATTCTTGTTCAGAAAAGTAACAATGGTTTTAACAGTAGTTTAAAAATAAACAAAGCAGCTGAAAAGTATGATTTGATTTCATTAACACATTGCTAACCAAAATTTTGTTTTTCTACATTGTTATATTTTATCATAAATACATATCATGGTTAAAAATACCTTAGAAATAAAGTGAACAAGATGAGAAAATGCAATTTCCTGAAACATAAATTCATTTTTTCTTAAAGAGTAACAATAAGAGTTAGGTTTTTAGAAAGATGGCTGGGTTTAAGCGGACTAGGTTAGTTAGGTAACTTGGGATTTTTAAAACACCTTGAATTTATTGTTATAACAATTTGATGGGACATACTAGAACAAGTTTCAAACCTCAGGGTCACAACCCAATTTGGGGTGCGGCGTGTTTCAGGTGAGGTTACAATGCTTGTAGAGGTTATTGCTATGTTATCTACTCTTTTTAAATGATTATAATAAATATTTGAAGGTGCAAAATTTAAATAGAAATGGGAGATGTTAAAAATGGTAAAATCTGTTTAAGTTAGTTCATAGGTTCCTTTTGGTTATCCAACTTTGACATTAGCTTGCTAGTTTAGTTCACCATAGCAGTCTTGTGTTTAGGTGAGTGACCATTCAAGAGCTCACTTGATTCACATCAAAAATACATCCTTAAGTTAAATAATAATAAAAATTTAGCACCGCGTCTTACTACCCCTTAAGTTAAAATATCTCTTGCCAATTCTAAGTTGTGTCAACAGTGTAGCTATGGTGGGGAGTGGGGGGGGGGGGGCTCCGGGCGGCATTTTTGGTCAACTGCAACGAAAAGAAAGATTTTTTCTGCCGAGACAGTAAAAGACGTCAGATGCCATTTTATTATTTACTACTAAAAGAAATAAAATGTAAATACATATTAAACATTTTCATTTCCCTATTATACTTTAACTAAATTCAACATAAATACATTCTGATTTGGGTAAAGTGATTCATGAAGTTGCGTCAATCAAAGGATGAAAAAAACTTATACCAGTGTTTTTTTTCAACTCTGCTAAATAATGAAAATATGTTGAGATTGTGGTTGGTGTACTCTCCTTCCAAGGAAGCTATTTACTACTTTTGTTGCAGATTATTTTCAGGCAGAAGTCATTCAAATTTTAATTCTGTTGGTGGAAACTTAATACTAAAATATTCGAGCTTGAATCCAGGTAGACCATGTTCAGGCTTTCACACAGTGAAAGTAGTTGGAAATTAGAATCAGATGTGGAGCAACAATTGATAGAAAGGAACAAGAAAACTAAATAATAAGTGAAGGGAGATACTTTCAAGATTGTTGGATATTATTATATTCCCAGCTAAACAGAATTTGGCCTTTACTTTGAGGAATTTACTATGAGAGTGCCTCTAAATGTGAATCAACAAGAAATAAGACATTTTTTAGAAATATTTTATTTGTTGGGGAAATACGGTCCAGTGCCACATTAACATTTTCTAAAAACCAAGCTGGGAACAAAGTTTGCTAAATCCTATATGTCGCCTATTATTAAGAATGAGTTTATAGAAATTTTGTGAGAAAAAGTAAGGAACAAAGTTATTGATCAAGTAAAATAAGCCCAGTGCTTTTCTACGATATTCGACAGCACTCCTGACATTTCTCATAAGGATCAAATGAAGTTTTGCTCTACGTTATGATCGATTGAAATAAAGTGAAGGTAGTGGAATCATTTGTTGATTTCATCAAAACAAAAGGTAAAGCCACTGTGAATATTTCAATTTCCAACTATGATTTTGCTAAAATTAAAAAGCGATGGAAATGATATTCAATATTGTAGAGGACAAGCATATGATAATGTTGATGTGATGGTTGGTCAACAAACTGGCTTTGAGAGATGAATCAAGGAATTTAATAGAAAAGCAGAATTTGTTGCATGTACAAATCACATGCTGAATTTGGCGGGTGCATGCATCTTCTGTTGCTGTGAATTCTGTAACGTTTCTTGGAACTGGGGAGCGTTTCTTCACGTTTTTTTCTACCTCGATCCATCGCCAGGATATTCTTACTTCAGTCACTAGTAAAAGTGGCATGTGCATAGTAGAAACTCGATTGAGTGCAAGTTGAGAAGATTGAGTGATGTAAAAAAAATTGAAAATCTTATGTGCTTTAGAACCATTAACTGGTGAAGAAGAAATATAGTTACCAGGTCAGATGCTGGAATGGTGCTTGGTGTGTTACAATAATTGTTTCCCTTTCTGTGCTTTCTTAGCCTGTGGGAATCAGTCCTAGATATTAACCACAGGCCTACCCTCCAAACAAAAGGTTTGAACATACAACAATTTTATATAAAATTCAAGGCTTTAAAAGGATTTTTAACTGAAACAGAGATAACTAGTTAACAATTCAATAGCCTATGCCAAAGAAATTTGTGGTGAACTTGGGTTATTCATGGAGCATCAACATCGATGTAGAAAGAAAAATAATGATGGTTGGTGGTGGATCACGATATGCTGAATTGGCACACAAAACTGAGTTGAGAGAAATGTTTTCTTTGCTGGACAGAGTGATCCAAGAAATTACTCGCAGATTTCATCAGCTTCATGTTCTTGCTGAGAAATATGCCTTCTTTAATCTGTCTAATATTTTGAACAACAAATGTGAGTGTCAACAAAAAAAATAATATTTTGCAATTACATTAATAAGAAAGAGTTTCTCGTTGAGAGAAAAAGACTTCAGAGTTGTATTGCTGTTGCTGCTACGCAAGATGAAACAGACACATGAAAGGAAGATCCCCCTGAACATTTGCAATTTATTCAAAAATGCAGTCTTGCAAACTCATTTCCAAATATTGTGTGTAAGTATTACTACCACAAATTTTCCTCACAATTACTGTAAGTGTTGCTCCATGTGAAAGGAGTTTTTCTAAATTAAAATGGATCAAGAATTATTTAAGATCTACAAATAATACCTTGCAGTTAAGAAATCTTGCCATAACGTCTATATAACAGCAACTGACAGATGAAATAAATTTAAACAATATTCTCAACAATTTTACTAACAGAATAGCAAGAAAAATAACAATGTAGAGTGTTGAAATTAGATTGTTCACTTCAGTGGGATGAATTTGTCTTATTGATTTTCTAATTCTAAATTCTACCTTCCTCATCCATACCCCGGTAATTTAATTAAATGAGAATAGCTTAGACAGGTAATAAGACACAATGCAAAAAAGGCCAATTAAAATTAATAGTATTTGAATGTGTGTGGGTATCAAGGGGTAATGATTACCTTGATTATTCATTTGAGGTATTTAATGCGCAGTTTCTGAACCAATTGATTATGTATCAGCAAACAAGAATTTCTATGAGAGCAAAAGGGCCTACCTATTTTGTCGAGAAAGGTTGTTCACATACCTTCCAGGGGTTTTTTACACGCAACAATCGACATAAAACTGGCAGCTTTACTTCCCCTCTGAAAAAAGCTGTACTGTGGATTTTTACAACTCAAGAAAAATCTGTCGACATCGGCTGGGCTTGAACCCACAAACAGGGTGAACACTTTACCCCAAGACCATTGAGGTCAACAACAATGATCTTAAGGGCTCCATATATGATCATGCAAGCATGACAGTCATCGTGATTGTCAGTCAGTCAGGATGATGAGCGATCAACCACACACGTTCATGCATGCATGATATTTCTGTCAGTCACGTTTGGTTTGTCCAGTGAATAGGTATATATGGCTAATTGATGAAATCACGTAAAAACTCTTTCTCCCAAGTTCGCGCTGTAAAAATAGCCCTTGAATGAAGATGTGCTGTCAGTAAGCCCTATTCACGTTCATGCTTGCATTTCAATCACCAACCTGCATGTCAATCATGGGCCAAAAATCAAACATGCTTGAAATCCTTCATGCACGAACCTGGCGTATCAATCACCTTCATACATAACCATATATGAACAGTTTTGCATGACAATCATGAAGACTGTCATGCATGCATGATTGTGTATGGGACCCTTTAGATACAAAAATTGAGGTCAGCAAAAGGTTGGTAACCTCAGAACTAGATTAATAATAAACCATATTAAATAAATATCTGTGAATGATTTTGGGAGTCTCACGTGTCTTGTTATTTCTGTATACTAAACTAGGTATATCGCATATCAAATCAACAAGGTTTACATCTCAAAATATGTGTGTGCAGTGGTAAAATTAATAGAAGCAAATATGTCCAACAACTCACCAGTGAATCCAAATTTATTTCTCCATCTGGTGCAATCATGGTTTGCACCATGAATTTGTGTTTGTTCTTTTCATTTGGGTCAAAATCGAATGGCTGTAGGCTGACTGAAAAGAAAATATTTAAAACTCAGCAGAGTTAATTCTTTTATATATATATATATATATATATAAATCTTCCAAAATATTTTGAAGAGAATATATATATATATATATATATATATATTCTCTTCAAATATGTTGGAAGATTTTTTAAATTTCCATCACCTAACAATAAAAATTAAGAGTAAAGGATATAAATAAAAGCAAAATGTCAACAAGTAAAAACTACGTAAAATATATTGTTATTTTGTATTAGACCTAATAATTAATTCTAATATTTTCACACAACGCCCTTATCAAGATCAGAAAATAATTACGAGGAATATGTTTGGTTCATATACAAATAAAGCAGAGTACTTAAGCATTAAAACCAATAAGTAAAAACAAAGGCTTGTAGTATATGCATGGAAACCAGTCCAACCAAGGAAGAGACCAGTCCAGTACAATCTAAACTCTTAGAGTCCAAGGTAAAAGACCAGTTGATTTCAGTTGGCATGTTCTAGGGTGTAGTCTACAGTACCAATACCATGGTCTATAGTATGTGAATGGTTATATTCTTAAAGCTTTGTGTCCGAACTCAAGTATTATTTGTAGTAACTTTTTGAGCTGTCATCCAAGTAAACTAAGGTCGTGAATGTCTTATACTTGTCCCCACAATATTTTCAGCAGCTAGACCTTCCTCGCCCCCACCCTTTTTTTTAGTAGTACAAACAAAATTTAATTGTAGGTTTGATTTTAAGGTTTCCTTACCTGCAACATCTATCAAGGCTTTGGCATCCAATACACCAGAATTTGGACGAACGCAATATTTCTTTGGTGCTGTTGTTTTAATTTTGAAGCAAACTTTTTTATCTGAAGGGTTTGTTAATTTCATATATGAAGTAACTGGTGAAGTGAAGGGACCTGTAACCATTTGAAACATGAGGGGAATTATGGCTAAAATGGCTGCTTAAATTACTTATTACATAAATCTAAATGGAAAGTCTTCTTTACACAATATATAATTGTTATTCAAACCCTAACTAAGTTGCCATTCACGATCCAAATTCATAATAATATGTTCCTGTTGCTAAACTAAGTCTACAAGAATTGTAGGTACATGTATTATAGTTCAACAAAACTCTGTTTCGGCTATTCCAAGCATTGTCACTGTTTAAATAATGCACCTTTTTAATTACCAGTACTCTATAAAATATAGAGGTACTTCAAAACAACCTATATTTTTCTTGTTTTATATATATGAACAATTTCTGAAACAACTGATTATATCACCACATGGGAATTTTCTATGAGCATGAGTAAAAGGGCCTACCAATTTTGCCAGGAAAGGTATCTTCACATACCTTCCTGGGTTTGTTTACATGCCACAATCGACCTGATACCAACAACTTTAATACTTCTCCGAAGGAGCTTGTACTACAGATTTTTATCACTCAAGAAAAATCTGTTGGCCCCGGCTGGATTTGAACCCCCGAACATCGAGTCCTGAGGCAAGCACTTTACCCCAAGACCACTGAGGTTGACTTTTGTTTTGTTAAAAAAATATTTTTACTACCCCTCCTTCCATCAATAGAAATATTTAACACTATCCCAGTGACCTAACAGTAGATTGCCTAGATGCAATAAGTTCAACAGATATGTGGCCAATTTAGAGAGCAAGTTAAGTAAGAACCAAAATTTGCCATTGAATAAAATAGTGATAAACCTATTACCGGCTTGTCACACAGATTATAACAGCCAACTCTCAGAGAGCTAATTTCAATAGGCCAATCCAAGCAACAGCTGTGTGAACAAGCCAGTCTGAAATGGTGTCATTAAAGAGGAAGGTTAAGGATGAGAATATACCACACAAATTTTTTTTTTTTGCAAATGTGATTATGAACGTATAAATAAGTTATTTTAGCTGTGAGGAAGATAATGGTAAAGAAGTTTTAATTCCAAGTCTTTAGGGTCTATCATTTAGTGCTGTAACTTCAAACACCGAGTGTGTTGTAATGGAGAAGATTGATGGGAATATCATATGGCCTATTCCACTAGATATTACCCAACTTGAAAATTTCACTCCTTACAGCTGAGATTTCCTTTATAATCTGTTTGTTTTTCCTTGTGATATGATATGAACAAGTTGGGGTAAAATTATCTTTTTAAGATTTGTCTATGCATGGCACCGTTTTGAAAAAAAATGTGTTTTTTGCCATTTAATTAGCACCACATCTTAATATCCATTCAAATTATACACTTGTGTACTTTTTATACTAATGGTTTTAGGGTTAGGGAAGGTTATATTTATAGGAAGTGTACCCGCATTTGCATGGAGGTCGAGTGAAAAACCCAACTAGCATTTGGCCTTGATCTCCCTGTCATCACCAGTCTAGTCTACTGCAAAAGTAGCTTTAGCCATACGACCAATGAAGCATGTAAATGTTTCTTGTTAAAAGAGTTACTCTGATTAATTGTGTACAAATAATTTAGGCTAGGGACAGCAAGTGCATAATGCCCACATAATGTAGCGTGTGTGCATTTGTAAAGAATGTTGCTTAAACAACGAACAGTACTTGAGAGAGAAAAAACTCGGGTAAGATGGACGCTAGTAAAATTGTACTTGTTCTGACTGACTTTGTTGAATAATCCTCAAATAAAGATAAACACAGCTCAACCCAAAATAAATGCTTATTAATTTTGTCCCTATGATCTTCATTTACAGTAGTATCCCATAGCAATTGTCTTTTCCGTGTTTGACTTATTAATATTTCTGTCTTGAGATTGGGCCCTTTTACAAAATAAAAATAGCAGCCCCACGAGGACTTGTTTTATGGAGATTAGTTTGACACAAATGTAGCCTCCTATTAGTTCTTAACTGTAATGCAACACTGCATGTTGACATTTAATGGTGTTGCAGCGTGTCTAGTTTGAGTGCATTGGTACAAAATGTACACCTGTTAAAATGTGCACTAAAAGATATACACATTGATAGTGTGTGGACTTGACATAAAATTAAATTATTCTTATGATAGATATAGCAGGTTATTTTAAGAATCACCGGTTGCAAAAAATCAAATAGTTACAGCAAGGCAGGCCTTTACAGGTGCCGATTCTCTGAATGTTGTATCATTCCGCCCAATCTTGTGTTTTACTACGTTTATAGAAAATTCTAAATTTTTAGGTGTCCTTCTGGTGGATTTTTTTAATATTTGTAATCCATTAGGTTTAACAACCTTTTATAGTAGTTTACACATAAATTTCACACCTATCATTTGTATTTTTTGCTTATTTAGTTTTAGCAATAAATACATAAAAGAAACTTCCTGCCACTATCACATTCATTGTGATATTGAACACAAATCACAGTGAAATTTCCCCCGTGAAATGGGAACGGCCTGGGCAGCTACACACAAAATGAGCATGTGTGGCCATTTATGACAGAAAATTTTCTCCAAATGAACGTGTGTGCACACTCTTTCGGCTCGTGCAGGCCAAATGATTGAATGGGGGCCCAACTTAGAATTTTACATTTAATTGTAAAAGTGAAAACTTTCTTCCACGTTATTCGCTTTCAGGTAGCCTACAATTATTGTTATTGTACTAAAGGAGGGATAAAGCCAACCCTTTAAGATGATGGCTGTGGTATCATTGCTATTCCAGTTTAGCCGGTAATTTCCAAAGGCCCATCACAAACTTTGCCTTAAGCTATGGGTGAATACTGTTCCTCAGCACGGACAAATTCTGGATAGTTCTAGTGGTAGAGCATCGAGCAGCTAACCTAAGGGTATGTGCATGCCGAGGAGCGCAAACATTGCTCATCACTTCTACCTCCGCACATCGCAGATGGAACAGCCTAGTGCATAGGCCTACTAAGCAGATCGCTCATCGCACTTCTTACCCTTATAGAGAAAACCATTCTGCACAGAATATTCGTCCTTCATTGTTTGCTAAACCTTTTTATTTTTTTATCAAAGATTTTTAATTATACTTTTAAAATATTTATTTAAACATAAAAAGATGATTTTGAAAGCAGTAGTGATGAAAGTTATATCAGCAGTGGCAAAATTGACCATTAATAGATCTAACATTTTAGCGCACATCCGATCAATAAGAAGAGACAAAAACTGGGAGAATTTCACCATTTATTCATCAAACTCAAAAGTGATTAAATGTTTCACAGCTACACAAATAGTCCGTCATATTATGCCAAAATAACCCTCTATCTGGAAATAATTCCCTTAAAGGGAATAATGTGCATATGTGTATTACTAGTACTTATAAATAACATATCGAAAATAAACACTCGTGTATGCCATGTTACGGCCACCATTTTGGAAAATGGCGGCAGATTTTAGCTTATTTAGCCATATTTTACTAACGGCTTGAAATATATAAAGAGTTGAAACAAAAGTTGAAGTTCAATAAAATATACACCTTTTAGCTCCTATAGGTTTTTTCCTATCTCTTATGGTTTTTGAATGATAAGCTGAAATAACATTGAGGAAATTGGTATTTTTTCCGATTTTTGGAAGTCAAACATTGAAATAAAATTGAAGATGTTGATTAACTATTAATATAAAGTATTTCATAAAATATTTAGTCAAAATACAGTGCATCTCTCCATTGTAAAGTATTTCAGTATTAATTGACAAACATAACTGCATTTTCTTTGTTTCAAGAAACAGTATTAAGGGAGATAATGAAAGAGGATAAGTGCATTCTTTGCGAATCAAGTTTGCAGACAGGTGAAATAGTTGAAGTAAAAAGAGGCCCAAGTTCTTTCATTGAAGCTAGCAAGGCAAGAAATGATGACATTCACATATTGATGTCATCCAGTACATAAATTACTGTCCACGTCAATTCCCGGAAGAAGTACACTGCCAATCAAAATATCAAGGCACCGCAGCGAGAACGTGCGAGGGAAGCTGAACCAGAATATGGCCCATGTACAGTACAAATTAATGTCATTATGTTCATTCTTAAAACACATTGTTTATTTTGTGCAGAAGAAGCAAGGCTACCAAAGAACCGACGACGTACAGTCTACAAAGTAACTTGTGGTATATGTGCAAATATAAAAAGGTAATGTGATGAGCGTCAAGATGAATGGGGGAGTGAAATAAAACATAGAATATGCACATCAAATGAATGATAGATGCTGAAACGTGTTATTATTCAGATTGATTGACTTCATGTAAGACAGTCACAAAATCAAATTAAGTAGGTTGGACAAAAATTGAAGCTTGCGCTAGTTTGTTTGATAGGATTTGCTCTTTCTTGGATAAAAACTATGAGTGCCAATACATGCTTGATGAGCTGACACACATTTTATGCTAGAGCTTTCTGAGAGTAAGGAGCATATTTATTCCAATAAACATACAAGAGATCTGATCAGTAAACATGAGTAACAACTTTGCCAAATAAGTCATACAGTTTTACTTTTAATGTACTGTTGACAAATTTTAACAGAAGAGTGGCATTTTGAAATAGAGGCTAATCTTGAAGATGAGAAATCACGAGTTGTTACAGCTGCTACTGGCCATAATCAGATATGGCATACGCGGAAGAATTTATAATATAAAAGAATGTTCCTTATTTACAAATTTAGAAGAAGATGGTCAGAGTTTGACCCAGATATGCTCAAGTGTTTTATTGATAATGTAACAAGGCTAAAAAGCAACAAATTTCCAAAAAGTCTCACTAGAAAACAATTGATAATAAATCACACAACAATAGCGGCTTGCAGGCCACGATCATTTCACTCCACAATTCATGTTGATATATTAGTTTCTCTCTATAGGAAGTATGCATCTAAGAGTTTGATTGACTTATTTCATTCGAATGGTGTTTGTTCTTCTTACGCTGAGGCAACAACGTACCTTGCATGTGCTACGATACATGCAACTCTAGTCATTGAAGATTCAGAATTTTTTTCAATATGTGATTTGATAATGCTGATTTAAATGTTCGCACTTTAACCGAACTTGGAACCTTCCATTCTCTTGGAGGTATAAAGTATGTTTCACCATCTAATAAAGTGATCGTACCATCCACTTTTCCCTCGTGATATTTCAGTTCAAGTCAATATTAAGGAGAATCAGATACCTCTAAAAACCAATAAGCCAGTCAATAATAAGTCTGGGATGAACAATATCACTTTGACACCTGTGTCTGTTTTGGAAGATGATTCAAAAGATATTGAAACTCTCGATTTGCTTTGGGCAGCTGGTTATTCAAATTACACAGACAGTCATTCTTGAATAGATACTACCAAGACAATACCTCTTTCCTTTCATTAACCAAAATCCCTCAAATCTGTCAATTTTACATTGAGCTTTGTATTTCGCTGCCGAACAAAGCAAAGAGCGAAGCCACTATTGCATAGTAACCCTCTACCAGCCATTATATATGAAGTGTTCTGAAATAGTACTGTTCGCTGACAAGAATAGTATAGTAAGCTCTGTGATTGTGCGGCTTGGCGGATTTCATTTACGGTTTTCATTCCTTGGATCAATTAGGAACACAATGAAAGGAAGCGGAATTGAGGAATTCTGGGTGACAATATACGCAAAAAAAAACTTTATTCCTAACATGTTGACTAAACACTCATTTTCATGTGCTGTTCGAGCTCATATTCTCACTGCTGTTGTTTTAATTCACCTTATTTATCCTGATGGTACAGGCTTGAATGAAGATCTGAAGACACTTTGCTCAAAATTGTTTGTCCGTGAAATAACTTGTAACGAAACTACAGAATGTAAGGAACTATGAGAGTGTTTAACAAATTTTGAAAACAAGTGTGAGGAGGTAGAGTTTAAGAGCAGAACCGCAAAACTGTGGGTGGTGTACCATTAAGCAAATTCTTTTCATATTAAATTTCATCGAGCTGAGAAAACAGGCAATTGGACATTACACATTTCAACAATTACTCAAATGATGCCTTTGTTTCACGCTGCACGTCAAACACTTTATGCTAAGTCAGCTCAATTGTATCTACAGAAAATGAACAATCTTAACAAGTTATGTCTCCGGATGACTTTGAAAGTTTACTACTGATGTTTGTTATGATTCTTGTGAGTGCAAACAGGCATAAGTGGACACTGAAGAACCTGACACTGAAGAACTTGATGAATGATAAAAAAAAATGGCTCCTTTAACTGTTTCTGGGAGTTTTCAAGGGTTAATTTTATTGTATGCTTCAAACAAGACAATACCAAAATTATTTCCTATGATATATCTGTGTTTTTATGTATATATGGATAAAAGTCTACAGATAATGAAATATATAATTTAAATACAAAGAAATTGATTATAAACTCATTACACTGTAATTAAGTTTGGTTTCTACTACATTTATTATAATGTAAAATATATAATTATAATATCAGTTGAATGTTTTTTCCTTAATAAAATAGCTTAGTACAATACATTCCTTTTTTTCCCTAATTAAGTTATGGTAATGTTTCCCTTGGAAATCGATTATGAAATACATTCACAATGGAGAGATGCACTGTATTTCAACTATATATAATCTGAAATACCTTATATTAATGGTTAATCAAAGTCTTGAATTTTATTTCAATGTCTAACTCCCAAAAATTGGAAAATACCAATTTCCTTAATGTTATTTCAGCTTATCATTCAAAAACCTTAAGAGATAGGGAAATATGGCTGAAAAAGTTAAAATCGGCCGCCATTTTCCAATATGGTTACCGTAGCACAGCATTCACAAGTGTTTATTTTCAATATGTTATTTATAGGTACTACTACACATATGCAACATATTTCCCTTTGAGGGACTAAAGAATTTCATTGGAAACTTTCACTTACATGTTGAATGAAATTGACTCTAAGATTGAATCATGACATTATAATAACTAGACCTACCATGTTAATCCTATTTAGTAGTTTATCTTTTGTGTCACTCTTCTTTTTCCTAAAATACGCTCGGCCTGTAATAAATCTGTATGTACAAGACAAACGTCAAAGTAAAAGTCGAATTGACAAAAGATAAAATAAAATATGAAAGGAACAACACTGAGGGTTTACTTTGACCTTGAACCAATCAGAGAACTGCGCAGCTCATGCAACCTTTCACAAAAACAAACCAGTTTGTTTCTTGTGTCTGGTCGGAGTGAAGTGAGGGGAGAGAGGCTCGACATGCTCACTCCCATTTCTTTACATTGGTTTGTTTCTACAACTTGTGTGATGTGTGGAGATAGGAGTAATTAGCGATGTGCGCGCTTCTCGGCATGCTCGCTTCCTGTTTCTTTACAATGGTTTGTTTCTACAACTTGTGCGATGTGTGGAGATAGGAGTAATTAGCGATGTGCGCGCTTCTCGCATGCTCGCTTCCCGTTTCTTTACAATGGTTTGTTTCTACAACTTGTGTGATGTGTGGAGATAGGAGTAATTAGCGATGTGCGCGCTTCTCGGCATGCTCGCTTCCTGTTTCTTTACATTGGTTTGTTTCTACAACTTGTGTGATGTGTGGAGATAGGAGTAATTAGCGATGTGCGCGCTTCTCGGCATGCTCGCTTCCTGTTTCTTTACAATGGTTTGTTTCTACAACTTGTGTGATGTGTGGAGATAGGAGTAATTAGCGATGTGCGCGCTTCTCGGCATGCTCGCTTCCTGTTTCTTTACATTGGTTTGTTTCTACAACTTGTGTGATGTGTGGAGATAGGAGTAATTAGCGATGTGCGCGCTTCTCGGCATGCTCGCTTCCTGTTTCTTTACAATGGTTTGTTTCTACAACTTGTGTGATGTGTGGAGATAGGAGTAATTAGCGATGTGCGCGCTTCTCGGCATGCTCGCTTCCTGTTTCTTTACATTGGTTTGTTTCTACAACTTGTGTGATGTGTGGAGATAGGAGTAATTAGCGATGTGCGCGCTTCTCGGCATGCTCGCTTCCTGTTTCTTTACAATGGTTTGTTTCTACAACTTGTGTGATGTGTGGAGATAGGAGTAATTAGCGATATGTGTGCTCCTCAGCATGCACGCACCCTAAGTGTTCAGGTTTCAATTACCGTATCACAATGTAATTTTCAATCTACAAATATGACAATTGATGCTGCTACATCCATAACCTAAAGATAATGTTCATCTTCCAAGCTTCACTAAATGTGTACAGTTAATTGTACAAGCAATAGCTTTCTTCCATTCCAATAGATAGATCTGTGTTATAATTTCCTTTAGGATAGATGAACAGTAGGTATTGTATGGTTCAAAATATGGTATTATGATACTTTTTTTTATGAAAATGTAATTACAATACAATTAGTACTAGTATTATTATTATTAGCACCGCGTCTTACTAGCCGTTCGGGTTATACGCACTTACGCTAATGTGTAATGGTAGGGTGATTGTGAGATGAAATGAAGGACCTACAGTTTAATGTGGAATCCGAACCACGGAGGTGGCCTGGCATAGTACTAGTAATATTATTATTATTAGTAGTAGTAGTATTAAATATAATGGCCTTGTCGATAAAAGGATAAATACTTACTTATATTTACAAACATTTCGATATTTCAGGCGACCTGGCGGTCTAGGGGTAAGGTGTCGGACTTCTGTGCTGGGGGTCCGGGGTTCAATCCTCTGTGCCGGCACAGATTTATCTGATTACCAAACCCTTCCTTCACCTCTGACAAGACATCTTGTGAATGTGGGGAATGCCAGGCCTCCACCGTGGTTCAGATCTCACGTTAAGCTTTAGGTCCTCCATTTCATCTCACAATCACCCTACCATTACACATTAGCGTAAGTGTGTATAACCTGAATGGGTAGTAAGACGTGGTGCTAATAATAATAATTCAATACAAGAGAGCATTTCTCAGGAAGTAACTTAAGACCCCTTCAGCAGCACTGTTTGCAGGCATTGGGTTAGCACTTCAACAGCACTACTCAATATTAAGTTGGTAGGTAGCTTCTACTAGAAAATGTGTATGGTGTTGCTAACACATGTCCGAAGCCCTACCTACATGTCCAAATGTGTGTTTGAAATCCTGTCTACACTGGCTATTTCTAGAATTTAGTCTTGAAGTGAACATGAATGCAGAAAGATACTTCACATATAAAGGAAGAATAGGCCTATAATAGAAAATAAGATTCTGGGTACATCAATTGCTTTGGAAAGACCAAATCAGAAGCTGTTTCATGACTTATTTGGTGCTCTACAGAACAATAAAAAGTTTTTCGTATTTTGGGATGTCTAAAACTCATTTAAAGATCTTCTAGATGAAATTAGCCACGAGATTCAGGAAAAAAGACCATCATGAGAAAGACCATTCCACCAGTTTGCTTCAACAGAGATGAAATAAAAATTGTTTAGTATTTTACTTTATATTCTTTATTGTATGCATACAATATCAATTAACATACATTTATATTAGTTCATTGGATAGTTGGTATAAGTATAAAATGCCTTGACGCCTTCCTCCAGCAATTCATTGTTTAAAGTAATTCTCAAAAGATTCAACAACAAAAAATGTGATAACACAAATAGCATAGTCAACTTTCAAGAAGAGAATGGGGGCATCATGTAGGGAGTTGGTTCCCAAGAATTGCGTGTTAGCAGGGTTACCGTCGCCGTATGTACTCACCACTAAAATAGAGTTGTGGCTGCAGTCCCTTGCGAAATCAATAATTTAATTTCTGATGTCATAACAAGCAGCGCCACTTCAAACTATTAGTTAAATGTTTGAAAATAATTGTGTGTTTTTAAATTAATTTGTTCTTCATTTATTTATAATTCAATCATATTTATTTAGTTACAAAAAATACAATTAGTAGAAAAGTTTTTTCTTTTAATATTTCAATAAGCTAAAAATAAAGTTATATGTGGCTCTATTCTTGTGCTATGTGGTCAGTTATCTGTCAGGTACCAGTTTATAGGGTCTGGTTTGATTTTGAATTGTTGTGCCATATATTAAATAAATCTTATACATCAATTTAAAAAATATGAACTACCAACTTTAGTCTTAATTTAAGGGAAATTGGACACTATGAATAAATCCCTAAAATCAAAGCTTGTATGATTTAATTTGAAAGTCCTTCACTTCAATAATGGCACTGCTATAACAGGGATTATTTCTCCAATTACATAGGGAGCTTACTGCTGATAATTAAGCCTAACACCAAATTATCGAAAATATTTTTTTTTTCACTACTTTGAGGTACCTATTTGGGTTATATACATACAGTAATGTGATAATAAGACTGGGAAAGGTGTAATATTTTGTTGATGAAGAGTGGAAAACCATTTAAAATAAAAAGGAGCCTCAGCAGATTTGATCAGGATTCGCGACCTGTTTCCCCCATCACTAGTAGTCCAGTCTAACACAAGAGTGGCACATTACACTGCAGGTCAAAAAAGATTATTACTCTAATAAACAATTTGACACCATCTTTTAAAAAATAAGTGTGTGACAAGTATGTGCATGTATCAAGGGAATGATTCTATTAACCTCACAAAACCTTGGAGAAAATTAGCCATTAAAACTTGACAGCTTTAACATCTTATTACATAACTTCAAGTTTTATCATTATAAACAAAAACAATGAAAAGATCACTCAAAAATTAATGTATCTTATTGCATGATAAACATGTACAAAAGAATTTTTGGTTTCAGCAAGGGGACCTCAACTTAAGCTTGAGTAACATAATACAGTAGGTAGAGGCTAATAAGGTGAATAGAATGGATGGTCAAGCAAAGTATAGCACATTATCTGTGGCTGTCTCCATTTAGAAAAGTTGATTATGTAGTTTTGTCAAGTTTTTTACCAAATTTAGTCACAATAATCTGCTTGAATACCAAATCCACAAACACAGTAACTTGAATATGCTGTATAGTGAGAAAACTTTAAAAAAATATAGCCTACATTGATTTAACCCTCAGCCTAGTTAGTTAAAGGTTGATGTAGTTTTAGCATTGCCCGACATATATGTAAATAATGTATTATAAATTCAAAAATTGAGAGTGAAAGGACACAAATGCCCCTTTTGAATATAGGGCTTAAGACAAAATAATTAAATACTAACCTAGTAATTAAACACATCAAAGCACATGAAGTATCAATACTAAAACTAATTTGAGTCTTGGGTTAGAAATATTTAATTAGCCAATAGAGTTATTTTAATGGCTGGCGTTTTATTGTGTCTTGTCTAAATAATAGGTTATAGTTATTTTAAAAAATAAAGTTTTATCAAAAGTGTAAACATTCTACCCAAAGATTTCATTCATAATTGATTGGCCTGAAAATTTATGAAAACACAGTTTTATTAATATAAATATGTCAAGATATATCTAAAAAGGCCAGTATATTTACTATCACCCACAGACTATTGTGATTTTATACAAATCTAGTCACAAGCCCCAGCATATTTTGCAGGTAATCCTTCAGATATTTAATCAACATTTGTTATTATATAACACATAGCCAATGTGAGACTAAATGTGTAAACTTTGTATATTGACAGTTAAAAATTAATACTTGAAATAAAAAAGGGGGGTTTCGATTTTTTAATAAAATTCCGATGCATTCACAACTGCCCATTGCTTATCTACAGGCTTGGCCAACAGTCAATTTCATTCCCGTATTAACTCATTAGTGATTACAGCTTACCTCGAAATTTGAGTTCATGTTGAGGTTCTATGATTAACACTTGGTCTGGCTTTGCCATGATTTACTCCTAGAATATGATTTTAAGAAGCCAAATTAAAACACAGAATTTTCACAACAAATGGCTTCAATTTCAATCCCGGCCTGAACACTTTCGTTTTCTAACAAATACGCATGCGTCACGACGGAAACATGGCAGACGTTCAATGACGTCATCTTAACGCTGGACAATTTCAAATGTAGCTTTTAAGTAATTTGCTAAATTTAGAAGAAGAAATTGAAAAGTATTTTTAAGAATGGAAACAAATGGCTCGTTTAATTTTAATAATAACTTCCTAACCAATCATAACATTAATTAAAAATTATATTGCAGAAAAAATTATTAATTTTCACGATCAAATATTACAAAGGTCTAAAATATATAGTTATCACATTAATAAGTATTGTCTTTTCACACTATAAATAAATGTACGTTTCATTAATGTTTTAATATGTTATTCTTCACAATATATCTCTTGAAATTGGTTTAATGTTCTTATTACGGTGCCATCATATCTATTTAATAATTCAATGTATTTGAAAGGGTGACCTTAGGGTTGTAGTTATAACCGGCAATGTAGTCTAGTGGTTAGAGTTAATGGATACGTATGCATAGATACCAGGACCCGGGCTTGATCC
Organism: Timema cristinae; assembly: GCA_039000515.1. Taxonomy (NCBI): domain Eukaryota; kingdom Metazoa; phylum Arthropoda; class Insecta; order Phasmatodea; family Timematidae; genus Timema; species Timema cristinae. The sequence goes on from JBCFYV010000024.1 coordinate 23,521,175, forward strand.
TCAGCGCTTCCAAACTGTATCTGTGAAGCAGTAGGTTTGTAGCGGGATTAAACTCAGGCTCCTGGGAACAAATGAGGAGCTAATTGAATAAAGAGGTAGCAGCTCTGGTTTAGAAAACTGAGAATAACGGTTGGCTCTCTTGTTGTGCCAAACATATGACACCCTCTGTTCCCAAAGTTTGACACTAGCACTGCTAACAGCAATAACCGCTCAGTTGTGTTACTCGCTTGCAGGCTCACAACATGATGTTTTAACCCTATTGGTATTCCACAAGTAAATAGATAACATATATAAATAAGCAAACTTTTACCGAAAAACTGATCAAAGTTGCTGTGGATAAAAGTTCAAACGAGTCCAAACATTAAGACGTTAGTTTGTTATTACTTGATTTTAATTTATTGTTGAAAAAGAAAATTAATGTTCTTTGTAGTACAAAGATTTATTTAAACTGGGTTATTTGTTAAAATGCTAATGTAAAAAATATTTATGGCATTAGCTTACAGTCTAGCCATACCGACAGAACAACCACCATCTGTTGGCGAATATGGTGCCAACTTCTATTAATAGAGGGTGTCATGTGATTAGCACAACGAACCTTCTGGCTGCTGATCTTAGTTTTATAGACCAGAAACAGTACTTGTTTATTCAAGTAGATCCATATTTGTCCTCACGAGGCTGAGTTGACTCCGTTCCAGTCCTATTGCTCCGAAGAAAATCTGGACGCGCTAGTGATCAAACCCGGGACATCTGCTTCTGTAGCCAGGAATTTAACAACAGGACCACTGATTTTTAGTATGTGACTGTAAAAAATAATAATAATAATAATAATAATAATAATAATAATAATAATAATAAATATTCATCTATACTGTTTAACTTTGGCTTAGTCTATAATCACACATAACAAATTACCAATAGTGAATAGTGTATAGAAGATAGTGCGCAAGAAATATTGAAATAAATTATTTTCAATTACAGCGTTTATAATCGATACCTAGTGAATAGTGTCACTAAGGACACCTCCACATAACTATGTTGATACATTATATAAGTCAGAGATTTTTCATATTGGAAACTCTCCTGTCTATCAGGGTCTGACTTCCACCTATCTGGTGAACAAATACCTCTCATGAGACTACTCTTACCATCATGGCTGTGTCCTACGAGCGTAGCAACGAACGTAAAAACTGCGCAGTGGGCAATTTACAATCCTATAACCTCATACCCACCACCGCTCCATGTCATCACCAGACAGCTGGGAAACATCCACCCCCTGCCCCACCACCTTGAGAAGACTACCATTGGCAGGAGGAGTTGGCTCTCCTTATGGGTTTCCAAGGCGCACATATCAAGGAGTTAAGACACAACCTAAGAATCGTGCTTACTCAAAGAGGGCCTAGTTGCCCTACAGGGAGTCAAAACTCGATGGTAGAAATAACCCTAAAAAACTACCTTTATCTGTGTCGCCCCATTTGGGTCCTTGGAGGTGGTTAAGCACCTAGCCTTAAGAATGTTAACCTAAATTGTCCAGAGGAGATTTCGTGGTGCTAGCCTAAGCAGCTTTCCTGGAAAGAACTAGCTACCAACCACTTAGTCACTGTTCAATATAAAGTCCTATAAATCATTAACTTTGGCTGAAAAAAGTAGCGGTGATAAAGGAAGTGAAAAGAGACTTAAAAATAAATTATAAATGGCAAAGGTCTTCAGAATTCCCCCCAACACACTTTCAACCTTTTTGAAAAACAAACAAAAAACTTTGAGCAATGAAAATGAGACTGGACAAGATAGGAAAATATTAAGAGAACCGGAAAACCCGTATGTGGACGGCTGTGTATTGAAGTTGTTCAAACAAACGCGAGACAAGAAAGTCCCAGGAGCGGCCCTTTTCTTAGGGTAAAGGCTGAACATTTTTCATTAGGAAAACAGACTTCAAAGCGAGTGCAGGGTGGCAAGATGGATTCAAACAACGAAACGGAATTTCCTTTAACGTTTTATGTGATAAAAGTGGTGCTGTTGATGTGCGTTCAGCCGATAATTGGAAGGAAGACTTGAAAGGAATTATTCAAGACATAAAACAGAAAAAATTTTTAACGTCGATGAGACAGGACATTTTTACACGTGTACTCATGACTAAACACTTGCATTTAAAGTGAACGGTGCAGGGGGAGAAAGCTTAGTAATGATCGAACAATACTGTTAGTTGGAGCAAATATAGATGGTTCTGAAAAGCTACCGTTGTTAATGATTGGAAAATCGACTAACCCAAGTTGTTTCAAAAATCTAAAATCGAAGCCAGTGGAATACAAATCAAATAGAAAAGTATGGATGACAGGAGATCTGTTTGAAAAATAGATTTTAAAATTCGACAAACAGTTTGGAAAACAAAATTGGACAATCCTTTTATTCATTGACAGTTACACTGCTCATAACAAAGTTCACCTTTTGCAAAATGTAGAGGTTATTTTTTCCCAACAAATATGACATCGGTTATTCAATCTATAGACCAAGGAATAATTAAGAACATAAAACATTTCTACAGACGATTGTTGGTTAAAAAAATTCTTGCTGCAGATTTGTATACTCAGAAAATTTCGCTTGACTTTCTTCAAGCTTCAAGAATGTGTAAGCAAGCGTGAGCCTAAGTGGAATTTGAGATCAATAAGAACTGTTTTTAAAAAGCTGGTTTTATCAAGAAATAAAATTATGGATAAACTGTGACTGAAGCTGCGCCAGCTATTGACAACTGGGAGGAAGTTACTCCTGATCTCGCTATCTCCTATGTGGACTTCGTCAGCGTGGATGAAAATGTGGTAGTGTGTGGTAAAGTTAGTGATGTGGTCATCAACACCAAAGTTCTCAACGATAACATCCAGATTGAGAATGGAACATCTGGTGATGAAGAGGACAATTCTTCAGTAATTCAGGAAAAGTCTATCCCAAGTGCAACAGAAGCCATCAACCATATACAATAACTCAGGCGTTTATTGAATGTTGCAACAATGTAAGTGATTCAATTTTCCAGTCAATAAATCAATTAGAATCGTACACTATGACTGAAAAACTTCAATCAGAAAAACAGATTAAAGTCCCTGACTTTTTAAAGAAATTGTGAACAGACTATGTTCAAATACGTTAAATAAAATTTTGAGCTTTGTTGAAAACTTAACTGTGTTTCTCTTCAATTCGTTTTGAGAAACTTATTTAATTCGAATTTTTGGATAGTTCTAATTTTTTCCTGGTCCCTTCAAGTTCAAATTATCCAGGTCCCACTGTAGTCCTATAAAAGCAAATGAAAATAATTAGCTTCTATGAGCATTCATCTTCATGTTTGAAATGCATTGTTGTTATATTATTATTATTATTATTTTATTATTATTATTATTTATTATATAGCACCGCGTCTTACTACCCGTTTGGGTTATACGCACTTACGCTAATGTGTAATGGTAGGTGATTGTGAGATGAAATGAAGGACCTACAGTTTAACGTGGAATCCGAACCTCGGTGGAGGCCTGGCATTCCCCACATTCACAATATGTCTTGTCAGAGGTGAATGAAGGGTTTGGTAATCAGATAAATCTGTGCTGGGACCGAGGATTGAACCCCGGCCGCCAGCACAAAGTCTGACACCTTACCCTAGACCGCCAGGTCACCTTGCATTTTTGTTACCATACATGTTAGCTTTTTGCGAATTTTCTTTATTTTAGTGTCAAAGACTATGATTGTCCATATGGTTGAAAATAAGGGATGAATGTTACATTTTTTCCTATGTTATTAATAAGTAGGTTGACTATCATATTTATGACACTAATTGTTGTATTTGATAATAATAAGAAAAAGGAAAAGAAACCGGGTGTATACTGACAGAGGTTGGCAGCCTGACAATAGAAAATATGATGAGAAGGGAACGAAAGAAACTAGTGACTTGTAATTGCCGAGCTTATGGGTGGTAAACTTTTCTTTAGCAGGAGCAATATCCATTTATAAATGTTGCATCCTGTGGAGTATAGAACATTAATAAAATCAGACCCAATAAAATTAAACAAATTAAAACATAATTTTAAATTCAAAATTCAAAATATACAATTTAATAAATATTCTTTTTCAAATTAACCCTTATTGAAGTGTATTTATATACATATGTTGTAGTAAACATAGATTAGGCCACTTCTGCTAACAAAAGGCAATCAATTTAAGTAAGACCTTATAACGTTTCATTATTAGACTCTGTAGTTTTATTATAAATTTTACACTGTACCCTATACACTATCTACTATTATTAATTCGTTATTTATGCATGAATATAAACCCAGATTCAGAGATTACGATGAACGAAATAACATTTAATATGGTTAGTTAGTTAAAATATTTATAAACAATTTTAACCAGCAATTATGATATTAGAGTACTGTACTGTCGTCGGAGTGTTCCTCAATGTCATAACTGTCAGAGATAAAATGTGTTAATTGTCTTAGAGCCCACCCGGCCAATACGGGGATTTGTCCTCGTAGGGCCTCATACATCCAGGGCAGAGAACGAGTTGCCCCTCCTCCCCCCCGACCACCTACGGGGCATCTAATCCTAGACCCACTGGTCGCCCAGGCCAACAACAGCGCCCTCTCTCAGACCCAGCTTCTTTTCCGGCGCTTCCTACCGTCAGTGATATTCCCGGATTCGCACCAGCCACCCCTCATCTGGAGGTTCCACCAGAGGGGTCCTCCGACCTAAGATCATTGTTTCTGATATTTCGGAAATTGTATCTCTCGTCCGTACCCTCCAAATATGTCAACACTTACCCCTTCTGAAGTCCTTGCTCACTAAGCTAATCTCAGCCCCCACACTTTGTGACAAATTCAATATATTTCTTGAGTTTCTACCTCGTTTCTTCAATGAGTGACGCTCCCGTCCTTCTTTGGAATGCCTGTTCGCATATTTCAAAGCTCGATGAGCTGACTCATCTCCTTAGAGTGCGTTCCGTTTCCCTCGCTATCGTAACCGAGACATGGCTAAAACCCCACCATTTGGTAGCCATACCATCATTCTCAGTATATAGAGCGGATAGGATTGGTCGCTGGAGGGGTGGAGTGATACTTTTTTTCTGGGATGACCTTTGTCATCACTGGCTTGCCATTCCAGCCCTAGCGAACCTCGAGGCTGTGGCGGTTCGACTCTTGGGGGGAGCGTACGCGGTCACTCTGTGTGGTGCTTACGCCCCCCCCCCCCCCTGGACTCACCTCTTCTTTGGGCTGATTTGTCAAAAATCCGTGGGTTAGGAGCGAGCCTTGTTCTTGGTGGTGATTTTAATGCTCGCCACGTTGAGTGGGCTTGTCGGTCTACTAATGCAAGAGGTACTTTGCTGCGCCGGTTTTCAGCGGACAGTGGTCTCTTTGTACACCATCCTAACCTCCCTACTTATGTTCCCAGCCACGCTCGGTGCCATCCAAGCGTGCTGGACATTTTTCTTACCACTGCCCGTCCTTTCCTCTCCCCACCCGAGACTGTGCTGTCCCTATCCTCCGACCATAACCCTGTCCTTACTTCTCTTTGCTTCTCGCCTCTCTCTTCCAATTCTGAACCTCAATTTAATTTTTCTCGAGTGAACTGGGCCCGTTATCGTTCCCTTCTCTCTTCCTCACTGCATTGTAATTTTTCAGTCCCTACCAAATTGGTTCTTGAAGAGCGTGTACAAACTTTGACTGCAGCTATCCTTTCGGCAGCCTTTTCATCAATTCCCGTCCGGAGGCCTCCCTCGTTGGGTCCACGTCTCCCACCACCGATCTTAGAGTTGCTGGCACAGCGTGATCGAGCTAGGGCTAGTGGCAGAGATCTCGTCTCCCTACTGCCCGAGTCGATTTCCTAATCCTCAAGAGCAGTTTTAGTAGGAGATTGCGAAATGGAGAGTGGAAATTAAAATTAGGTGCCTGGAGGCTCTTTCTCCAGGAGACGGTTCCGTCTGGCTCTGTTCGTGGCCTGAGGCGTAGAAGAGCCGCTGTTTCGGTATTTAGAGTTGGAGGAGCACCGCTTGAGTCCGACGTTGAAAGGGTGTAGACATTGGCGGATTGCTTTGAGGCCTGCTTCCGTTCTCGTTCCAGTGTCCCGGGTTCTGAGGGCCGCTCCGGCTTTCCAAGCTCACTGTCCCTTCCCTCTATCCCCACCGATTCCCAGATTGACCTTTCTCTTGTCACTCCGGCTGAGCTCCATGAGGTCTTCTCTCATCTTTGCACCTCAAGTCCTGGCCTCGACTGAGTGTGTAATCCTATCCTTACTCATTTCCCCAAGAAGGCAATAGTTTTTCTCCTAAATGCTATCCTTCTCTTGTCCTTCTACCCTTCATCCTGGAAGGCCACCTTAGTAGTCCCCATTCCCAAGCCAGGCAAATCCCCCCATCTCCCTTCCTCCTATCGTCCAATCAGCCTTCTCTCCTGTGTGAGCAAGGTAGCGGAAAGGGTCATACTGAAACGTCTCCTCCCTGACTATCAGTTTGGGTTTAGGGCCCGTCACACTTCCATCCACGTGCTAACCCGGGTCGTTGACCAGATAACGGACGGGTTTTCCAGGCGCGTTCACACAGGGTTCGTAGTACTGGACGTCCAGGGGGCGTTTGACTCCGTGTCTCATTCTTGTCTTCTCCTTAAACTACTTGCTGTTGGACTACCTATTCAACTACTTCACCTCTTTCAATCCTTTTTGTTAAGCCGAACGTTCCAGGTTCGCCCGAACGCCGTGTTATCCTCATCCAGTCCTATCCATGCCGGTGTACTCCAGGGGTCCCTCCTCTCCCACTTCTCTACTCCTTGTTTACCCATGACACACCTCTTCCTCCAGGTTGTAGCTTATCCCTTTATGCGGACGACACGGCGCTTATGGCTCAGTCCACCGACGTCCGCGTTCTCTTGGGCAAGCTTTCCTGTGCCCTTCGTTCTCTTGCTCTCTACTTCACCTCGTGGGAACTTCTGCTCAATCTGGCTAAGACAAAGGCCATAATGTTCACCCGTCTCATCCGGGTTATTTCCCTCCTCTGTTATTTGGGGGGGGGGGGGGGGTCATCCTTCCTTGGCAAGATTCCGTTCACCACCTGGGCGTCACATTGGACCATCGCCTTCACTTCATTGACCATTTCACTAATGTTCACAACAAGGTGCGTGGGGTAATGTATGCCCTGGGTCCAGTCCTTCGACCCCTCTGTCCCCTTGCTCTCTCACATAAGATCTCCCTATTTCAATCTTACATTCTTTCAGTTCTTCTTTACGTGGCTCCCGTCTGGAGTCACGTGCTCCCCCGTGACCTTAGACCCTTGGTTTCATTTTTCCATCGCAGCCTCCGTCTTATCCTGGGTCTTCCCCCCGATCCCGTAACTCTGAGATCTATTCCGGGTCGGGATTGCCACCTCTTGATTTCATTCTACATCAGCGAACAGATAGATTCTTTCGTAAACTACGAAACTCACACAATATTCTTATCAGAACCATTGGTTCCGATCCCGGGGGGCCTGCTCGCCCTCATCGCCGCATACGCCACCTCCTTCAACAGCCCCCACCAATTGTAGTGGAGCTTATCTGGGCCCAAGTTATTGGTACCCAACCATACAATTAACTCTATGACAATATAGCTCTAAAAGTTTAATATAAGTTATCCCTAAGTGCAGCCTGGGTTTTTTTAAATATTTTCCCCGCATCCTTTCAGTTGTTAATTTTTCTCTATGTATTTATTATAGGTCAAACTTACATTTTATAACTTTAATGTTGGTTATTCGTATTCTCTTTATCTTTGAAAATGTATATAATATCTCATTAACAAATAAACTAAACTAAACTATAACACATTGGGAATATATAGAATCGTGTTTAGAGTATTGACTGAAACTAGCTAAAGAAAAGTATAGGTGGCGCACTTTTGTTAGTAATGCAATGAACTTTCGAATTCCTAATGCCACAGAGTACGTTAGTAATTTATCTATCTTTAAATGTTTTTAAAACAAAATTCTATTTATAGATAGAAGTACAATGCTGTGAGTAAATATGAAACTAAATAAATGTCTAATTTTTAAATTGTGATTCGTATAATCCTTGGCTTAGAATTGCTTCTTCTATTCTTCAGTGTTTCTAATTGTAAGTTGGAAAAATAGATTAACCAATTATTCATGTCTGTCACACATGACTTAGCTATTATTTTAAAATCTTAATACTTTTAGAACCTTTTCAATGTTCCGTGGGTGATTATTTAATTATCAATTTTAAACTTTTTAAAAGAGCCTACTTGTGTTTATAGGTTGACATATCAGTTTGGGTTAAGGAGGGTACTAATTGTTTGACGTGAACAAAATATAGTACATTGGCCTATATATTTTTGTTAGTCTACTATTGTTTATCATTGAAGTTATGGAATTATGTCAAAATATAACTGACTTGAACCATTCATAGTTTTTGTCAGCCTATTTAGAATCTTTGACAAGTAGGTGTGTTCTGTCTTTTTGTGATAGTAGAGGGAAAACCTTAACCATTACAAGTATATGGCCAATACACGTTGAAACAATACGTTGTCATAATATCTACGTCCCAATTGGCTTGACAGAAATTGAGTCATTGGTACCACAACTACAATGTTTGTAAATTGAAAAATGACACCTAAACAGGAATAATATAATTGATATCTCAGTAGGGCATCTGTCTTACGAGTTAGGGGTCCTGGGTTCTATTCCTTGGATACCCGAAATATGTAGCATTGGTGAGATATGGGACTCCCTTTTAACAGTGATGAATTAACGACTGGCTGTTGTGTCTGTTCTAGATTTAAGTTAGTTTATATAAGTTGTGTCCTGATATCAGTTGGTTCAGTAAGTGCACGTTAAATACCTCGAATAAATCAACTGTAGGCCTTCTGTAAGTAACAGCTGTAAGAGTTTGCTTAATGCATACATACATTTATACCTAAACACGCGGTTCCTCGTTAAGAAACTGTACATATAGCTCAACAAACAACTCTTTAGGTACTTATTCCATCCTCACTAACTTTCTCCACACTTCCTTATTCTTGCATTATAGTTAATATTTAGGCTATAGTAGGCCAAGTCTGTAACCTGGCAGTCTAGAGGTAAGGTGTCACACTTCTGTGCCTGGCGTTCAGGGTTCAATCCCAGGGCCCGGCAGAGATTTATATGATTTCCAAGCCTTTCCTTCACCTTTGACAAGACGTGTATTAGTCACAACATGTGAATGTGTGGAATGCCAGGCCTCCACAGTGGTTCAAAATCCACGTTAAACTGTAGGTACCTCCATTTCATATCACAATCACCCTACTATTACACATTCGCTTAAGTGTGGACAACCTGAATGGGTAGTAAGACGCGGTGCTAATAATAATAACAACAACATAGTAAGCCAAATACATAAATTGGGTTAAAAAAAATTGCAAAAATATTTGAAATCTAAATATTTTAAACATATTTTGCAAGGTACAATTCATAAAAACACTAATTCTCTATATCATAATTTTATACTATAAGAATGGCAGAAAAAGTAACAACTTGAATATATTACAATTTTTAACCAATATATTATGCCTTTACATAGAGGAATATTATATAAGCTTAAGGCCTTCACTCAATTAATCTACTGGATCATAACTTCTTCTGTGTAAAAGATGATTTATTCATGAAGCTAAAAACAGATTTTTTATATATAGGTGCAACGATAATGTAGTATCCAAGTACCTTGTCCAGAGTTGAGATACATACCCTCGCTCCCCTTATTAACCTCTTATCTCTAATGTGTGATTGTAGGGATGGCAACAAAAATCTAGTAAAAAACTGAATTTATTGAAAACTAAATAATACTGAATACTAGAACCTTTGAATACTAAATTATTGTACACAGGGTGCTACAACCTTCTTAGTGTTTGAGAAACACAATCTTTCACCTCGTTTCGGTTCTTCTTGGCAGCAAATCGTCTCCAAACATCTTTATTTTGAACTCTTTACAAGGATAACCCTCCATTACACTCGCCATCACAGTTTTTACAATAAACAGAAAAATACCAGCTTTGCATGAGCTGACTTTTGACAAGGAGCATTCTCTTTGCTTGTGACCTTCAATGGCAAGCGTATGGGGAGGGGAGGGACCTTCAATGTTAGGGAGTGGGCTGTGGGTTTGTCCTTATTGCCCACACGCTGAAAGCTCAAAAAGACTCGTGTACGTTTATTTTAAAGCATTATTTTGAGGGGTAAACAAGGGCGAACAATTCACATATACATAAATCAATATCAAAGCAAAAAAAAAACCTGACATGGTTAAAATACTTTGTCTCCTCCACGCAAATACGGGTTCACTTCCTCTAATTCAACCTTCCCAATTCCTAATCCATTAGCGTAGTTAGTACTTAAAGCGTATAACCCGAACGGGTAGTAAAACGCGGTGCTAAATATTATAAAATACTTTGTCAATTAACTTAAAATATATTTCAGCAAAATTGTTAAAACTAATTAAGACATTTTAGCCATTTAGAAGGAGTTTGACTAGGACAGTAGAAAAATATCTATGCGTCTCAGTCAAAGACTTGGCATACTGATTTCATAGCCCCTGGTATTACCTACACAGTACACAAGACATACAGTAGTGTTGTATTAAGAAATCATTGAACTATTTACATTTGAAACCACACAGCGAAGTTTAGTAAAGGATTTAAGTAAAAAAGTGAAACCTATTTGTAAATTATTAAGATTTCAAGTAAAAATTAAATTAAATCGTTATACATTTTGTGCCTTTTTCTTTAGATGTAATTTAACTATCCTAGAATTCTTGAGTCAGATGTTAATTGTTTATATCAAAAAGTGGATGTTTATATAACTTATAGGCTTATCATTGAATTGATATTATATTAACATAACTTTAATTTGATTTCTCTTTTTGTTTTTAGCAAGCTATATGTGGTAATTTGCAATGGCTGCTGGAAGTACATTACAGGTTGGTTTTACTTATTGTCCATTTAATAGATTACAAAATTTTGAATCTTAAACCTTAGGGTTACATGTCCTAAAATTCCTTGGGTGTGTAAAGAGTTAAATGATGTGAATTAGAGACATTAAACTAAATTTTTATAACAAGACTTAATATTAATTATTGGTGACTGGCGTCTAGGGGTAAGGTGTCAGACTTCTATGCTGGCGGCGGGTTCGATCCTCGGTCCCCACAGATTTAATCTATTTCAAACCCTTCCTACACCTCTGACAAGAAATCTTGTGAATGTGTGGAATGCCAGGCCTCCACCGTGGTTCGGATTCCACGTTAAACTGTAGGTCTTCATTTCATTCACAATCAACCTACATTACACATTACGTAATGCGTATAACCAACGGGTAGTAAGACGGTGTGCTAATAATAATAATATGAATATCTGTGATTTATTATTTTATTTATAATTTTTGCTCAGTAACACACTGGCAATTTTAATCAGACACCTCTACTCTCTTCCTCACATTTTAATTCAAAGTTAAGTCAAATCTAGCTAGAAAATTATTTTTCCATTGATAAAACATGATCTGAAGCTGTGGGAAGATTGAAAAAGAGAACAAAAAGTAGCCTTGTACTGTAAATCTATTAATTTTGTAATTCTCTTCTAGAAGAAACTTAGATTTAACATTATCTTCCCTTTATAATTTAATAGATTATAGGGATAAAAACATATGTGTGCACAAAGTACATAAAGTAGGGAAAGAGTAACAAAGTAAAGATGGACTCCCAATTCGGCAGAAGTATGCACCGTGCGTCTATACAGTCAGTAGCTAGTTTTATTTCTTAAATGTATATGAATGACAATCCCTCACACCATAGCATGATGTGCCTTGCCTCTGCTTAAAGAATTTAGCAGAGAAAATAAAACTTGCGTATTCACGCAGCGCAATGCTGCACTCTATTGAGAATTGCTCTTAAGACAATTTGCTTTTGTCTCCTGCTGTCCTAGATGATTGTTATGTATTTATTAAATAATCAACTAAAGGTCTCATTCTACACTATTACTTATAGTGTAGTTGACTGCATTTTATTAATTTGACTTAATAATATAGATGCAAGGTATTTATTCACTTGATTGAAACCCCGCCCTCAAACCTTTAAACCCCCCCCCCCCCCCACCCTAAAACCACCAACCCTTCCCCCAAACCACCAACCATTCGCCCCCCTCCCCCAAAAAATAAAACTTCGAACATTAGTGAAAACTGCATACCAAGAAAATCTGTTCTTCTGACTGGCGAACATATTGATGATTCTGTTGTTGAAGTTGTAAATTCAGCAATTTGTTCCTTATGTATAGAACAAGCAAACAGCCAGCAGATTTTAACTGGTCTTGTCACATGGTGTTTCTAAGGAACGTTTCGTTTCCTTTTAACCTACTGAAATTTATCTGTGATAATTTTACTGTTCCAAATGTTTTAAACCTACATACATTTTCCAAATGAATTGCACATTCCTCATGTTTTTTTTAACTCTTTCACTTAAATGTTTAAGATCCTTACAGCCTACCGTTGTTCACAACTCCACACTACCAAATAATAAACAATAAAAACAAAATAATCACTTTCACTTGTCACCTTATTGGGTATTTAACACACACTAAATACATGCTAAAACAAAATCTAGACCATTTTTGTTGAATTGCGGGCTCGCTGGGATTGGCCCCATTTAATCTATGGTTTTGCTCAGAGTGGAATGGCCTTGAGAGTTATCTTCCACTGGATGAGGGGCTTATCTGAGAGGGGCTGGCCCCTGTCAGCTTCTCCATTATTAGTCATTGGAGTCTCTCGAGGCTGGTACAGTCACTTGATGAGTGTAGCAAGCAAGTAATGAATCCTTTGGGACTGGGTTACAATATAATGAATCAAATAATTCACTCTGTGTAAAAAATAGTGCCCTACTTTGTAGTAATTTTTTTTACAAAATATGTTTTTATGTTCAAAAAGTGTCGGTTGGTCCGGACCCCTGTACCTTCTATAGATTGATAAACAAACCAGTTGCCGGCAGTATAGATACTTTCATTTAAAATTATTTGAATATAGTTTACTTGTGTTATTACAGTTATTGAAGTTTGAGAAAGCCTTTAGATCACAATAAAGTTATTTTTAAGATAATTAATTAAACAAATGTAAGTAACTTGGTCAGTCCAGCTCTAAATTTAAGTGATAGCTATTACAATAGTTCCTTACTGTTTGACCTATTAAATATTGGCGTAACTTGGATTTGTTTAAGTTAGTAGGCCTATATATATATATAGATATAGGCTATATATAATATATATATTAAATAAATATATATATATATATAATATATATTAGGCCTACTATCTTAAACAAAAATATATATATATATATATATTATGATTGAATTGTGTGATTGTAGGGATTAGATTATTTGCATGGATAATTTTAACAGATCTCTAATTATTTTCTCACTACATAAAACTTTACCTACCATATACTCATTTTACTCTTCATTTGGGTTCATATTTTCAATATTTTGTAAACTTATTACTTATTTATTTGTGTTTTAATTATTCTGATGAACTAAATTAAGACAGAGTAAAGACAATATTCAACATAATTTGGTCAAATTTTATTACTATTTCTTCACAGAAAGCAATAGACCTTGTGACACGTGCAACTGAAGAAGATAAGAACAAAAACTATGAAGAAGCCTTGCGCCTCTATGAGCATGGGGTTGAATACTTTCTTCATGCGATTAAATGTAAGTCGCTGAAATATCATCTTTTGTAATGTTATAACATTTAACTGATTTAATCAACACTATTTAATAATTGGTTGTGGCAGAATAAAATACATATCTATACAGTTTTGTTCTAATTAAGAAATTTTAGTTGGCTGTTTTCTAAGATCTATGTTATTTCACTGATTAGTAAGGTAAAGTTTGAAATCTTAGCAAAGTTGGTAGCATGTCTGTCTACAGAGATTAGGGTCCTAAGTTTGAATCCTGAAAACAGGGCCACCCATAGATTTTGTGGGCCCTACGACAATCATCAGACTCAGGGCTCCCCTCCCCACGATGAGCATTAGAAACACAATGCTCAACAAAATTTAGTCTTCATTTTTATTCATTGCTATGGTGAAATATGCTTACTTTTGATTTGTTTATGAACATTACGTCTCAAACAGAATATAACTGCAAACCTAATACATTGGAATAAGCCTACTGAGTTTATTTGGTTAAAGTTCGCATAAAAACTAGAAACGCTTTAAGAAGGTTTCAAAAGGCTGTTAATAAAATCAAAATCACAGTTATTATTTCCTTTTATTAAATTTATAACTGTCCACATATGAAAAGAAAAGTAATTAGTGCTTAAAACCTTACTTAATATAACGTATTGCCTGAATTACAATTTTTAGTTTTAAGTGTATGAAAAATAGTTGTTTTATCATTTTAGATTTGAGTATTTTTGTAGATTTGAGAAAAATAACATTACATGTAAAAATATATAGACCTAGCTTGCAATATTGATAACACAACACAATTTTTGCAGGGATATTAAAACACTTAAAATTAAATTATTTTCTTTAGGTTTAATTCTATTTAATAATGCCCTCTGGCATTCTAAACCTCCTGATGTTTATTTTTGAGAACTCATTGATAATGTTGGAATATAATATGGTTAGATGGTTTAACTTATCTTGCTCTAGAGTAGATCTTAGGTAATTTTAATTAATGTGAGTTTTCTGAATCCTCTCCCCACAGATGCAACACTAACGGGCAATGTGCAAAATAATCTTAAAACAATATAAATTTCTGGAAAGACTCTTTGAAGTTTTAATTTGTAGATCTCGTTTAGTAAACTAAGTGTGAAACTTTTGCAGTTCTTCAATGCATTTTTGAAAGTTGACTTGAAAACTGCTTGTAGGTGATCCATTTCATACATTAAATTTTCTGTTAGAGCATCGAGGCACTTTGATATTAATCTTCTAGTTACCTCTTCCATGGTTTCTTTTAACAGGACTATTTCTTGATTTCATGTCTTGACCGTGACTTAGCTCAGGTTCAACATTCCTTTGAAGGTGTCGCAAATTTCATTACTAGCTGAAAATGATAGTCTAGCTGTTCTATAATTTCACTGATAATAGGATGTAAAATGTTACTTTTAAAGTGTTCATCGGAACTTACAACTTGTATTGTGTCAACTTCTTCTTCATCAAAACACTTTTCCTTTTCCTCTGTTTTAAAATTTCAAACTCTGCAGGGACTCTTAATGCAGCAGTAATATTTTTAGCACTTTATACATTAATTGGCCACATATCTCTTCTATCATTGACTTCGTCTCTTAAAGCTGCCATGTTCTCTTTTTCTATTTCAAGTGTAATATCCTCAGATTGCAGTATTATATTTCTCACATTGATTTTATTCAATAAATCAGTCAGATAACAGCCAAGGCAATACTATCAAATTTAGAAAAATACTGTTTAAAACCTTCTGCCTCAGCTTTACCTTCATTTGTGAAATTTCAATTTCCTTTGACGTTCTCCAATGCTGTTATTATTTGAGGTAAATTCTGGGAGATAAGAGTCACTGCCTCTACTCTAGAACTCCATCCAGTGTCAGAAGCCCTAAAAAGTAAAAGTATGTCTCATCTTTCCAGACTACTGCTGAAGAAATTGTAGAGCTGGTTAACACAGTTTAAAAAGGTCACGACTCGTAATGATACTTTGTTAGCTGCGTTAACACCAACCAAGTTCAAGGTATAAGCACCACAAAATGAAAATATTGTAGCCGGATTAATCTCTTTTATTCTTGCATGCACACCTTTGAACTTACCAGCCATATTAGAACAACTATCAAATCCCTGGCCACTACAATCTTTAATGTCTAGTCCATTTTTCTGAAGCTTTGCAGAATGGCCTTTGCTATTTGTTCTCCCGTTTTCTTAAAACAATCGATAAATTCAAAAAAATCTTTATTTTATGGTCCATTCATGGTTTTCTTCAGAGTAGAATACATATCTCAAAACAATTAGATTTTGATCAGTTTTTGAGATGTCCGGTGTTGAATCACAAATAAAAGAAAAATAAACATCTTCTACTCGTTCACTTACAATATTTTTGAAAACTTCACTGTTACAAAGTTTCCAAAATTCATCTTGACTTCTCCATGATATATAGTGAACAGTTTTTCTCTTTTCAAACTGGCACTATTGTATACTATTGGTATAATCCTTCAAAAACGGATCATAAGTTGCAAAAAGTTCTATAATACCTAGAAAATGCCCATTGTCATTGTCACCCAACTTAGAACTGCTTCCTCTAAAAGATAAATTATGCCTTGCAAGAAATAAGGTAACATCTATTATCTGCTTAAGAAGTTCTTTTAGGGAAGGAAGCCTCTTCACTCAAAATTTGTTTTTGGATCATACTGTCAACACCATGTCTTGCTTTGCTATTTTCGTTAATCCTCCAAGAAATGTAGTTGTTTTTCTGAAATAAACTGTTTTTGTGCTGTGGTAAATATTTGTACAAATTTTTCCAGCGTGTTTAGTGTAATCAAATTCTTTCTTAGAGGCTAATCTTGATGGTTGTATTTTCCTATCTCGATCACCAAAGTGAAGGCATGGCCAGCAAAAAAGCTTATGTTCTGTGTTACTCCAGACTAAAAAATATATTTTAATTTTAAATCTGCCACTAGAACAATAAGAGTACAGTAAATATTTAGAAAAGTTTCTATTTTGTGGAGTCTACAAAACCTTCCATAAGTTTGACATTAACTGGCTTAAATCCTTTGAATAGTATTGTTTCTCTGTTAGTTATATTAATAACATCCGGCCGCTGAGCAGGATCTAAGGGATCCTATCCACTATAATTTTATTTTCACTTGCAGGTTCAAGCTTTAAATCTACAATGCTATAATTATTTGACATTCCTAGTATGTCATTTCCTTTTGCCTCCTCCAACTCTAATAGGTCATCACTTGATATTTCTACATCATAATATTTTGGTGTTAATGGTTCAACTAATTTATTTTTTCTTTCATTGGAATTAGAATTTTATTTCAACTAACCAACTTCCTGCGAACAATTTAAATTGTCATTCTTGTTTTCCGTTATTGTTTGTTTGCCTAGAGACCTACTTGAAAATGATGACTCAGAGGATACAGAAAGACAAGCTTAGTCTTCACCTGATGCACCAGAAGGAGCAGTAAAATAACTTTGGATTGGCTTTTTGGCTATTTGTTTTAGTTCATCAGCAAAAACTTTTTATTTTTTTTCTGCTCGTTTTTGTGCACCTTTCTTATGTTTATACATAATAAATAACTGGATGAAATGCAGTAGTTTTAGTAAAAAGAAATTAACAAAATTCTATATTTTGTGAAAGTAAAAACATATGAACAGCACTCACGATCAGTTGAAATCCCAACTGTGATTTCTACGACAGTATTCAGTGTCACTGTTGGTTCACAATAAAATAAAACCATGAAAAAACACAATAACAACCAGATAACCAATCTAAAACTGATATCCAAAACAAAACAATGTGAATGTGTTCATTGTTGTGAGCTATCACCATCTGCTACTCAAGTAAAACAATTCTCAACAGGGCCAACACCCGCCACTCCGCCAGCCTGTCACTGGCATTTTACCACACAACAATAATTTCCCCGCAATTATACTTGAGACAAATGGTTTGGCGAGTGACTGACAGGTCGTAAATACCTCAAAACATCCCCGGGCCAACTGTCAGAATAAGAACCAGCATTAAGATACACTGAAAAGAGCAGTATAAAAATAAATATGAGTTTTAAAAGATGAAACTTGTCATTATAAAAATTATAGTATGAAGAAATTTTGTATCTTTGTAGTTTCATTTTTTTATCGCGGGCCCCACAACACGAGTCACTGATTCACCCCCCATGGGCGGCCATGCCTGAAAATGTATCATTGATGAAATTGGGGATTCCCCTTTCACAGTGATAAATTAACACCTGAGGGTCTGGGTGTTGTGTCTACTCTATAATTGAGGGGTCGGGGAAAAACACAATCACCCTCATTTTATTATAAAATGTGCTAGCATTGATTTTTGGTAGCTTACCTATTGAATTACTTGTAAGTGGTTTAGAGTAGTATGTTGATATTTTGAGGATAGCTAATATTAACAAGTATATATATATATATTTTTTTAGTTTGATTTATGAATTTTGTAGACATTTAAATAATAAGAATAGCCCATCTAAATTTATGAAGGCTATTATGTTTTTATGAGTGTGAGGAATACCAGGCCTCCACCGTGGTTCGGATCCCACGTTAAACTGTAGGTCCTTCATTTCATCTCACAATCGCCCTACCATTACACATTACCGTAAGTGTGTAAACCTGAACGGGTAGTAAGACGCAGTGCTAATAATATGTTTTTGTCCCAACCTTCCCAATTAAGATAGTTTTTATAATATAATCAGTCAGTTCAGAAAATACCTGTAAATCCTACCCCTAATAAAATAAAAATAATAAGACAAATATTTTCTTCTTAGATGAAGCCCAAGGTGACAGAGCCAAAGAGAGTATAAGAACCAAATGTATTCAGTATTTGGATAGAGCAGAAAAGTTGAAGGAATTCTCAAGAAAGGAAAAACGAAGAAACCCATAAAAGATGGTGAAACAAAGTAAGTGATGATTAAAGTGAATTAACGACTATGGGCTAATTAAAATACATATTTTACTAGTGGACATTGGATTTGAAACATGGGTAGGTAAGTTAGTTAGATGACACGTAAGTACCGGTAGTGATGGTAGTACAATGGGTGTGGGAAATATCGAACCCAAATCTCAACTTTTACATCTTCAAAACATTTCAAAGGAAGAGGACAGCGGACTTGAAATATCTTAATACATTCTATATGTATATTCTCAACATATAGGCCTAGTTATTCTTAGAACAGCTAACAAGTATTTTGATAGCAACTAGTTATTAAATGACATATATAACATAAGTCGGCATAAAATAATAAAGGGTACTTTGTTTTTTCTTTAAACTTTTATATTTACCTAGATATACTTGATTGCTAATTTAAAATTTAAAAGAAGTGTTAAGTGACAGCAATAAAAATCTTATTTTTGACTTCAACTTAAATTTTGCTCTGAATGTTACAAGCTTCATTTAGTTTATAAAAAAACATTACCTTCCCACACCCCTAAATAATAGGCTGCAATTTTTTATCGCAAATAAAAGTTATATTTGATCATAATACAATCAATAATAATATCTTATTAATTGAGTGATCAAATTCTTACCAACAATATTATTATTATGTTTTTTTCTTATTAGATATAGTTGGAGACATAATTGACTTTTTATTAATATTGGCACCAATTTTAAAGCTGTATTTTATCATTTGGCGATCCATGATGTGTCAACAGGGGTGATGACAAGAAAAGTGACAGTGACAGTGATTCAGATGACCCCGAGAAGAAGAAGCTTCAAGCAAAGCTTGAAGGGGCTATTGTGGTGGAGAAGCCCCAGGTAAAATGGTCTGATGTAGCTGGGCTAGAAGGAGCTAAGGAAGCCCTCAAGGAAGCTGTTATTCTTCCTATTAAGTTTCCAC
Organism: Timema cristinae; assembly: GCA_039000515.1. Lineage (NCBI taxonomy): Eukaryota > Metazoa > Arthropoda > Insecta > Phasmatodea > Timematidae > Timema > Timema cristinae. The sequence goes on from JBCFYV010000024.1 coordinate 23,540,749, forward strand.
ACCTTTTTACAGGCAAAAGAATACCCTGGAAGGGGATATTATTGTTTGGGTAAGAATGGCACCACATTTCTCACATCAGATATGTTTGTATCTTTTAATGTATTATTTGTATGAAATACAGTGCAGAAAGCAAATATAATGTGTAATAAATAAAATGATAGGCTACAATCGTAGAAAAATAAAGCATAAAAGTAAAAATGGGAAGTAGTAGTAAGTACTGAGGAAGATGCAGTAAAAGCATCGAAAGAAAGTGTGTGTAAATATGTTACTGTTTTTACTTTTATTCTTGCTCGATTTTTCTAATTTTATATATTACATATTATTAAATGTATTATTTGTGGTTTCTATTAAATAAACAAATATTAGTTAAAGATAGGGCTCCGCGAGTAATCTGATTTTTAGCTTTGAGCTTCCTCTTGATGTAACTAATATACATATATTTTTTTAAATGCAATGATAAGTATATGATATTTAATTGAGACGATAAAAATCATTTATTAAATCTACAAATTGGTAAAATTGATATCAAATTTCACATTAATAAAGTAATAAAGCTATAATACTACTTTCTACCAATAAACTTATTCAATAAGGTCATCCATCCATTTTGAGTTATCCTCAATTAAGGTTGCATTGCCATGACAAGGTAATAAAAATAAAATTAACCAAATGGATCACTAAATAATTGACTAGCCTATTTTTTTACTATATTCACATAGTCAGTTTATAAAATTATAACTTCAGTTGAATTGAAATTTAACATTGAGATTGTTAGTGAACTTGAGATATTTAAAACATGTATTAATATGTTCAACTATAAAACTAGCATATTTAGTTATAGAATTATGTTGGTTAATCTGTCTAAAATCAGTGATCAACATTGCAATACATATTTTACCAAACTTAACACATTTATATTTAAAAAATCCTTTACTATTTCATATTGTCTACTAGAAATATTATATTAACAATCATATTTTTCATTTTAAAGCATGGATATCAACTTTTATAACATTAAATATTAGATTGAAATACATTTTTTAATAAGATGATTTCTAGTGAGTGTCCATACAAGGCGCATGCGGAACTTCATTTAGAGGAATGAAATTGGAACAGAAGAAATGAACATGCATGATTATTTCATTAAGGACTAATAAAATAAATATAAAACATTTCAAATTTCTAGCTGCTTGTGATTATTTTGTTTTCTTCCAGGGTAAATAAAGTTAAGAAGGCATATTTTGGAGAAATAGTAGCTCATTAAAAAGTAAATTTTATCAACTGTTTTGGTAATTGTTACTGTAATTTTAATGTCTTTAAAGACTTGAGTGTTAAAACCATTCTAGTTATTTTTTCTATTATCTACCTTTATTTGAGTATTGTTCCTATATTTGATTCATGTTTTTTTATAATTTAAAATTCAGTATTTACATTTTTTAAAGTTTTCTCAAAAGTATTTATAAAAAATGAATGCTACTCTTATTTTAAGAATGTGTGTTGTTTTTCCTATATTTTTAAAATCTCACATTTTAAAGATGTGGTATTTACATTGTGTTTCTTTTGATTGGTGACATTTAAAATATACTATTTTACTTTTAAAATAATTAATAATGTACTACTAACATTTTAAAATTATGAATATACTTGAACTTGTCTCAAACTCGGAGATTTTTGAAATACTCAACTCGAATATTTAAAAAAAAAACAAGCTTGCAGACCCTTAGTTTAAAAAAATTAAATAGGCATATTTCTCATTGAATTGTTCCTGTTTTTAAACATGTTATTTGTGCATCTAAATTTCAGCCTCCTGGTACAGGAAAATCCTATCTAGCAAAAGCAGTAGCAACAGAAGCTAACAACTCAACCTTTTTCTCTGTATCTTCATCTGACTTGGTTTCAAAATGGCTAGGCGAGTCAGAAAAGTTAGTTAGGAACTTGTTTGAGTTGGCAAGGCAACACAAGCCAAGTATTGTGTTTATTGATGAAGTGGATTCACTTTGTTCGTCCAGATCTGACAACGAGTCAGAATCGGCCAGAAGAATTAAGACAGAGTTTCTGGTCCAAATGCAAGGTTTGTTTGCCTGAAACCGTTCTTAATTTTATTTTGCTAAAAGGGATTAGAGAACTTATATTATGCTAAGTAAATCTTTTAAATTTTGTATCAAAAAGTAATTATATTTTAAAGAAGGTATAGGAGAGACAGATAGAAACATGTAAAAGGGAAAGAACACAATATGGCTCTTAAAAATTAATGAATTTCAGTTTATAAATTTTAAAATAAAAACAAATGTCAAAATAGTTAGTAGCATTTTAAAACATAACAAATACTTCAGTTTAAAAAAATAACCGGTTTGGTGGTCGTATGATCTAAGGTGCTACTCTCGAAATAGACTATATGATCGAAGCCAAGGAGTTTGATGTTCAATCTTGGTTTGGTAAACAATTTTCCACTCCTTCCAACTAAATACGGGTTCACTTCCTCTAAAGTCAACCTTCATAATTCCTGACCCATTAGTGTAATTACAACATAAGCATATAACCTGAATTGGTAATAAGCTGCTGTGCAAAAAATAGAAAATAAAACATAAATAATCTTCTAAGTACTTTTATCAATTGTATAAATATTTCATTCGCAAACAGGTTGTTTGATAAATATATATAAGTTTAGGATAGATTGATGTGATGAAAATTATACACTTTTTGTTAAATTGTTGTTGTAGAGACATTTCTGCTACTGAAATCTAGCGATGAAATTATGAATTTTTTTTAAATCAAAATGGATGCATGCACTAAGTTATATTCATTGACTATTGTATAATAAACATATTTTGCTTAAAAATACAAGAATGCATTCAAAATCTTGGAACTTCGCATATAAATCCCTTGTTTGTTTTGTTTCATGAACTTAAAAATATATAAGAATGATTACTTTGAACACGAAACATTGTTGTGCTTTCAAATGAGATTTCTTACATTTTTGGTGTAAACACAGTTTGTGAAAAGTAGGTGTCCTTAGTGATCATTAATAGTAGTTCATTTTAAGGTGTTTTATTTATTCTCATTGAACACTACACTATCTCAAATGTTGACATGATATTTGCATCATTGAGCTCACCAAACAGAAACATAGTACTCAGTTGACAAAAAATTTGTCCTATACTAACCAATCCCCTGACATATATTTCCTTATAGTATAATAACTCTTTTGGAGAGAGATTTAAATGTACAATACAACTTTCTAAAGAATAATTCACAAAACATGATAAAAAAGGAATTTGATTGATAAAGAATTATATTTCAATAGTAAACATACATTCTACTATAGTTTTGATTCATGCTAGAATGTAAATGTATCTGTAATAATGATAATTGCGTTATTTAGAACTATTAAACTATTATATAAATTACTTTGGCTACATTTATAATTAAACAACTATATATTGTTATTTGAATTATAATTGTTTTACTTGCTGAACTATTTATTTTAATTTAAGCCAACCATTCTATGAAAGTGCATTATTATGTAAATTGATAGCAAATTTTTATTTAATTTCAAATAATGTAATTTTTGTTTTTATATAGGTGTTGGTACAGATAACGAAGGGATACTTGTCCTCGGTGCTACCAATATCCCGTGGGTACTAGATGCTGCCATTAGGAGGAGGTTCGAGAAACGGATTTATATTCCTCTCCCAGAAGAGCATGCCCGACTCTATATGTTTAAATTGCACCTGGGTAACACCCCCCATATGCTAACAGAAGATGATCTTAAACAACTTGCGAAGAAAACCAGTGGGTAGGTTTACCATCAGACTGGGTTCATTTTAAACTTGTAAACTTAGATAATTTTATCAATTGTTTTAACACTTTTCTATTAATTTTCATGTCTTGCCTGCCTTTTAGTTTCCATTTGTACTGTTACTATTTTAAGATAGACATTTTTTCTTTTCACTTATTGAGGTACATTATGTTCTAAATTAAAGAAGTTACAGGAAAGATAGATGGATAAATAAAAGGAAACCATATTGTTTTTGTTCCTTTTTAATTGTTTCTATCCCTATTTCCTGTACCTTCCTCTATCTATAGCTTTTCCTCAAACCACAATGAAGTTTGAAAAACAAAAAACCCTGCTTTCATCTATTTTGGCTTACTATCATAACCCTAGACCGGCAACCATTTTGGGTTCTGATCGACTTTTAATTTATTTAAGGTCCCACAATCACCCTTCGTTTTTCCACTATACTTTTAATTATTTTTTTCTATACATTTTGTATTTATTCTCTAAATTCGATATTTCCTTCAATAATGTCCCACCTTTATAGAAAATACATAGAATAAATAAAATGTACACTCAATTTACCCTGAAAGGTGTCATTCTTACCTTGACTGACACTATGACCCTATCAAATAAGATGAACCATAGTGGAATATTGCAAGGTAACCTTGCCTTTTCATGATAATGTAGTTTTCTTACACGATTGACTGAAAATTGTTGCAAAATCGACCTGTTGCGGACCCCTGCCATAGACTAATTGGTATTAATTACTTTGTGTTGGTCATCATCATCATCTGAACTGTTTCCAGCCTTTGGCCGGGTCAGTTCAATAAAATGCCTCCATCTACCTCTGTCCTTTCACTTTTCTTCCTCCTTTATTCGCGTTTATTTCTATCCTCTCACTCACACACTTACTGTTTGTCATCTGCTCCTCCCATCTCTTCCTTGGTATCCCTTGCAAGCTTTTCCTTCCGCACTTCAACTTTATCGTTGTTCTTGGGACCCTTCCCTTTTCCATTCTCACTACTTGTTCAACTTAGTTTCCTCTATTATTCTTCTGTAGCTCATCCCTTGCCCAAACATCTTACTTTCTAATCCTATTTCTCTTGGTGCTCCTCAAAACCTTCATTCCCATGACCCCTACTTTCCTGGTCTCTCTTACTTTTGATGTCCAGGTTTCTGCTGTATACATAATTATGAGTGCAAAGTAAAATATATACAGAACTTCCTTATACTTAAGAAGTACATTTATTTTCCATAGTAGTTAACTTGTATACCTGTACAAAATCACCCCCCCCCCCCCGCTCCCCCATGTTGCACTTTTTTTTTTTTTAGTACTTACCATTTAGGAAAAACACCCTCAGTGCACCCAACCAGGATCGAACCCCGATCTACCAGTCTTGAGCAGTCTAGTCTAACACAAGAGTAGCGTATTAGACCACGTGGCTGCTGAAACGGGTTGTTGCACTCTTCTCACTTTATCTTCTCTGCTCTCACTCTTCTTCTTAATCATCCAAGATACTTGTATCAATATCACTTCATTCTTCACAATGCTACATTTTATTCCGCATCCGTTCACTTTCTCATTCCATTCCTGTAGCTGTTATTGTACTTCCTCTTCATTTTCCTCTCATACCATCGAGTCATCCGCAAACATCATTGCTTTTATCTTGTTCTTCCCTAATTTCCTTGCCACTCTATTCATGAACATCATTTCTATTATAATTATAAAAAGTAGTTGTGAGAGGGCACTCCCCTGCTTGACTACATTTTTATTAGATGCCCACCCTTTCCTTCCTTACACAAATTACATCATCATACATACTCTTTACTCTCATCACCTCTCCTTTTTGTACTTCGCATCACTAATTTTGTGTTGGTATTTATTTAAAACCTTCATTAAAACAAGTAAAATATTGTATTACTTATTAAAAATATCTCCTAACACTTTTGTATGCAGTTATTCTGGCGCTGACATCAGCATTGTAGTACGTGATGCACTCATGCAGCCTGTGCGCAAAGTACAGAGTGCCACACACTTTAGGAAAGTGCAGGGTCCTTCTCGAACAGACCCCAATGTAATTTTGGATGACCTTTTGACACCTTGCTCTCCTGGTTGCCCTGGGGCCTTCGAGATGACTTGGGTTGACGTACCTGGAGATAAGCTCTTTGAACCACCAGTGTCCATGGTGAGTGTAATTTATACTTGCACAATATCAAATCAAAATGAACCCTTAATTTTTAAATCTGTGAATCAGAGGCTTTTTCAGTTTGTTTTGAATTTAAGCAAAGGTATGCCCAAAATTATTTACTAATCATAAAATCAAATGCTACGATTTTTCAGAAATATTTGAAAATATCCTAATTTTGCCTTTAGCATAATCCTTTTTTTTTACTATGGTACCAACAAAAATTCATAAATTTTACCTCATATCAAAATTACCTACAACATATCCGCCAACTCTCCAGAATTTTCTGTAAAATATATGAAAATACAACTATTTCAAGATTTTATGAGCTTCGGTAATTTTTTTAAGATTGTTACAGACACAATAAAAAGCATTACTATTTTAAATTTTATATATGATGTCAAAATAGTCTATACATACAGTTATAAGACGTTTGTTCAGTCAGTTTTCGACTTTTTTTTTTTTTTTCCCCGTCCAATATGATATTTAGTCCAAGTTCCTTTTTTACTGTAAATTCACGCCCATAATATCTCATCAAATATTCTCCTATTCGCTATTTCGTAAAACAAATTCAAATCAAACAGGTAAGTTGAAATAAAGAATAAATGAAACAAGTAAGCAGGTAGAGAGTGTATTAATTATAATTTATATTACATGTTTATTTTCTTTGCATGTCAGAATATTGCGACTAAGCAGATGTGTTACTGACTTCATGGCCTAGTTTGAAGTCAAACAATCGTCGCCCTCCTCTGCAGGATTGTTGTGTAACTTTAGGTGGTAGGCACAAGAACTAAGATACACTTTGAGCTCACCATTATCTCTGCAAATGGCATCATTCTAAACAATTTGCTCAACTTTACGCTGGTTCACTACATATCATTTTGAAACAGGTTCTTTAAAATTTGTGTGATGACCTTTCATCTAGACGGCCATAGTCTCGGTTTCACTTTGCATAGTTCTTATATCATTCAGAAATCACCATATGTTAGCATGGTGGGTGACTTAAAACTATGGCTAGTTTGGAATGAAATCTCTCAATGGAGTTGTTCGATCTCTGCAGACCGTTCAATACAAGGCCATGGGCGTTCCACATATCAGGTGCAACAGAGGTGTAACAGCCCTTCTTCTTCGACCACGTGCTGGTATTTCTCTTATATTTGTGGTTTCAACATATGTAGCAAATTTGACAACTTCTTCCTCCAAGTCACCCATGAGAAGGTTAAGAGTCTCCACCACATACTGCAGCGGTACAAATGGTAAACCCATTATTTCCAATATGTTATTTCTTATAATCATCAGCCGCGCCATGATTGAGTGATTGAGTAAGAACTGAAGTTTATGATGCTCAATGAAAAAAATATTTATTATGTAAAATCACCTAATTATTATAGCATTATTTTTCACAGTATTTTATTAAGTATATAAAAAGAAAACTTTTTTTTTGTAACTCTTAAAAATTAATTGTTTCAATTTTTTCCAAAAAATTATTGTAAAAATTCTCAAATCTTATAATTTTTCACCCACATTAATTATTAACATTATGTTGCTCTGGGGTTACATGACTACATATTTTTACTTTTAATACTTATATCCAAATAAATATTCCGAATTTAGACTAGTTAGTGCAATCTTGGGTTAGATTAATCTATTGGTGAGAGGGGAAGGGGGAGCTCACAAATAACCACGCCTACAGCCTCGCATACCCTAGAGCTGCCTCTGCATTAATGAATCACGACGACCCAACCTTTATATCCGCTATTTTATATTTAAATCATGTTGCAACACTCGCACTACCTACCATCTTTATGCATCACAATAACAGAAGCTCAAGATAACTTTTAGTCTTGCAAAGAGTTTTCATCCTTAAACTAATTTGATCTATGTTTTTTTCTGATAATAAATTAAAATACCTAATCATTTTGTTTGGTAGTAAAGACTGTGTAACTATTTGAGTATTTTTAATGGGCTCATTCTAAATATTTCAAAAGTCTTAAAGCTAGCTCATGGTTTAATTTAACACATTCATCTTACCTGCCGAGACAAAAACCCCACTTTACCAAAATGTCGAGCAATGTTATCTATATGGGCGACCTAAAGGTTCTCACGTTTGTGACCAAGTCACTGTGCTCGGTATGGCCACCCTCGTATACAGATTTTTGGTAATGGCGACCAGGTCTTAAGTATGGTCATAACCTTTTGTTCACCTAGCTACAACCATGGGGAGAGAAAATAATGCTAAATGCCGAGAATAATTAATATGAGTATTAAATGATTAGATTAAATAGTTTTTTTTTTAACTGGCGAGATTCTAATAAATGTGTCAAGCGCCTAACTATTGTTATTTAAGTTACATAGAGGGGTTGCATATAGCAATGTTCTATCATTTTGGCTCTTGATTTCTTTAAAGTTATGGCCTAGTTTTCACAGAAAGTTTGTATCTGATAACAAGAAAAGTTGCTAGATCTACTTTCACATATTCATACTTAAGGTAATGTTATCTACATTTGTCACTTTTGATTAATATTATCAATACTAGGGGTGTACGAAGTCTACTTTTTCAATTTGAAGTGAACCCAAATCAAATAAATTAAATATTCTTGAAATTGAATCGAAGTTTGAATATTTTTTGTTAATTGTTCTATGCTCGAAAAAATATTATATTTTCTTTATTTATAAAGCTTTATACACTAAAATTACTTGAATAGGGTTTTATTGCTCAAATGTTTGTGATATTTAGTTTTATTCTGATAAATCAAGTTATTCTCGACTTACAATTCATCTACTTCATATTTCTTTTTCCATGTGAATATTGTTTTGTTCTGTACAAAACAACTTATGATGGCGATAATGGTCCATTATTGGCAAAGATTCTTAATTGTCAAAGCCAGAAATTTTTTCGAAATAAAGTTGAAGCTGATTTGTTTTTGAAACCAAGTCAAAATTTCAAAGCTTTGCACACACTAATCAATACCTATAAATTAATATTAAAAGTGTTCTAAAATGCTATCAATAATGCCTGTAAAAAGTTTGTATGTCCTACAAAAATTGGACTGCACTGCACAAGTACTTATTTATGTTGTAAACTGACCTGGTTTTGCTCTATTTTAATGAATCTTCATTATATATTACTTTCAGAGTGATATGCTACGATCTCTAGCAACTTCTAAACCCACAGTAAATGATGAAGACATGGTGAAACTTGATAAATTCAAGGAAGATTTTGGTCAAGAAGGTTAGATTGATTTGAAGGAAAAGGTGATTAAATAAATACTGTAATATAAATGTTATGTGATTCTTACAATAACACTATATTTTTCTTGCAAAGATGCTATAACATGCTTTTTTTTTTAAAAAAAATGCTGTAAAACATAAACCAGTCTGTTAAAATGTTGTGCATTGCCACCTGTGTTTTTTTCATTCATGAAATGAATAGCAAGATCGTTTCTCTTTGTATTGAGGCAAATTGATTGTTAACTATATTGACTTCCACTAACATCTTGGTTGTATATATAATATTTATGTTTAATAACATAGTTGTAGATTTATGGTGTACAAGAATGCTTTGTAAGTTATATATTTTATTTCTTGCGCATTAAGATTGTAAGTAAAATTTGTCTATATTTATAAAACAGTTTCTTTGCTCAGAACACGCTATTAATAATTATTATTACTTCTTAATCTCATTGAAAATATAGTTTTAGCTTTAGGCTATTTTTTTACACTCGTTTAGCAATATTTGACAATTGCAATCTAAAAATAACAATAGTAAAATAAATAAATTGTTAAAACTCTTTTTAAGGTTTGTTTTTAACCAATTTCTTCCTTAACTAAAAACTTGAATAACATAAGGATTCCTTTTTTTTAACCCCGCAAGCGAGCTATATTAACCAAGGGTTGCCACATATTGCTGAAGATAGTGCCGACATTTGTTGATAGAGGGTGTCATGTGGTCAGCACAATCCTCCGGCCGTTAATCGGTTTTCTAGACCAGAGTCTTTATTTCTTTATTCAAGTAGTTTCTCATTTGTCCTCACAAGACTGAGTTGACTTCGTTCCAGACCCAATGTTTACAGATAAATGTGGAAGTGACGAGGATTGTACCCAGGACATCTGGATCTGTAACTAGGAACTCTGGCCACTAGGCCACAGTATTCACCCATTAAACAAAATACTGCTTTTAACTAATTTTCATTTTTGGCTTTATTTTAAAGGTTTCAAAAGCCTATACACATTTAAATTTCAATTCAATATTTTAAGATTTAAAATTTCTGCCATACCTTCTACTTTTTTGTAAAATTCTACTTTGCTTATTACTTAATAATTTAATATTTTCTGTTTCTAGACATTATCATTTTAATAAACTAAAGGAATAATGAAAACCAATTTGGATATTTAATTGTTAAACCAAATGATTATGATTATGAACTAAATTTTACATTTGAATTGAATATGGCATCTTAAATATTATGTTTAAATCAATTAGGATGGTACAAAAGTTATTTCAAGCTTTCACTTCCTCTGCTGTGTACACTTTTTTTTTTACATTATTTAAGGATAATATAATTCAAAATTAGCTGAATTGAAATGTTTGGGTATCTGAATAAACCTAATATATATTTTGCATCCTAACTTTTGCTTTTTTTATCTAAATAAACAAGTTAACTGCTTGTATGTACATGAACATCCATCAAATTAAGGTTCAGTTCTATGATGTATTAAGGAATTTCATAATTCTGATTGATGCTGCTATTTATTGAATACTTAACATAAATCCTGTATGATTGCACGGCCAAATTAATTTTTTTATTCTAGCACTATACTGAGTGAATATAACACTTTAATTTGTGAATATAACTATTGCTCTTCTATATCACTGTGAATATAATCATGGATCTTTATCAGTGATTATTACACCACACTTTGTGAATATAACCATGGATATTCTTTATCACTGATTATAACACTACACTTTGTGAATATAACCATGGATATTCTTTGTCACTGATTATAACACCACACTTTGTGAATATAACCATGGATATTCTTTATCACTGATTATAACACTACACTTTGTGAATATAACCATGGATATTCTTTATCACTGATTATAACACTACACTTTGTGAATATAACCATGGATATTCTTTATCACTGATTATAACACTACACTTTGTGAATATAACCATGGATATTCTTTAATCACTGATTAAACACTACACTTTGTGAATATAACCATGGATATCTTTATCACTGATTATAACACCATACTTTGTGAAATAACCATGGATCTTCTTTATTAATATATATTATATCTTCTTTATCTAATTATAACACCACACTAATAGATGTTAATGACCATAAAAATATAGTGTTTTGTCATATTGACCAATAATACTTGGCAACATCCAATAATTTTCATGATTGGTGTAGTAAGAGCTTATCCCTATTGGTCAATAGTGACCCTTTCTTCACCAAATATTGGTGCTATTGTTATACTTCATTGTCAAATCAAGTATTTACAATGCGAAATTACCTTATAAATTGATACTTTGCCACTAGTTTTTTATAAACAAAATTTATGGGTCTTGTCAGTTTCCTGAAATGTAGGTCCCACGTTAAATATTTGTGGGCCCAAATTCTTAGTATTCAGGCTTAATATAGAAATTAAACATTTTGAATTTGTAATGTTGTAGGTTAAGAAAATTGATGGAACATTTATTTTATAACATAATCTTTGTGATGCAGGCAAAAAAAAAAATGCTTTGTTGTAGATAAATATAATTTTTATAGCTGTTGGGCTAATCATTGATGATGAACTGAAGATTATTTCGAGTATGAACATATCTTATGTATGATTCTACCACATGATTGAATATCCTGCTTCATTCTCTCCCTGGTTACTCAAAGTTAAGCATGTCAAACTCGCTGGCTGAATGCGGCCCTATTCATGATTTTGTACGACCTGCTGACCTTATGATGAACTATAATAGAACGCTACCCTATTCTTATTTTTATAAATGCCGAGGAAATACAACATTTTGTAATGTAATATTTGGAAATTTGACATAATGTTTATAATTCTGACATGTGAGGTTGGTGTACCAAATCCATACTCTTTCTTCGACATTGATCAATTCTCAAGATTGTTGAATTTCCACACAAAATATGTGCAATTTTTGGCAGCACATTAATTTGTGAACAGTCGTTTTCTCACATGAAATCAAACCAAACACCCGAGAGGTCTCAGATTATGGACACACATTTGCCAACAAATATAAAAATAACTTCGGCATAAGATTTAAAGCTTGACATTAAAACCATTGTTGAAACATGAACACCTGGTTGCATATGATAGGTTTCAAATTTCTGGTGAAAAATGTAGGGTTAGTCTTATTATTTTTAAATAGGGGGTCTATGTTTTTCTTTTTGTAATAAAGAATAAGCTATTAAGTTGGAATTATTCTTATGTAAGATAATGCCAAAACATCTATTGTTTCTCTAAATGTGGCCCCCTCTATATTTTTAATGGTCAATGTTACCCTTATGATCAAACGAGTTTGACATGCCTTTAACAAGATCAAGTCAATGTTTTACATCATCATCACATCCTCATTATTTCGCATCACCCTTGTATGAAATGTCCTTTTTCCAGGCGCTATGAGCTAGGGTAATCCTTAATAGAGGATGTATGCTTTGGTGGCTCCATGTTCTAAGCCTCTAAGGTGCTACATTCGCAGTAGACTAGACTGCTGGTGAAAGGAAGATTGAAGTTTGAATCTCGGTCAGGTGTATTAGGTTTTTTTTTCCCAAAATAATTTTCCACGCTCCCTCCACACAAATGCAGATACTGTTCTTCTAAATATAGCCTTCCTATTCCCTAAAATTATAAGCATATAACCCAAACGGGAATTAAGACAGAAGTTCTAAAAAAAAAGGGGGGGGATTTATTTTAAAATAAAATACTGTTTTCAGTTTACAAATTTACTCTCAAATCAAAAAATTAATCTTAACTGAAACAAGAATATCTTTATAGCGCAATGCTTGTACACTTTATTCTTAATCTCTCCATTTTGTCACGGAGCCCATCGCTCTAAATTATCTTCCGTTAAAAAGTTTTTCTTAAAGAATACAAGTCGGTTGGTACATAATGAATTAGAAAATAATAAATAGTATAGTCTATTAGCTGGGGTCACTTATCACTTTAGCAACAAGTAAGGCTGAATGAAACACAAGATATGCAACCATGATAAGGGATTGATATTGACAGTAAAATGTTATATTTCCGTGCTATAATGGCAATTACTACTTTCATTGAATTTAAATACTTCAAATGAAGATACAATATTAGGAGGATTTATTTTTAAAATTCACCCAGTTTGCTTTAGTGGCTGAAAAATATTTTGAACTCATAATTCTTAGTATCATGCACCAATATTGACAAATGTAGCGGACACGTGGATAATGATAGAGCCGTTTGCAAGCAGAATTCAAGCCTGTGAAATGAAATTTCTGATAAGTATTGTAGGGGTGACAAGAATTAATAAGATAAGAAATGAGAGGGCGAGAGGAATAGTTAAGGAATCAGTGCAGGACAGAATAGAGAAAGCACAACTAAGGTGATAGTCATGTGAGGAGAATGGAGGAGGAACTACCAAAAAAAAATGCTGGATATTGAAGTGGCGCTGGCAGACCAAGGTACATGTTGCTGAATGGAGTGCAGAGAAGTGTGGAGGAGAGAGAAGATTGGGTCATAGTGGTGGGAAGAAAGGATAAATTGGAGAAGCCAATGCTTCAAACATACACATCCAGTGGCTGGAAACTGTTCATGATAATGATGACTTCTTAGAAAATTCGGAGGAAGTGGCTAGGTCCGATTTAACAGAGTTGTGTACATTGTCTATGTCTACCCAGGTAATATTTAGGCATTTCAAGGTACCTAAGGTATATTATTCTGAAATAAACCCTGTCCTCCCAATCTTACATCATCCTTGTTAAACTTTGGCACTGTTGATTACTTCAGCAAACATTTGGGTTGGTTTGTTAAAATGAACAGTAGCGAACCCATGAGGGGGGGTTGAGGGGTTCAATCCTCCCCTACTCTAGTTTGGTGATGCCCCAAGATCTACGCTGATCCAGAGAGAAAATAAAATGGGATGGTGGGGGGTATGACCAGTTAAACATTGTGAGCAAAAAAAAAGAAAAGTGCCACACATCCTTGTGTTGATCCTCCCGAGTAGTTCTAATTGAAGTGGCCAAGTCCTGAAGATTGCGGCAGGTTCCAAATCTCCCAGCACGTTCCATCGAGGAATTGCACAGTGGCTAGACATTTACCTATTATAAATAACCGGTGATTTGTGTGACAGTAGGCTTATGTGACGACTAAGCCAAGTTTAATTTAGGCCTATTATTTATTTATTTTATTTAAAAAAACGTGAAAAATATTTAGCGTGCGTATCACCTGAACAGATAGTAAGATGCACTGATAAAAAAAAGTATTTAACAATGTAAGGGCAAATTTGTAATAGGTATTAACAATTCTGCTTGTATTATTTTGATACTAAGATCAATATTGACTATAAACAATTTCAAACCATTCAATCTATAAGGATAAGAAAGATCATTTTTAATAGACTACATCAACACTAGCCTTCAAGAGAGAATGGAAATCCCTATCTTACCACGAGTACCAGTAATGTATGGATAAGACTCAGAAAGATTATTCACCAACCAGTCAGCCCACATAAAGTAGTGTTGAAGTATAAATTTACAGCAAGAAGCTGCTGCAGTTCTTGAAGGATTGACTTCCATGTTCTCTTTCCGACTTAACTTAAAATTTTGTTCTATTAAAAGACATGAGACCAGTACTAATATTTTTGTTTATTTATTTGCGGTATTTAACTTGTATTTTCTGAACTGACTGATTTTATCAGCGCACAAGAGTTTCTATAAATGATAGCGAAAGTGCCTACCAATTTTGCCAGAAAGGGTACTCTAAACATACCTTCTAGGGTTCTTTTACATGCCACAATCAATACAGGACCAACGGCTTTACTTCCCCTCCGAATGAAGTTGTGCCTCAGATTATTGCTTTAGAAAAATCTATTGACCTTTGCTGGGTTTGAACCTACAAACATTAGGTCCTGAGGCGAGTACTTTACCCCAAGACCTACTCTTGGTACCAATATGTGTAAAGCCATACTTTTATTAAGTATAAGCATGCACCTTGCAAAATAGTCCAGTACCAATTCAGCCAATCAGTTTATTTCATATTATACTATTAACCTCAAACTGTAGAAAACCTCTATTACTGCTTTTCAATATTTTATTTCTTACAGAATGATAAAATCACTCAAGAATAATAAATTAAATAGTTTTCACACAAGGCTGTATTAGATTAGCTCCTTAGAAAACAATAAACCAATAATGTGTAAATTTTTGCTTGCATGACAAAGGAAAGCCCACGAATTCCCCATTCTTTATAAATGTTAGTTTTATATAGCTTTACCATGAGGCTTATGTTAATGTGTTTATGATTTAGATTAATATGATGTATAATTTTTGTAAATTACTTTGATGTATTTTGTTATTCATTGATTTAAGATAGCTTTGTGTTAAAGTTTTACAAGTTCAGAGTCAAAATTTATAAAGTTATCAATTTGCATTCTCACAAGAACGTTCAAGATTATTTTACCAGGTAAAAGGGCTAATTGCATAATTAGATCATTGGAATTATATTTCTATAAGGATAGGCTGCAGTTTATTTGGATGAGAGCTCAAAAAGATACTAGAAATAATCCCTAATATATCCCAACGCCAACATCTTCTGTCACTTTGGATAATTGTAATGAAAACGTTTGGTAATGTATGAATTTGATAATTAACTACAGTAATTTAGGTAAATATTATTTATATATTTATTTGAGATCAGACACAAAGCGTATTTATCGTCTTATTCTACTTAAAAAAATATTATTCATATCACTTTCATAAAAAGTATAACAAACATAGCTTCAAAATGGCGACCGACAAATTTAAGCCATGTGATTGAATGTGACTGAAATAAGTTCTTTACAGTGTTGCACCCACGCAGTGGATAAAACTATTTTATTCATTTAAATATTTTGAAATATGATATAATAATAATAAACATTATTTTATGATTATTTTATCGTATTTCAAAATATTTAACTGAATAAAATATTTCTATCCACTGTGTGGGTGCATCACTGGAAAGAACTTATTTCTGTCATCTTCAATCACATGGTTTAAATTCGTCAGTCGCCATTTTGAAGCTATGTTCGTTATACCTTTTGTGAAAGTGATGTGAATAATAAACATTTAATAAAACATATTTATATGAGAAGTATTTTTTCTTTTCCAAGTAAATACGATTCTTGTATTAAAAGGTATTATTAATATATGCACTATTACACATTGTAGATAACATTCTAAAATGGAGAATAAGTACTTTTAATTATGTTTAAAATATTGTTTCGGATTGGGTAAAAAGAAATTATTAAAAGTTATGAAACAGTGTAAGAAAACTTAAGTTTGTTATTTTTAATGTAACATGTAACAAAAAAAACTTAACATTTATAACAAAAGTGATCTTTTACAAGTGTTGGCAACCCAAAACCTAAACAAATGATTTTTGAGCTGTCATCCAGGTAAAAACCCTTTCTGAACAGACTAAGAGCTTCACTTGCTTTCTTAAAATTGATTGAGAAAAGACTAAAGCAAAAAAAAAAAACTATCTTTTATCGAATAAACAGTTATTTGAGGACATTGGAAAGATGGAATGTGTACAAGTGTTTTAAAAATATTTTTCTAAATAACCTTAGATAAGTGAAGGTAGTTTACTTTAGTTTATCCTTGTATACTTTTATTAGTTATCCTGTATCTTTTAACTGGAGTAATTGTTTTGCATTGTTATCATATTCTCACTAAATGTTGATTCAATAAGGTAAAATATTGTCTTGCCATACTATTCAATTGGTTAAAATGATAGAAATTTATAGTACTAGACTAATTCTGACATTAAATTTATACTCCAATGTTAAAGTTGTTTTATGTATGCAATAAAAAGGGTAATTTTAAATCAGAACTAAATCTATACGTCTAAAGTATGTTTTCTTAGGGTGAATAAAATACCCTTGATATTGTCCATTTAAAAATTAGAAATGCACTATAAAAATTAAATAATGATGTAAAATTCTTTTGTCTGTTGATTTATGTGATTTATTTAAAGGCCTCAATATAATAAATCTGTAAAGAATTTTAGCAACTAAATAAAACAGTTTATAAAATTTTAGTTTAGTCTTACTTGTTGGTTCTACATTGAGGTATTGCTGGTGTCTGTATCGGTGGTCACGCAGTCCGAGGTGTTAGTCTTTCAAGAGACTGGACTTTCTAGGATGAGTGAATTTCAGCTGAATGTACTGGAGGTGGTTTTTCCATCCCCCCTCTAAGCTAATGGAGGTTCACTTAATCTCAACTGTCTTCCTTATCCATATGCCTTAAATTAAGCTGTAAATAACCATGGTGTTAAAATGTAGTGACATAAAAAAATAAATGTTGCTGAATATTCTTTCTTATAACTTGAAATGTTTTTTCTAGCATTAACATCATCTATTGGTTTGATTTTTGATATTCATATGTTTTCAATCAACATCACCTTTATTATTTAACTTATTGGTGATCTATATTCTTTTTAAGTATGACATTAAGTAAAGATGTGATCAACACCAAAATAAGTAACCATACAAAAACTATAGCTGCCAAAGATAGCCACGGTCAGTGTTTAGATGCTATATTCTTGTCAGTCTGTCTGGCACCTTTAAAAAATAACCTACAATTGACTTCACTTACTAAGATTTCACTAAGTTTGTAAATATTATAAAGTAATTTCCCCCAGTATTTTTTTTTTTTTTTTTTTTCCATAAAATCCTATAGTAGTTTGGATCTCTGGTGGAAAATAGCAAATTACTGATAATGTTGCCTGCTACCATTAAAATATCTACATAGGTTTTCCACTCTCTTTCAATGCAGCTATATTTCCTCTCAATCCACCCTAATAGTGTAAATATGTGGGAAGTCAAAATTAGTAAGATGCCGTGCTGGGAAAAAAAACACCTTTGTGGTATTGGATGCATTTAACAAAAACAATCCTTATTTGTGAACAGTTTTCATTATTTAGCAAAAGTAGGTACTCATATTTTCCTGTGGGAATCTTACTTTTAACCAGTTGTTTAGCATTCTCGGAGGTGACCTGGTGGTCTAGGGGTAAGGTGTCGGACTTCTGTGCTGGGGGTCCGGGGTTCCATCCTAGGTCCCGGCACAGATTTATCTGATTACCAAACCTTTCCTTCAGCTCTGACAAGACTTGTATTAATCACAACTTGTGAATGTGGGGAATGCCAGGCCTCCACTGTGGTTCGGATCCCACGTTAAAACTGTAGGTCCTTCATTTCATCTCACAACCACCCTACCATTACACATTAGTGTAAGTGCGTACAACCCGAACGGCTAGTAAGACGCGGTGCTAATAATAATAAATGGGGCTCTTCATAAACAGTGTACAGAGGGGGAGTGGGAAGGAAGTATAGCTCAGTGTGACGAGGGGAATAGAGGGGATTTATCTCGTGTATTGAGGGTTCATAATATTGTGATATTAGAAAGGGGTTTAAATTGTGACGGGAGGGAGGTAATAAAAAATAAAAGTGTGGGACATAAGTTTATGGTCAGCCGCTATCCATGGTCCATTAACTTTACATCCTTGGTAAGGTGTTGCTGTTGGATAGCTGTTAAATATATTTTTTCACCTTATAACACTCTTTCTTTCACTCTTAGTACACATTATTTTTATATTTATATTTATATTTTATTATTTTTAATGTAATTGTAATCGAGTAGTAATATACGCAATCCAGTTTTCATATAAAGGGCCTTTTAGAAATACAAACTTTTTTGCGGCCAAAATTGAAAACATTTTACAATATTATTTATCATCATCAATTGTTGCTAGCCTGTGGCTTGATCACTTTAGTAAAATACCTCCATTTTCCGTGGTCATTCAACCCTTCGTCTTGTCTCATTCGCACAGTTATCTGCTCCTCTAATCTCTTCCTTTGTGGCCCTTGCAGTATTTTCCCTTTAAACTTAATTATATTACTATTATTAATTATGTTAGTTGATAATATCTATCATTGACCTGCTTCGTTGGCCACATGGTCCAAAGTCCATCACTCTATCTATAGACTGCACTATCGATGACAGGGAGATCAGGATTCAAATCTTGGTTGGATGTACTGAGGGTGGTTTTTCACTTTTCTCCACACAAATGTGGGTACATTTCCTCTAAATTCATTACTCCTATAAGGAAATATATCATAAGTGACAGTTGTAGATCATATGAGTTGTATGAATATGTACAAGTAAATCCTAGTAACTTTTCTAGTTGTCGGATAATGTTCTTCCTATGAAAATTAAACTACTTAATTTATGTAACTTACTTTACATCAAAAGAGCTATCTATGATCATAATTTTTAATTTTTAATTCTCAATTTATGATTTATACAATCATGTTTGACACAATGTAATTTGCAAATTAAATGCAGACAAATTTTAATACAATTTAGTATAATTCCAGTATTTAATTAATAAACATATAAAAAAAGCAGGAAGATAGAAACTATGGTAACATCCCTGCTAATTGAAACGAAATTAAATAAAACACACTCTTATAAATATTTGTTGGTTTTTTACTGTCATTAGATAAACAAATTTTAGCTGCCCTGAATATATTTATCAAACTTAATAGTTGATCAATATGACATAAAGCTTTTTTTTTTAATAGTGAATGTAAAATTAGTAACTTGATTCCTAAGAATTCCTGAAAAGTTTTAAAAGTGAGTAACAGTAAGGATTTTTCACATAGTTTCATTTTTTTTTTTAAATAAGAAGATATAAAACTAATTTTTACAAAAACAATTTACTCTAAAGTTAATAATCCTCTATATTATTATCTAGCTAAATTTAGTATAAGGTAGTATGAATCACTGAGAGAAAGGCTAACACATCTAGGAAATGTAATCTATCACACAGACAAATGATTCAAGCTTTATAAGATCGATACAATCAACTATTTAATATATGCAAGTGTTTAAAGTATGTGGTCATTTCATGATAAATTGATATAATTATGTTTAATAAATGGTTCATTCATTAATTTTATTACATGTTAAAAAAATTAGACCAATATATTTTTATTTTTTTTAATCAAAATGTCTAGTTTATATACTTTTTTTTTCACTAAGAGCAATAAAACTAGAGGTCTACAATTACTTTTTGACACTATGGAATATCTAGAGCAAGTTAGGAATAGGACTTAATTAAAATGTCTCATTGACTTAAGATCCTGCAATAATTATGCCATAGTCAACTCAAGTATGATCCTTATAACAATACTAATCTACATAACAAAAACAACATATATATAATACACAACTATGAAAACTCAAGTATACACACTTATTAAAAATACTGCTGTAAGTACATATGGCACTCCATTGCCGATTCATATGAACATTCTGCCCCACAAATACATTATTGTTAAGATTTAAATTTTTTTTTGTAAGATTTTTTATAATATAGCCATAGTTTTTATTTTGTAAGTTTTCATTGTAATAGTTGAAAATGTGATTTTATTATTATTTTATCTAGCTTCAAGAAACCTTTCTTCACTTTTTGAGGTTTGTTATACATCGAAGAAGGTACAACAAAGATGAATATAAATACATAAAAGAAGGAAACTGTGTTCTTTTAATTGTACAGGCCACGTTGGTTGTTTTTTTCCATTTTATGTGTTTCTAGTCTTCTTTTTTGTATCAGTTTGTGAAGTTGATTAATGTGGAGAGGAAGAAATAAAAGCAGCAAACAAACATGATTCATTTGGTCTTGTATTAATGTAGTTACCTATTTTAATGATGGAACTAAAGACAACACTTAGTTCTGTACTCACATTTTTCTATGTAAGTGACTCCTTGTGGATTATACAGCGAGTCCAGATGGCGTTGGGAGCCTTCCCTTTCACGGAAGTTTGTAAACCATCTTGTGAATGTGAGGAATGCCAGGTCTCCACCGTGGTTCGGATTCCACGTTAAACTGTAGGTCCTTCATTTTCATCTCACAATCACCCTACCATTACACATTAGCGTAAGTGCGTATAACCCGAACGGGTAGTAAGACGCGGTGCTAATAATAATAATAAGTTTGTAAACTACTCCTTTCTCCAAACATAGCAGGAGCACCATCACTGCATATCGCAACACAATTTTCGCACTTCATCTGACTTGCTTTCATAAAATTGTCTAGAATCTTGAAAAGTCCCTCAGCAATGGCTCTTCCCAAAAATGGCTTGCAGAATAATAGGTCCTCTTTGAAAGATGTGTTATTGATGTATTATTATTATTATTATTATTATTATTATTATTATTATTATTAGCACCGCGTCTTACTACCCGTTCGGGTTATACGCACTTACGCTAATGTGTAATGGTAGGGTGATTGTGAGATGAAATGAAGGACCTACAGTTTAACGTGGGATCTGAACCACGGTGGAGGCCTGGCATTCCTCACATTCACAAGATGTCTTGTCAGAGGTGAAGGAAGGGTTTGGTAATCAGATAAATCTTTGCCGGGACGGAGGATTGAACCCCGGCCGCCAGCATAGAAGTCTGACACCTTACCCCTAGACCACCAGGTCACCGTTATTGATGTACAAAACATAAGCTATAAGGCGAGCATCCTTCACTGAGTCAGTGGCTTCATCTACCTGTATTGCAAATTTTGACAGTTTCAAAGCTTCGGTCAGCTGTTCTTGTATGTCTTGCACCATGTCGGATATCTGTCTTCCTATCATGTTATCTGCCAAAGGGATCTTTCAAACTAGTTCTGTAGATGCTTTGTCAATCATTATTTCAACAGCAATAGCCAAGACGAGTGTAGATCCAAAAGAATGAAGCTTGTCACATTTTATGACCATATACAAAACTTTGTATGATTACCAGAAGTCCCTTGGTAGGAATACTTGTAATTTTTATCAATGATTTGATGTGTCCAGAATATTCTTAATTGTGTCTGTAAACATGCAGTCAGAGTAAGATAGCCAAAATATTCTGTTTCTATTTGGATTTTGAACTTTGCTATAGTCATCAAAATTTATTAAAAGAGTAAATAAAGTACAAGGTTTTAGTTCTCACAAAACTTGCGACCCCTTCGGATTAACGCCGCAACCCCCAGGTTGGAAATCACTGCATTATGGTTTATCATCAGGACCACAGGCCACATAGAATCATGGATAAGGCCGCATTTGACTTGTGAGTTTGACATGCCTAGCATAGAGTATTAATGTATGGTTAATATATATTCCATGGATTTTAAAAATATGTGAGTTACACATGAGTAGGTAGCCTAGTAGTTATGTATTGAAGTGATTTAATGGTTTAATATCAATTGGTGTGATTAAGTGGAATTTAGAAGCGGCACTAAAGCCACAAACAGAGGAACCAGAATCAATAAAAATGTCTAACCAACCCAATAGTAAATACTAATTAGTATATCTATGTGTCACAAAAAAAACCAAGTAAATATTACCAAACTAAAAAAACACATAGCCTAGTGCAGCAAATTATGCTGGACTGTGCCTCAGGTACTCTGAATCAAAATACACAACAGTAACTGTTATATCATCTCTAAATAACCTAACCAACTCATCGGGCATTGAAAGTAAGTGGGATAGTTTACCATGATCTATTCCATACTCTGTGCCACCGAGAGCATTTCTCAATAGATGTGTGGCAGCATTTGTGTCAATAGGTTTTTTTTTCAACCCTTCCTTACGTTGTAGCAGCAACTTATTGATGTCGGCTATTCTCATATTTTTGCGCGGCAGCTTGAAAGGATTAAGTGTGACTTTGCCGCTCATGTGTTCGCCGACTAAGCGTACAACTTGCAAAGGTGAAACCATATCCCATAAGCCATCTGATGCTATCACAAGAAATTTGTCTCGTGGGGTAAGACGGTGCTGGGTGACATCGGGTCGGGCAGTGAGATACGGGGGTGTGTAGTAGTTTGGGGGAATAGTCTTCTCACCAAAATATGGAACTGCCACTTCAGTGAGAGTTGCTTTGCTCCATTTGTACCTGTTAAATAAAAATTGGCTAATATGTACAAAAGCTTGATCAAACACATTGGGTCAGTTTCATCGATTGAGTATGCCTAAAGTGGGGTGTTACACTAAATGCAGGATGGCACCTACTGAAACAATTATGGAATGAACCAGTTTTATTTGTAAAATTGGCCCATTCCATTCTAGTTTTGATAGGTGTCTTCATATATTTAGTGTAGCACCATACTTGAGGCACACTTAATCTGATTGTGAAACTGGCCCCTTAAGTAGAATTGTTTATTGAAGTTAAGAAAGACGAAGTGCTTTGCACTGTCACAACAAGTAGTCAACAAAGTATAGATTTAGTAATACTCACGGTTATTTTGAATTAGGTCTGACATAACAGTAGTCAAAAAATATAAATATGAGTACTAAAATAAATTAGGTTTGATAATGAAATTTATGAGATATTAAAATTAGTCTAAATAACACATTATAACATTGAAATGGTAAAGTGGATGGCAATTAAATATTACATTGTAATGCCATGTAAAATAACAACATAACATTGACAAAATTTAATCAACTAATCAATATGTGACTTTGATAAAGTGAAGTATAAGTTGAAACTTTTAAAAATATATATAAAAATTTATTGATTGCTTGCAGCATGAATATTTTCATCATTTTGTATCAGAGAGTAATCAATTTTTATGTATTTTTAAAAAGTTTCAACTTACCTTATACATGAATTGTGATTTGTTAAAAGGGCATCATTCACTATTTTAGTAATTATTATTATTATTATTATTATTAGCACCACATCTTACTACCCGTTCGGTTATACGCACTTACGCTAATGTGTAATGGTAGGGTGATTGTAAGATGAAATGAAGGACCTACAGTTTAACGTGGAATCCGAACCACGGTGGAGGCCTGGCATTCCCCACATTCACAAGATGTCTTGTCAGAGGTGAAGGAAGGGTTTGGAAATCAGATAAATCTGTGCCGGGACCGAGGATTGAACCCCGGCCGCCAGCACAGAAGTCTGACACCTTACCCCTAGACCACCAGGTCACCATATTTTAGTAATTATGGATTTTGTTTTAAGGGCATCAGTCACTGACTCATGCTGTTCTAACAAGACACTAATGGTAGCGCAAGTGTATAGTTCAGCTGTTGTTTAGTTGAAGATTGTGGATACATTGTTGGTGAATTCACTTTTTACTCAAAATATTTTATAATCAGTTAACAGTTAATTTGAGGGGAAGTGAGAATGCTGAATATGGTACAGAATATCATCCAAGCAAATATTCCAGAATCAAGATTAAAGCAGCTGGAATTCATGGCAAAGCACATGCTAACCATGCTAATCAGATTCCAGGCAAGAAATATTTCAACGGAAGAATATTTTAAATATCTCACTAGACAATTGTGGGGCTCAAAATAAAAATCAGGATCAAACCAGTTATCTGCTTTCATTGATAGATTCAAGCAGATTTTTAAAAAATTCTACATTTCCCCTGTCAGGGGGCACAGGTTTTTTTTACCCTGTGGCGTTATTACATGAAGGTTGCTAAAACACGATATAATTTTTAGCATTCCAAAGTCACTGAGTATATTATAAAAAGTACTAGACCAGGAGAGTTCATGGTTCAAGAAGTAAAAGCATCTCAAATATTGGATTTAAAGAGTGTTAGAGAAGGCAATATAAAAAAAAACAGTTTTTAAGAAATCAAACCCAAACCAAGGCAGGAAAGAATATTATGTTTGGAATCAGGAGATGTCCAGTTAGCATTGTGATACAAGAAGATGAGTAAAAATACACTGTATGCACTTTTTATGGTTTTTTTATATTTTATATTGACAAAGTGAATAGGAAGAATTAGTGAATATGAGAAAATTACTGTGGAAGAGGGTAAATTTTTTAAAGTAGGTAACAAAACCTTTCAAATCCAGTAGTTTGGAAAACAAGTGGAAAATTAGTTAACAAAGAAAGGGGGTAGGGGCGGATTGGTCAGTATAGCTATCAACCCCCAACTGCTTTCAAAAGTATAAACCACAACAGTTAGGATAAGTTGGAGATAAGTGTGTTTTATAGATACTGTGATGTGTGAATGTTTTTAGTTTGTGTTCAGTGTGTATGAACACACACTGAAACAGTGTTACGTATTTTTTGTTTTCATGTAGGTTAATCTGGTATAGGCCCCTACTTACTTGAATGAAAATTTTTGTTAAGTAAGTTAACACTGCCATGTTAAATTCCAGTAAATGGAAAAAAAAATTATATATATATATAGTCTACTTTTATTGTTAATAGGAAGATCATTTTAGGAAATACAAACGCATATTTTCTTCAATTAAAGTTGATAACATTTTACTATTTTAATAGTGTTAATTTATAGGTATATTAATAATATCTATCAAATGTGACTGCTACAGATCACACACTTGACATATATTATTATTATTATTATTAGCTCTACGTCTTATTACCCGTTCAGGTTATACGCACTTACGCTGATGTGTAATGTTAGAGTGATTGTGGTATGAAATGGAGGACTCACATTTTAACGTGTGATCAAACCATGGTGGAAGCCTGGCATTCCACACATTCACAAGTTGTGATTAATACACGTCTTGTCAGAGGTGAAGGAAGGGTTTGGCAATCTGATAAATCTGTGCCGGGACCGAGGATCGAACCCGGACCCCAGCACAGAAGTCTTGACACCTTACCCCTAGACTGCCAGGTGGCCAACTTGACATATGAATTCTATATGACATTATAACTGCTAAACAAGTTTCTTCCTATTTGAATCTGACTTTAGACATAGTCACCAAAAGAGCAGGTTGACCACCTTTTTTTTCATTAAATTGAGTTTTTTATGTGTACTTTCTGGACTGACTGATTATACCAGCAGCCTATCATATCGTATTCGAAAATATAAAAGGGGTGTGATATAAATCTAGAAGGGTAAAATTTTTGTCTTGGAGAAATGACGCCACGCCACCCCCTCCCCGCTCCCCCACCCTTCAAATTCCCCACCATTTATATCTTTATCTAAGAAGTGTTCAATGTAAATGTTCGGACTTGTAAGTTTTTAAATGTTAAACAAATGATAGCAGTGAAGGTTTTTAATCCCTGCCCTTAACCCTCAAGCAGACGCCTACTATTAGTTTTATTTACAACATATCTAAATAATAAAATAAAAAATTGATTTTATATAGACAAAAATTATACAAATGTATAAAGTACAAGTACTGTACACAATACATGTAATGATACATTTTGTCTTTTAATTATTATCTTTGCACACTAAAAATAAAACGAAATGTTTTTACATTTTTGACAAAAAAGCAGCTGTGTTTATATTTTTGGCTCTCCCACATTGGACACATCACCCGCTTTTCTTTCTTGTATTCTCTGCAACACTTACTGGCTCAGGCTGCTCTTCAGATTCTTGCAATTGTTTATATTTTTCCAAGAAGATTCTTATGTCAATCGAGAGGTGAAGAATTTTCGATCTCTTAATCAAATGAGGTTTCATGAGACTAAGTGCTAAATTTTTCAAAAATATTCGTCGTCAGATACCTAATTTGCAGGATTTGATTGAAAAAGAGCTTTGGCTTTTATTCCTGCGATATTCAATATTGCAAAAAATATTGCCATAGGCCATATTTTTGTAATTCTGGTGCATAAGAAGCATACATCTGGTTCACAGTAGGCCTAACTAACCCCCTTCCCCCTTTTGTCCTGTTGTAGTCAAGAATGATTTCAGGTTTTTGGTCTCTTCATCAATGGTCATGCATACTTGACAACAGAATAACACTTTTACTTTTTTTCGGTATGACCTCACTAAAGTCATATTTTTTTGGAACCCAAAAACAACAGAATGCACATTTCTATTTTTATTTGGTAATAAATCAGCCGGAATTTCAGTTTATTTTTTTTTTCAATGCAGCCTACCAATACATGTTAATTTTTTTTTTTCATATAATGATTTCACTAGGGGTATACTTGTATACCAATCATCAGTAGTGATGTTTCGATTTGAGGTTTCAATGGATGAGACTAGTCTCATAACTATGTCATTAGGGCTGTTCAATCTTTGGTAGGGTCCTTCTGGCTGTTTTCCCGAAGTAAACTTTAAAGTCTATTGTGAAATAAGTTTTAGCATCACACATGGCGTAAATATTTTATTCCATACTTAGATAGCTTGTTGAGAAAATATTGTATAAAAGAACACCGGCTTCTAAATGGTTCTAATTTTTCATCAATTGTTACAAATTCTCCAGGTGAATATGTCTGAAGGCAATTCATTTGAAACTTATCCAAGACAAACCTTATTGGAGCTAACTTGTCTGTTTGAGCTCTATCTAACTTTGTACTTATATCATTGAACCTGAGGCATCTCAAAAGAGATAAAAATCGCTTGTAATCATTTTTGGACGAGCAATGTTCACATCTGTGCCATCAGAAGTCCATATTTTCTACAACATTGGTATTTAGACTTTTATTTTGAACCACACAATTATAGAAACCCTAACAAAGCCAACATCTCAGAAGTACACGTTTGCTTCGCATCTCTATCATGGGAATATTGGACTTCTTGTATTTTTTTTTCAATAAAAAAATTAGTATTTGTTACTAATTCATAAATTAGTTTTTTGTCTAAGAATTTCTCAAAACCGGAAGTTTCTGATGTCAATCTATTGGAATCTTCTAAACACAGGAATATTTTTTAATATTTTCAGGTTTGGTTTTTGCAAATTTACTGTGCACTGAATGTCTTTTCCAAACTTTTTTTTTATCATTCCCTGTAAAACATGTGTCATTACCATTGTCACCACTATCCTCTCCTGAATCACCATCTAGATACTCTTGTTCACTTTCACTTTCATGGTCACTTTTTGTAATTTCTTTTGATTCTATTTCATCGTCTGAAAATAATTCAATTCATGGGCAAGGAGTATTACATTTCTCGTATTTGTTCATTAGAAAAATAGTGTTTCAATCCCTAAAATAAAAATTAAAAAAAATAATTGTAAAAACCTTTTAACATTTTGGATCAAAAGACTCAAGATAAATATAAAAATACAAACAAAATAATACTTACATGACCGGGCGCGCAGCGCACATGTGCACCACTCCGACAGTTTATTTTAAATGAATCAAAGGAGCCGCTCTCTCACTAATTAAAATAGTTACAACCCCACTTTCCAAAATCCAGATGTATACTGAAAGGATACACGAAATATAATGAGTCTTACTAAAGGCGGCAGAGTGCAAGACAAAAAGAAGTTCATCTGGTTTGTGCCAGTGCGCTTGCTCAAGGGTTGATGATTAACATAGATATAAACTCCTGTTTAATAAGCATGACTTTTCTTTGTCTGTGGTATTTGAGAGGCTATGTCACCTAAACAACCCTCAATCCCCTGAAATGTTGGCCTGGCTATGGCAAAATCAGGAAAATGTACCAATGTGGAGATGTATGAGAGAACAAAAAATACAAACTAGGCCACAGACTAACATACACCAGACCTTCAGCCTCCAGGTTTAAATGGATGTGCTCTGTGAGAGAGCTTGAGTCCTTAACATGGCTATAGCCAGGTGTCATCAAGAGGTATTAAAAAAAAAGTTTATTTTAAACACGGTTTCAGTAGATAGTCAGATAAATATCCTTCTCGAGTCAATCAGCCAGCTTCCACAAAGCTAGGTTCAGGTAGAGACCCAACCCCCTCTTCACATAATCTTACCTCAAAAACAGCTTACAGAGACTGTCCATTATGAGTACTATAGTCCCTTTATGACAAACATGTCAAAAGTGACTCATTTACCAATTGCATGTTTGGAAGTGTTTTTTCACTGAACATTGACAATAGCGACCACCAGTGTTGATGGACTCAACCTGCCTCAAGGAGCGCATTGAAACTTCCATAAGACTGAGGATCTGGTAGCCTAAATCCTTGAACTAGAAGAATATGAAAAAAGGGTAGGCTAAATTGTTTGATTTTGTCATACTATTTTACTGTGCGATTATTATATTTGTAAATAAATAGTTACCTACTGTAATTTTAATACACTTTACCTTTGGTCTCCAAGAGCTCTAAGGGGTGCAAGTTGTCCTAGTAACCTGTCCATTCTGATGATTGTCTCTCTTTCATTGGACGGATGTTCTGCAAGAATCCTGTTTACTTCAGCAGAATTGTCTGTGTTGTGTTCAATGCTCAATTTCTTGGCCATCCATGTATTCACATCAGTGAGAACCCCTAACACAGCCTGACAATCCCCTACACTCGCAACATGAAGATGAGGACCATCGATATGTACAACACACGCTACAGCCCCAGACATAGTCACCGATAGAGTCTTCAAGTTAATTTCTGGGCCTGTACCTTGTTTTGTGAGGGCCTCTCTAGATATATCATCATCCAATCGTAGAAATGCCTGCTCCATCGCTTCCTTCATTTGGAATTCCCTTTGGCTCTTCGTTTCGGACAGTTCTTTAACAAACTTCCTGAAATTTGTTTTGTATAGTTCTTTCAGTTCATCCACCAAGTCAATCTGATCATTGTAAGTTTTAAGAATCATGATATCTTCATTATTCTCCATGGACTGTAAATACTTGCTGAGAACATCAGGTGGGAGTAAGCATGCAGCAATGTATTGGAGCAATCTTTTAGCAACAACGTGAGCACATGATGGACCTCCATGTCCATCAAATACTCCTAAAAGCATGCCTGTGGTTAAAAGACATTGAGCCTCTAAACGGGTATCCTCTATAGGGTTGTTTGAAGAGAGCTGATTAGAATCGTAAGACTTGATAGATCCAGGTGTAGAAAATTCTTTAGTGAATTCATTAGCACGAAGAATTGAATTGACTTCTAATGGTGTAAGTCGAGGATACCCATTTACTTTGCTAGAGCAATGCAAAGCTCTACATAAAGTTAAAATATGTGAAGGATCTTTACTATTGGTTTGGGCCCCTACAAGTTTTTGCTTAAAAATAAATTCAGTTCTTTTGCTACACTGCGCTGCACAGTGACTAAGATGCTTATTAGTTATAAGGTGTTGAGCAATATAACCTATTGCCATTATATATACTAAATTTGTCACCCAATAAATCACCCATGCATCATTAGTACTTACAATATCTTTAAAAACAAGATATTCTGAAAATTACACTCCTAACCTCTAAATTTATTTTAATTGCCCGGCGTAATAAAATACAACTATCTAAACAAATATAATTCCATATTGGCAACAAAATACCAAAGTCTTAATTCCTTATTTTAATTTTACTGTATCAGTGCACATATGTGAATATTCTTTAATTCTTCTATAAGCCGCAATTTGAGTGTAGACCGTAATTTAAATTTGTTTTGAACCATGTATAAGAAAAATGATCGCTTGTTCGCGAACTATATTATTATTATATATTGAAACTGTTACTTCAGCTGATCAAGCCCAACTACTTCAATTTGAACTACAATAAGTAGTTTGAGAACTATTGAACTAGAAAAATGAAAATATTAATTTTATTTCAGTGCTTATATTTTTTGAACTAGTTCGTTTCTTTGATGTGGGCTCGTTTTAAATGAGCTAATAATATGTTAGTTATCGAAGTCTAGTGAGAGAAAAAGAGGTGTACAGGAGAAGGAAAAATAGAGAAAATATGAGATGATAAAACCGCCAGATGTGGTTCAGAAGATGCGAGCAGATAGAATTAGATGGGCTAGCCATGTAGCAAAGATGAGACAAGAAAGAAGCCCGAAGGTGATGCTCGAAGGCATTCCCGAAACCCGAGATACTGATCTACTAGGCTATTTTTTTATTCTATTCTCGATTAGATTGACTGCGTATTTTGTGCAGCTTTCTAATATTACCACTGGGTTGATGGAAAACTTGTTTGCTATGGCTTGTAAGTTGTAAGACATCTTGTTTTTTTTTAATCTGCTCTGTATTGTAAACTTCGCACAAAACTTCATTTTACTCATAAAGAGCAATTGAGTCGAGTAGTTCTAAAACATGTCTTCTCCACTTTTTCAAATCTTTCAGAAATTAATAAAAACTGTTTTCTTGTGTTTTATCTCATAATGATAAGTTGATTTAATTTAAATTGAAGTTTTCATATTAAATATGTCATCTACACAAGCTCATTGAGTTACGTTGTACAATAAAGCATTTATTTAAGTTTTAAACTTGGAGAAGGCAAGTTTTGGAACTATACTACGGAGAGGGCAAGTTTTGGAATTCGGATAAGGCGTGTTTTGGAACCATACAAAAAACTTGTGTTTTAGTGACAATTTTTACTTCAAGACGAAAAATATCCATACACAATGTCAAAAAAATAATTTAATGTCAATAACTATTAAAACAAGTTGAATGTTCAACATTTAACAAATAAAAGTAGAAAAAAATTCTCCTTGGCAAAAAAAAATTATATTCTTAAATACATTCTAAGTAGTACATTTCTCACTCCTTAGAAAACAAAATATTCAAAAGGTTTACCGTTATACACAAAATTAACAATGGAAAAAACTTAAAAATAATAGCTTCGATATCATTTGTATTATTTAAATCTCTTAATTATTAAAAAACTACTTCAAATGATTTATAAAACGCATTTAATATTCATAAATATACTTGGCCTTCAGGGTTTAGGAGGCTGTGCAACCCCAAACCCGCTCTTTCCACCAAAATGCCATTCTTGCTACAACCTTGATTGAATGCCTCCTCACAAAGTAAATGGCTGGGTGCGCCATTGATTAAATAAATTATAAGAAAATTTATTTTATTTTACATTTTCCTTTTAATCATTTTTAAATGGTGAAATCACACTCCTGACTTTTGGGATTCTTTGATGTATAATTATATAAAATCTCAATGCCTAATAAGTCTTTAATGTAAAACAAAAACTAAAATAACACTATTAAAACTCCACGATCCTTTCTACTAAAGAAAAACAAGAATTACCGTCAACTACGGTTAAAGTAGCCTCGTCACCCACCCTAACCCCACCCTCTTTCCCCACTCTATAAGTGCTGAAATTCCTAAATTTGAAAGAGTGGTTGAATATGTTTTCCAAATACATGATAATACATGTGACTATAATACCTAAACATAAATCAATGTATTTAATTAGTGTATAATTTAAAGCTTGTTACGTATACTAACTATTATTTTACAATTAATTTGATATATATTTATCTTAAACTAGACAAATTTATCTTAATAAATTAACATTGTGAACTTTAATCTTTTTCAATAGTTGGCACAATGCTTAGCTTGCTTCACAGCTGAGTTCATTGGCCAATTACTTATGGGCGAGCGGAAATGAATATGTTGCAACCCCCTAGACATTGGGTAAGGTCATTAGAGCCTCCCTAGCTTGTCTTGCGGTTTTCAAGCAGCTGGCCCTGGGTTTCCTATTGTGCTGAGTAGAACCTTTTGGAAGAAGTATTACTTAAAACACAGTATTCTTGGAATATGAACCGATATAATTTTTAAAATCAATAATGCATCACATGTATATTTATTAACAATTTAAACATTAGTATTTACACAGTTCGCACAGACAGCATTGAATTAAACAAAAAACTAGTCCATATCATTATGGGTATGCGGCGCAGGACTAGCATACACAGATAATACGCCACTGACTTGCAGAGCTGTTTACATTTGTGAGAGTACTGTCTGAGAGCATCTCGCTCGAGATTACTTGCCAGTCTATCTGCACCTTAAAAGGGGGGGTTTACATTGGACAAGTTTAATGGCTTCAAGTTGGTGAGCAAGTAAATTTGAATGAACCTGACTAATGCAAGCCCTTTTTCAAGTGAATTAAAGTAAATCGAGCTGCTACTTGAATTCAAGTTCACTTGCTTCTTCAAGTGCAAGTGAAAGTCAAATATGTTTGACATTTACTTTAGCAAGTAATAACTTAAAGCCACTAGAAGGAAACTTGAACACACTTGACTAGTGTAAACCCCTCTTTCAAGTTTACTGGCACAAGTAGAACAACGTATTATGACAGGTGAAGCCAATTTTAACTGTATTTTACTTGAATTCAAGAATTTTTTTATGTAACGTGTCATGTTTCACTTGAATGTGTGTAAACCTCAACAGCCTTCAAGTCAGTGATTCAAGGAAAGTTGAAGCTACTTGACGCCACCAAACATGACCGATGTAAGCCTCCCTTAAGAACCAGACAACCAGTGGAAAGATAACATCACCAAGTATCTGAAGGAACTTGGGTTGTAAGAAGATAGGAAACAATTACCCCAAGAGAGAACAAGTTCATGTATATTCTATGAACTAGTTGGAGAAGGTTTGTAAAGTCGGTGCGTGATTTCCAAGGCCCATTATCATAGATAAAAAGTATCGCGTTTAGGAAGTTAACGAACTATAAAACTAGATAAATTAACTGCTCATTTGAATTAACTGAATAATTTTGAACTTTTCTGCTCATCTCTACCATGATTACGTGAACCATGTTTATCTATGGTTTAAGCCATATTATATCACAATATTCACCGCTGACTATCGCATGTTGGGAAACAGAAAATTATAAAAGAATAAGTATTTGTTCCCACCATATTGTGTCTGGAAAAAACAGTATAGCTCTACCGCTACGGGCTACAGTGGTAGGTAGGGGAACATATTTCATAGGTGTAAAAGAATTGAATAGTTAACAAAAATGGATTTACTATACAAATAACATAAAAAGGTGATATGGGGTTACAACAGTTAATGATAGAACTTAACAACTCCAAAAACATAGGAACTACCCGTAGCGCAGGAAAAGAACGTGTCCAAGGCGACACGGCAACAGTCAAGTGGAAGTTAAGTTGATAGTGGGTATTGGATTGCAAGACAGCCGGGCTAGCGCCAGACTTCCACCCGAAAGGTCTAAAAAGAGAACATGGAGAGTTAGCAACATATAAAGCAAAAACGGCTAATCCTATAGTTTTAGAGTTATTAAGTTACATGTCGGCCAAGCTACCTAGCTTGACTTGACAAAGGAACGCCACCCAAAAAAATAAACGATAAGATTACCGTAGGTCAGTTACACTAGTCGATGACTAACAAACAGGTGTCCATACATAATTGTACTATGGCCGGTCTATTTCCATTGGGTACTGCCAGATCACTTAATAGTACATTTATACCATTACCTACTCCCTGGGGTATACATCAAATATAGTACACACTAACTTCAAATACTTGGACCAAAAGAAAGGCCAATCAAGGGATGAAAGAAAATATTATATGTGCGGGCCACCATACAAACTTAACCGTGTTCCGCACGCTGTGCACCCAAAATAGTATAACAGAAAATGGGGTGGCAATTAGAATGCTGACCTAGCTAGGTTCTCAAATAAAGGCATTGGACAACCTGCTTGGAGCCATACAAAATCTGAACACGTGAGCATGACGTTCACGGCGCAATGACATATAGTGAAGTCATAAGGACTTATAACGGAATAAAGAACTCATGGAGAAGAGGAATCTTAAAGTAGGCTCATAAGAAAACATAGTCTTAAGGACTATCTCAACAAGTCTGAAGGACTTGGAAACATCATTGTCATTCCGACAAATTAAACCAAGTTCGAAGGACATACAAAATTATACATAGTTTTATGGATTATCTCAACAAGTTTGATGGACTTGGAACCTTGCAGAATACTTGGTCAGTAAAGAAGATTCCCTCGGCGTCGAGGCGGTGACACCCACGTCCCAACCATCGTGGTCAGCAGTATCTTCTCGAGGTATTGGAGCAGAGGTTCCTCATTCGAGGATATCCAATGATGAACTACACAGAAGACATCGGGCTTGACGAGAAAACGTCCGTACAGATCTTTCCAAGACGTCCGAAGAAGAACTTTAGCAATCATCCCAGTACGCTAATGCAGGAGGAAAAGAAAAGGAGGGGAAGTAGTAAAAGTCAGATCGAGAGTATACACAAGATCCCCCTAGATTAACGTTCAATACAGATTCGCCACTAAACAAAAACCAAGGGCAACAATTATATATATATATATATATATATATATATATATATATATATATAATATGTAAATAATACACAAAATATATTTACTTATCCATCTTTTTGAGATGATAGTATAATCTGGCAACATTAAATTTTAATTTACATTTATACTTTACGTTTTACTGATAAGGGTTACTTATTACTTGTCTACTTATTTATTTTCTACTAATTTCTTTTCTACTAGATATAGTAGAAACTTTAAGACATCCTTACATTTTGTATGGGCTTAACACATCATATGATCATATTATATCAAATACGTACAAATATACAATATTTAGGATACCTTCTTTAAATGGCTCACATGAGCCTGACGACTTTGTCCCTCATCCTCCACAAGTTCAAGCAATATGGAAACTTGAGTCAAAAAGGAACTGATCCTCCAAAGACCGCTCTATTTAGGTGTGAGCTTAGCCGAGATCCTGTCGGCAGCCGAACTCAACGGAAAATTGCGACACATTACTGTGTCATTTACAGACACATATACAGGCAAACATCCGCAGTTGTAAGCTGCAGCCACTCTGGCCCTGGATCTCCGAAAATTATGAAAGGCAAGCTTACACCTTTCATAATAAGAGGAGGTCCCACAATCCCCAACCAGAGGGTCAACGTCCCAAATTGCCAACAAAGGATGACACAATTCTCTGCCAAGTAATAAAGAGGAAGGGGTGGCTCTTGTAGACTCAAGAATAGCTGAGTTAAAAGCAAGAGATAAAAATTTGAACTCCTTGTACCAGTGAAGTTGGGAACTACCATGGTAAATGTTCAAAGCAATGTTTAAGTTTCTATCTATTCTCTCTACCAGGGGCAGGGTTGTAAGGGCTAATAGTAACATGTTTAATTCCCCACGCAAAACACATGTCATGAAAATTCTTGAATCTAAAATAGGGTCCATTGTCACTTAATAACTTTCTGGGGGCACCAAAAATCGCCCATACTCTATCAGACAAAGCTCCAATGGTGGTGGAACCTTTCATGTTTCTAGGGGGAATAATAACAACAAACTTAGAAAACCATCAATGAGTTTAAGTACACAGGTATTCCTATTGGTAGAAAGCGTGATGGGATTTACAAAGTCAACAAACACAGTTTCCGACGGCCATGTGCAACATCTGCAGCGTGCAACTCATAATGCGTATTCTTTGGAGGTTTGGCTCCTTAACAACCATCACAATTTCTAATCCACTGCCTAACATTCTGGCACACAGTGACAGTTATTATTCGCAATCAGCATTCAGCACACTAAGATTGTTTGTCGGTTATAGAGCACCTCAGTCACTAATGTGAGACCATACCAATAACCATTGCGTAATATTTGTTTTAAATGCTTTCGTAGTTGCAACTTTAATGATGGATTATTTTTTAATGGGGATTTACCCTTTCGTAGTGATGAACTAACAGTCGGAAACTAGTGTTGTGTCTGTTCTAAATTTAAGTTTACAAGTCATTTACTGATATAATCAGTTAGTTCAGAAAGTGCATGTTAAATATCTTACATAGTTGAAAATGAAAAAAAAACAAAACTCAACGTTACTCAGGCATTAAAACATTAATTTCAATATCATATTTTTTGACATTACTTGAAATGAATTTGTGTATGCAGTTCGAGTCGCTTAAAAGTACACTAAGCCAAGTATTAATTGAGAGGTTGTGCTTCCCTGGTAAGACTACGTTCACCATATGGGGGTCACATTGGACCATCGCTTTCACTTTATCGATCACTTCACTAATGTCCACATCAATGTGCATGAGGTCATGTATGCCCTTGCCCCATTTCTCCGACCACACTATCCTCTTTTCCTCTCACATAAGATCATCCTATTTCAATCCCATATCCTTTAAGTTTTACTTGATGTGGTTTCTGACTGGGGTCACGGTTGCCTTTCCTCTCCTCCCTCCAGTAATCTTAAACCTTTTGGTGCCATTCCCGGGGGGTGGAGGGTGAGGGTGGCTGCTCACCCTCACCGTCGCATACCACCCATCAACTTCTCCAACAGCCCCCACAAGTTGTCATGGAGCTTCTCTGGGTCCAAGTAATTGCCACCCAACCTGACAGAAATTAACTCTCCATGGTCATGTGGTTGTTAAAGTTTAATTTTATTCATCCTTGTGTGAAGTTTTTTTTTATTTCTCCCTACGTCTTCAGTTGTTATTTTTTCTCATTGTTATATGTTGTATGTAATAAATTTACATCATAAAACTTTATTGTTGGTATTTGTATTATTCTTTGTCCTTGATCCTTGAAAATGTATGTATTTTGTCTTATAATGAATAAACTAAACCAAACCACGTTATTAAAAAAATGGAATCTCAGTAGGGTATACTGAGAATGTTTTCCCCCAGATTGTTTTCCACTCTCCCTCCACACAAACACGGGTACACTCTTAATATAACCTTCCAAACCCCTTAAACCGTTAGTCATAGAAAAGGGATCCGTTAGTTTAATTAGTTCATAAGTGTGTAAGTAAGGTGTGAGGATAATTAAAAAAACTCAGCTGGATTCTGTGAAACTTTTTATTAATTTGATACCGTATGTGACATGAGAAATAAATGCAGTTCAAAATTAAACTTGATTTTATAAATCAAAATAATAATAAAACCTTGTGTTGTGAACTAACCCTCACTGTTGAATAATAGTGTTTAGGCCCACAGCAAAATCATTTTGTTAATCAAACTATTACACTTTTGGTAACAAAGATCAATATTACATATATCTCATTGTTTTGGGGTGGACAGCGATTAGGACTACTCAACTAGTGTATGCATCAATCCTGTGAAAGGCACCATGAATTAATTTTTGAGGTATTTAACGTGCACTTTTTGAACTGATTAATTATTAATTATATCAGCAATTGAAAATTCCTTTTGCGCTAGAGCGAAAGGGCTTACCCATTTGGCCGGGAAAGGTACTCTCACATAGGCCTACCTTCCAGGGATCTTTTACATGGCACAATCTATATGGAACCGGCGGCTTTACTAAAGGACAGTTGGCATTAAAAATTTGTTTTTCAGGAGCTTAGGCCTATATTTACAAACACATAACATAGAGTTTAAGGAAGCATCTATAAGTCATTCACGGCTAAGTTTACCTGGATGACAGCTCGAAATGTTAATAGAAGTAATTCCTAATATATCACTACGCCAACAGCTGACATTATCACTTTGGATGACTGTAATGAAAACAGATGGTAATATATTTATGTGATAGTTAACCACACTAATTTAGGCCAATATTATTTATATATTTATTTGAGGTAGGACACAAAGTTTATTTATAGTTTTATTCCCCTTAAAAAAATATATTCACACTACTTTCATAAAAACTTCTAACGAACATAGATTCAAAATGGTGACGACAAATTAAACCATGTGGTTGAACATGACGGTAAACAAGTTTTTTACAATGATGCAGACACGCAGTTAATGAAAATATTTTATTCAGTTAAATATTTCAAAATATGATAAAATAATCATAAAATTATTTATTGTATGTAAAAAAAATTACAACAATTTTCTCTTTTCCAAGTAAATACGATGCCTGTATTAAAAGATATTGATGTATGCACTATATTACACAAAATCAGTAACGTTCCAAAACGAAAAATAAGTACTTTTAATTATGTTTTAAATATTGTTTCGAGTTGGATAAAATGAAATTATTTAAAAAATAATGAAATAGTATGAGAAAACTTAAGTTTACTTTATTTTAAATGTAATATATAACAGGTAATTAAAGATCTTTACATTTATAACAAAACTGTGATCTTTTACAAGTGTTGGCAACCCTAAACCTAAACATATGATTTTCGAACTGTCATCCAGGTAAAAACCTATCGTGAACGGAATATATGTTTGCTTCGGCTATGTGAGATGTTTTGAATCCTAGAGCCAGACTATGTCTCCGAAGAAGAGAGTGGGGGACTAAAGAGAAGACCTGAGAAAGTAGCTGGGTAGCTGCCGTGGAATTGGCTCGTACCCAGAGGATAGGGGTGTGGGAAACCTGGGGTGGCGTGTACCCTGGAAGAGGGGTATATGCTTATAGGGGAGCAGCCGTTGGCACGTACCCGATAAAGATAGAAATGGCGGAGTGATTCTTTTAATACTGGTTTATTTTGGAACTGGTTAGTTAGAAAGATAAGTTAGTTTTCTAAAGCATACAAAATGTTGGTCCTAGTGTAGTAAGAATACTAACATATTATTATGGCCTTAATCTCTAAGGTCTTCTTATTCTATATATTCAGTGATCGTTGGAAGGAAAAAACCTTACAAGTATATCCTACCAACATTCACATTATAATTATCTATGTCCTTTACCTATAATCTCTCTCTCTCTCGTTGTTTAGAAATCTTTTCCCATGTCCTCTTGGTGGTGGAAGTAGTTCACTTCCTCTCCGCCAGATGGGGTAAGTGGGTACTTCTACTCTGCTGGCTCGGTCAGGTGGTTTCCCCTTTGCTGTTTAGTGTCAAAAGGGGGGGAGGGAGGAACAGGTAAGCATGTGTCATGTTTAATCCACATAAAAGGAGACTTATATCAAACTATGCCATAATATTATCAAATTAACACCACGGCCGGTATTGTAAGGAGAAATGGGTTG
The DNA here is from genome assembly GCA_039000515.1 of Timema cristinae. Taxonomy (NCBI): domain Eukaryota; kingdom Metazoa; phylum Arthropoda; class Insecta; order Phasmatodea; family Timematidae; genus Timema; species Timema cristinae. The sequence goes on from JBCFYV010000024.1 coordinate 23,580,529, forward strand.
CAGTTGAAAACGTAATGTGTAATTTTATGTGTTTTGTTTTAAACATATAATTATTTACTGTCAATTCAGTATAATGTCCTAAAAGCCACCGTTTAATTTTGTCAAGATATTACAACTACCTATTCCTTGCAACGCTGATCATTAATTGTACTGTACTGTACGACATATATTATACTGTACCATTGTTCATCGGTACAAAAAATAGACTTCATAGCAAAATTATCTACTCACCTAGCCGCCCTATTTTACTAAAGGTGCAACACGCCCAACACCGCCGGTCTCACATATCCACACGTGAACTTTCTGAGCTGCAAAACTGAGCTACGCGACTGCGTTCCCAAGATCCGCCACCATGAGGCGCTAGCATCGGCGGAACCGGGGAGACGATTCCACAGATGGAAATGCTTCGAGAATTGTTTGTATTACTTTTCCAAATATTCTCGGCCCTTCCAGCGCGTGTGTTATCCCCACGTGATTCCTAAACCCCGCCTTATGGGGATGGTATATAAAGTGTTGTTCGGCCAAGTGAAGAGCACTCTTGGGAAGTGTTCGAGTTGGACTCTGTGTGTAGTGTCGAGCTACAAGTCTTTGATATGATGTAAGCAAAATTTAGTTTTGCTTAAAAGTAATTATTAAAATGCTCTTTATATTTAAAAATATTTATATTTTTCAAAATTCTTTTTGGGCATATTATTCCAAATTTAATTATTATTTTTTTCTTAAGATACTTCATTGGAAGATTTAAAAGGCTATGATATTATTTTGTCAAAGACTCAGGTGGAAATAGACTATTTAACTTTAATTTTCTTGTTTGATAATATTTAAAGAGAATATTTTGTCAAATAATCTAAAATGGGAATTTACTATTAAACTTTCATTTTCTTCTTAGATAATAGTAAAAGAGAATGTTTTGACAAAGACTATGAAGTGGAAATATACTTTAAAACTTTCATGTTGTATGATAATATTAAAAGAGGATATTTTGCCAAAGACTCTAAAGTGTAAATAAATATTATTGTACTTACGTTTTCTTATTTGATAATATTTGAGAATATTTTGCCAAAGACTCTAAAATGGAAATATACTTCTAAGCTTTCATCATGTTTGATAGCATTTGAAGGAAAATCTGTTGTCAAAGATTCTATCTAGGAGATAGAGCTCAGTACGAACTTTACAATACAAGATTTATTTAGGATAATTCAAATTAAACTTAATATTTATTTAATATATAAATTATGTTGGTTTATGCATAGTATTAGAAGTTGATAATTAGTTTTTGTTAACCATGTGTTTCTTCCAAATTAGTAGGATTTAATTATTTGATTATTAGTATCCTTTATTGTTGTTGTCCCATGGACTTGATTTTGACTGTGTATTCATGATGTTTATAACATCTAAAAAGTGTGTGCAGATACTGCCAAATTTACTAACCAAACTTTTCATGTATAGTTTGTATAGTTACCATGAGGAACTTAAATTATAATATACAAATTAAATTAAAATATTAACTTAGGCGTACTTAGAATTTATCTTTAACATAGAAATTTTCTATGCATTTAAATGACGCTTCCTTAAAGGATCTAAGATCTTGTTATTTGTTACCATAATAACTAATGCTTAAAATTAAAATTGCAAAATCACATTTATCATCTTCTTTAATTATTGTATTCCTGTCTTGTCCTATCTATGAACATTCTAAGGTATTAACACATCACTTCTACAGTCAATTAAGGAGGAGGGCAGTTATTCATTCCCAATTTCCGCAACCAGGCGGGTTGCATGTCGCCGAGTAAGAATAATTTTCTCAGATAATTTTTACTCTGTTCAACTCATGCGCCCCACTCTGATATTGTTTTTCTTATTACATTTTGGATTAGGAAGGAGGTTACAATACTCGACATAAATGAATATGTAGTGTTTGTAGGGTTCCATTGTAGTATAAATAATTTTATTTTCACAAGCACAGGTTCATGCAAAAAACAATCACCAGTAAAGAGTTAACTGCCCAAAAGAAGCACTTTATTTGCACTGTGGAGCACCATCACGGAAGTCCCAGGAACATATTAACCAAATGCTGCTCATTCAACAAGGTTTAGATGAGGAAGTGCAATCTTTTTATTTATCGTTCACACTGCCTTTCTTGTCGAACAACAAATCACAGGTCATTTTCCCATATTGACTCACTCCCTCCCTATTCACAGATCATGATACTGTTCACTTGTCAAAAAATGCTACCAACTATACCACTGTAATATCTTACACTTTCCTCCTAGAGTTTTCTTGCCTTTTTTTCATGACCATTTCCATTACAATTACAAATAAATAGTATTAGTGGAAGAGCTCTACTCTACTTCAATCAATTTTTTATTTGAAATCACTCCGTCCTCCCACTCTGTCTTTAACACAGACTTTTAACTATCATTACAACTCCTCTCTACACTTCAGCTTCACTATTGCTTCCAAACTTTATTTCTATACACACTATTATATGCTTTATCCATACACATAAATACCATACCCAAGTCTTTCCCGAATTTCCTTCGTTCAGCTGTCATGTGGCAGAGATCCAGTCTATTGTAGCCCTCTGTTCCACTATCATCCTCCTTTTAATTTGTACTCTTTTCTATCATATATTTATCATATATTTTTGTACAGTGACACATCAGCATTATCTCACTTTAAGTTGTACACATCTCCCTATCTTTCTTGAAAATAGGTGTCATTTAAAGCCTTTAAATATTCCCATTCCATTACTTGATAAGCATAAACCAATCTATATGGTCCACTCAAGAATCATAAGTATTGCTAGTAGGGTATAATGAGCACAAAGAAGCGTGTTTGACCACTTTTTGGTATATATGGGTTACCCAGTTTATTACCCACAGCACAACATGGATAGTTTGCCTAGGACAAAAGGTACAGTTTATGGTTTTCCCTTAAAGTATATAGAGGCAAACCCAAGACATGTGCAAGACTAAGGTATATCATTATGGCTTATCGTTTTGGTATTGAAATACTTTTTCTTTATATTAAAGACATATTCTTCTTTGACAAAAAGCATGCTACATCAGTTTGGTCTGACAAACCACCTGCAACATTTATTTTTAAATTTTTCATTTATTTATTGTGTTTATATTTTCAAATGCATTGGGTTTATGCACTTTGGATTTGAGGTGTACCGTAAATTAAGTGTTGGCAAGTGGAGAATTAACAACTTCTTAGCAGTGAGAAAAAAATAAAAATAAATTAAAATATATAGTATAGAACCTGGAAGATTTATTATACATTTTAGTGTAGTTACATAAACCATTGTTATGCTTTTTTTGTGAGTTTAAAAATGTTTAAATTAATTATTAAATATTATTACACAAAACTAAAATGTATTTGCTTATTGACATGAAAAAGTTTGTACAGTGCAACAAGCATTTACTTTTTGTGTTAGTATATAATCAATGGTTTTAACAGGAAAAAAGCACACACGTTATTTTGTTTCTGTAAACAGATTACGCAAGCAATTATTTTTAGTTCTAAAAGCTAGTTATACAATGGTTTGGTAAAGCTAAAGTAGATTGCTCTATTTCCTCGCTTAGAAGCTAAACATGAATATAAGTCACACTTCAATCAACGTAACCCTTAAGACAGTCGATACTTTTTAGAAATTAATAAAGTATATCAAACTAGTTTTAAATTAACTAAACAGTATAAACATACTGAATTAGTTTCTTGTGGCCGATTGTAAGGCAGGACAATTATTGGTTTAAGGTATCAAAGTGGTGCCACGACTTAAGGTTAATATTATTAGAAATATGTTACTATTAAAATTTCTTGACACTAAGGTTAATTTATGTGCAACAAGGTTAAATTCGTTTTAGCTGGTGTGATGTCAATAAGTGGTGTATCTGAGGAGGCGGAAGGGCCAAATAGGAGATTCTTCTAAGACTGCAAATATTTTTAGTAAAAGTTTGAATAGTATTAAAGTAAATCTATAATATAGAGCAATTAAAGTGTAAAAGGTATACACTAAATTTTAAAACCAGGATTGTTACTTGATATTCAAAGACTATGTTTATCTTAATTTAAAAAAGTGTGTCCATGTTGAAGATGAATGTGAATTTTAAGTGACATGACTTTCTGTAAATGTAGTGAAACACAAGAGTAAAAATATAGATATTTCAGAATCAATTTTTGCATGCTATTTTAAATTTGTATGAACAAAATGATGAGGGATTGTATTCATAAGTTGAACAAAATGTGACTAAACTCAATATAATGTATTTTTTAATGTATATTCAAAAATACTTTAAGAAACCTACTATTAAGTTTTAAAAACATTACCAAAAGTCAAAACATTGTATAAGTGGCTCCAAGACTTGAAATTATTTCACTGTATTAAAATTCTTTTGCAAATGTGAACACAGTTTTATACAGATTAATAATATATTATTTAGAGTCATTTTCAGTTTCAACAGAAGCTTCCTCGAGCAACATTGATGCCCGCTTCTCTAAACGTAAACACTTCGGACACTGCTGTTTTTTTCTGGTCCAACAATTTTTGTGAAAAACTGTGCAACACTTTTGACAAATACATACAGTTGTGTCAAATGGGAAAATCACTTCTTTACTGTCACAAAGTTCACATAAATATCCTCTTCCATTGCACAACTGTAACAGAAAAAAATGAAATGTTACATAAAGATTTTAAAATAATAGAACTATAACTAGTTTTACTAACAAAGTAAATGCTATTTATTTATGTACAGTAAAGTCCTGATCATCTGACCTAAATGAGACCGACAGGTGGTCGGATAGTATGGAAACAAGAAGAGGAGCTGAAACGAAACAAATCAAAAGTAAATGGAGGAAGATATGAAATAAATATTAGGAAAAGATTTTAAATCAATTAAATGCAACTTCTATTTTATATAGTACCTTACTTTCCATCCATTACTGTTTCCAGGTTGTTACCTGGGTCAGTTTCTTATTCGAGTAATATATTTTTTCACTACTGGCTTGCTAGCCCTGTCAAAGCTTCATATACCTTATAATCTAGCTTAAGAATGGAACAGGCACAACATCCAGTCCCCGGCCTTTAATTCATTACAGTGAAAGGGTGAACCCACATTTCACCAATGATAAATTTTCCAGCCATGCCGGAAATTGAACCCGGGATCCTTAGCACAATAGACAGTCATGTCACCAACTGAGCTAAGGAAACATATTTTATAGACTACTGTATAATGCAAAATGCGAAGGTCACTTTTGAAAAAAATTGGTTGTGAATATATAATATAACTATTTAAGGAAAACCTATTTTCACTTTTTAAGGTATTTTGTTTTAAATATTTGTAAAAAGGTACAGAAAAGGTGGATAGTAAACATAAAAAGGAAAGAACACAATATAGCTTATACAATGAAATTAATAAAACCATTCACACTTGACAGTGCTGCCCAAAGAGGTAGTGGCATCTCTTGGTGATTGAAGTAAGTTTAACAATGTAGCTTCTCTTTCTTGCAGTGAGTTCACACCCTATAGCATATTATGTCGGATAATCAGGACACTACTATATTTAAGAGAACAAACACACCTCCAAATTCAAAGTATTTTTATGTTCTTAAGTCATTTTTTTTTTCAAATATCTATGCCCTTTTGTCAGTTCTAGCTGTAAATAATTTAGCCGTATTTTAATTTTCACTTTTAAATATTATTATTCTAACTTCAATCTCAAATTTTTATGAAGACTATTGCAGGGATAAATGATTTCAGTGACCAAACTGTTACTAAGTGCCAAGAGGCAATAAAAATTTAATCAAACAACCCAAACATGTAAAATTTAGTGTTATATTTGAGGAGTACTCCTATGGAGGATATTTTAATTTTTAAAAGGAAACAAAATAATACAAGCATTTACAATTTAATACCATATTTTGTGTTTTTGTTGTATTGTTGATACTATTGTTTGTGACTATCATCATCATTCAGGCAACTCTAGATGCTGGGTAATAATGTTATCCAAGACAGTGTTGACCTTGTCTGGTCATGAACTCCCAGCATTCCAAAGTGCTTATTTAAATTTATTTTATCCTTGTACAGCCTATTTGAGTTTTATCACAAATTATATCACAATTATATATATTATCTTTCTCATTTGATAGACTGTGGCAGTGTGTTTACCACACTATATACACACACACATATATATAATTTCATTCAACAAAATAATTACCTTACAATCTTCTTTGATGTGTTTGGTGAATTGAGCTTGAATCTTCTCCAAACAGTCCAATAATACACCAGAGTTGATTTCAATGAGATCTTGTAAGCTGTACATATCCACACACTCCAAAAAATGCTGTCGCTCATTTAGCAGCCATAGGAATCTATTATCAGTAGCTTCTTTACATAATATGAAATATTTCTTTATTAACAATATATTTTCTCGAATTTTCTGGAATAAAATAAAATGTCCTTTTTAATCTGTTTTACTTCAAAAGGTACATTCAACACAAGGGCATGAGAGTTCAAAATTTTTATTCAAGTTGATCTTGAATGAGTTTCTCATTAAGCTCCTGAGTATTAAACCTAATCGAGCTTGGTTTGATTAAATATATAATTCTAAAACTTAACTATGTAAAGAAAAGAAAATGTTGTTTGAATATTTAAATTTTTTTCAATGAAATGGGAATTATATATTAAAATCTAAACTAACTTCTTATAATAAAAGAAATTAGTAATAAATTATAGGATTAAATTTTAAATGTACTATGATATAAATCGAAAAATTAATTATGATTCAACTTTATGTTCCTAAGCACAGTTAAAAAAAATCATTAATGAAAATATGTTTGGAACAAGATTTAACATTTTATACTTTAAATATATATCCTCATTATTCCCTGTCCATTCGCAGATGCAGTTATTAACTTGTTGTTGGCCATCTTATCAAAGAAAGAAATTATAATATTAATGAGTACACTTTTACATTAAGGTGTACTTGATACCAGCTTGCACCAAACTAATGTGTTCTAAAATCCCTGCAAAGAAATACCTTTCTATATTACATTATTTAATCTAAGCCACATTCTATCTTACTTACACCAATAAAACCAGTTTACTCAGTTGATGACCTTGAAATTTCAGTGGTCATTCATTAGCTGTATAATTCCCTTTTTAAGTTCTTCCCCTTCACCCCACAGCCTCTACCCACCACCAGACTTCATCGGTACAAACAACATCATGGTAAGTAGAGAGAATAGTAAACAATTAGTCATTCATTACCAGACACACAATGCAAGGTGAAAAAAAGAACCTTTTTCAAGGAAATGAAATTATGAGCTCATAAATCTCTCAAACCTGAGATCAAGTAATCTTCTATATAAATGGGAGTACTTGCAGAGCCTAGTAATTAACAAAAGCATTTAAGTTGTAAGAATTCGCAAGGTAGGTTAGAGGAAATATACTTCCATTAGCATAGAGGACTACTCTGAAAACTACCCACCCCTAGTGCAATGCAAGTCAAATGCTAAATAACATTCAACTACCTGTGTGGGTAAAGGACTCATTTGAAGAATCACCTATTAATGGCAAATTCACTGGTCCTTTAACCTTTACCATGTCATTTATTGGGTCACATCACCCAGCAGCATAACTAGTCATGTATGACCCTCAACCCTGCAGTTGGGTATAAATGCATAGCAGTTCATTACATAGCTCTACACACCATCACAATGTCAAAAACTTAACTGTATTAAATCAGAGCAAAGACCACTGCACCAATCTATAATACAATACCCTCCTACTACAGGAAAATGCAAGAGATATAACATATCATTGGATCATAAGGCAACGAGGTGCTCTGGTGATCCTAGACATACATATAATCTCTTTCTCCTTTTCCATACACCCAAACTCTGAGACACTGCAACAACACCCGCAGTGTGTGCTTGGTCTGTTGGGATTTCTCAGAGCTCCACAAATCAACCAAACTTCTAGTGTTAGTTTTTGTTCAAATGCCTCCACTTTAACACTGCCAAGGTGCAACTATTCCAAAGACAAACTAAACCTGTCGGGTATGCAGAAGTGAGTGGAATTATCGAGACACGTGTTCGTGAGTGCCAAAGTGCCACTATTGTTGGATTGTCTTTCTTCACCCTTACTTTTACGAGCTTCATCTATTGAGCTGGTACTTGGTAATATTGCTTAGCATTGTTATTATTCTAACATTACCACCAATTGTCATAATCAAGAGAGAAACTGTTGTCCCTGACAACATCTTAGAAAATATTTGAAATTTTACATCTATGTCTAATATTAGATAATACCATATAACAGTATAGCTACAGTAGCCCCATGGCTTCTTTGGTGCTGACTGACAGCTCATAGCTGACAGCTTAAAGCTTTGAAAAGTTACCAGACCAAATTATGTATCCCTACGCCAAACCATATGATCTGCAAAAACATGTGTTTAGCAGCTGTCACTTCTGACGGTCAAAATTTTGGTATATACCTAAATGTTGATTGTGAGAAGACAGCTGTGAGCTGTCAGTCAGCACCAAAGAAGCCATGGGGCTACTGTACAAACATTTAGCTAGGGGATGTGTCCAACTGTTTTACAGAAATATCACTGTAGTTTTGACCAGCTCAGAAATTTGTTTTCCAGTGGTTTAAAAATTCAGAAGCTGTATGATTTTTCAACATAGAAATAATTTTAATTTTTTGTTTTAAAATTAATTAAAATATCCAAACCTTAAAATTAATTGAAATATCCCAAGTTTAAAATTGATTAAGATATTCAAACGCTAATCATTAAAATGACTTGATGCTTAAGAATTCAGCATTTTATGACTAAACATAATCAAATTATTGTACTGACTCTAAAGGAATTTAATTAACTATTATTAAAATATTAAACAATGAAATTTGAAACACATTATTTCAATGCACATTTTATAGCTTATTTACAATTTAAAATAAACTTACTTTGACTTGCGTAAGCTCATCCACAAAACCAAACAAGCGTGGATTAAGCCTTTCAAGTTTAATCACAGGTAGCTTGATCATTAGGTGAAGAACCTGCCTAGATGCTCGACACACTTTCCTCTCCTCAAAATCCCAGTTGTGTATAACTCGGGCAGGTATAACTGCTGTCGAGTTCCAATGGCAGTTGGGACAGAAGTATTGTCCATTATAGTCACAAAGTCGTGGCTCTACCCAGCTGTTCTCTGACAACATGTTTCAAATTATCCATGTTATCTTTTGGGTGTGTAAAAAAAAAAAATCAAGTTTAAAAATAATTAACCTGAATGGAAAACTGGAAGACTTCTGAAAAGACAAAATAGTTTAGTCTAGTTTTAAAACCAGTAGGTACACTTGTTAGGTGTAAGATTAAACTTTAAAAGTTTTAGTGGGATTCAAGTAAGAAGATAGGTTGAGAATATATACAAACTTTTTGTTGCACTTAATACTAACCAAAATTTAGCTTTAAAATCCATATTCAACCAGTTACAAAGTTTGATCTATTTTCTTACTGTAATATGTTGAAACATTTTATATTCAAAAACATAGAATAGTAAAAAGTGAGGTTGAGTATAAATACTTTTGGTTCAACGGGCCGGCAAAAGGCCCAATGTGTTGTGTGTCGGTAATTAGTATGCATCAGTTTCTTGTTTTACAAATGGATACAAATTTTTATGGGTAGTTAAATATTGAAAGTATATTGTTAAATTTAAGCAACCCTCTCCCCTCAGTGGTTCCAAAATATATGCCTGGAGGTGGTGAGGTGGACAGAGATGTTCAAGGTCTAGCACCCATGGGTGCCTCCCACCCAAAGGGCGACTCTGTGGCCCCAACAATTTTGAAGATAAGTATGGGGTGCTAGGTGGAGGGGGGGGCGAGTTTAGATTAAGTTGCATAAGTAATTTTAATTCGCCGCAATGTTACCCAATGTCTGAGTTATACCCATATGAAATTTCAACTCAATCGGCGTGGTGGTTTTTGAGTGAAAGGGTAAAGTATATTTGTAGCACATGACACAATGATAGAGTGATTACTTCATAGTGTAGTAGTAGATATGTGATCATGTATATCTCGGGACTCTGCTACTAGCTTAAAAATGTGAATTAGTGTGATTTACGACTTTGATACTATAAAAGGCTTACCACTATTTTCTTACTATATATTCCTTATGTTTTCCAAACAAAGATTCAAGTAAAGAGGTATAAAATTTCGATTTTCATCAACTTCCCTACTGTGAAGTTATGTAAATTATGTGAACTTGATGGAGAAATATAGGCAGTAGTTATGTAACCTATTGTTTCAGAAGATGGTAAGACAAGAGTTTTAATCAGTGTACCTTTCACTTTTATAGAAAAATCTGATTTTAGGCTTTAAATTAAATGTTTACAATTCACAAATATACCAAAGGTTTTTTTTCTGTGAAATTTGCTGGGTTTTTTTCCTGGTGTGTGATAGCCTTTTTTGTATATTGTCAGCAAGGGCTGTGTCACGTATCTCCGTTACCATCTTAATAATGTAGATTTTTTTTACATCCATTACTGTTTCCCGCCAGTGGCCTAGGTCAGTTTTTTATTCAAGTCATTTATTTTCAACTACCGGCTTGATAGGCCTGTTGTAGCTTCATATGCCTTATAAGATAATTTAAGAGAGGTCAGGCACACCAATCAGTCCACAGCCATTAATTCATCACTGTGAAAAGGTAAACCCACATTTCACCAATGATACATTTTTCGGCCATTCCGGGAATTGAAACCCGGGAACCATAGCTCAGTACACAGACCCTCTACCAACCTGAGCTAAAGTGTTGAATAATAATGTAGCTATATAATGCATTCTGTTACTCCCCTATTAGCTTTATGGCAAGGTCTTAAATTTAGCGAGTCGTGAAAGATAATTCAATACCAGCTTGGTAGTGAGGACTTGTGGCCATTATGTAATAACTGAAAGATAGAAATATATGTTTTACAATAAAAAATATAATTATATCAGACAGACAGCATTGCAAAAAACAAATTTTAGGCTCAGGGTCGTTATGAATGTGGAGATCCATTAAAATCTCTAATATGATTCTTTTGACAATCACAATATTTCCTTTCTCCTAGGGATGGCAATGAATTAAAAAAAACAATAGTGAAATATATTTTAGAGACAAAAGGTCAACTTATGGTCATCTCTTAGATATAATGCTTTTAACATTGTAATCTCCACCTCAAGAGTAGGTATAAATTTAATATTATGCCAATATAAGAAATTAAAATACACTAAGTATTCAATCAAGTTTTGTACTAGTTAATGGTAAATGATACTTGTAGTTTTAAAATGAGTCCAACACCTTAGCTCAGTCAGTAGCATGTCTGCTTACTGAGCTAAGTCTCCCGAATTTTATTCCCGGCATGGCCGAAAATGTATCATTTATGAAATTATGGGTTTACCCTTTCACGTTGATAAATTGACAGCCAGGGATTGGATGTTGTGTGCATCATAGTTTAAAGATAGATTATAAGGCATATGGAGTTAAGACAAGCTTAGCCAGCCAATAGTGGAAAAATATATAACTTGAATAAAAAACTGACCCATGCCATAGGCTGGAAACTGTAATGGATGCAAATAAAAAAGTTTTAAAATGAACATGTGGTTATATTACTCATTTAGAATAATTTGTGTTATTGATGTTAATCTGTTGGCAGAGTGTAGCTTGTTGCCTGTTACTGAAAATATGGTTCTCACACCCCTTTATGATAAACAAATTATTATTCATAAAGCTTTGTAAGGTAGCAATCTACCAATGTTTTTACTATCTTTTCTCCTTAGGTCAAAATTTCAGGGGGTTGTTAGCACTAGTCACAATCAGATAAACCTCTGTAAAATTAATCAATAATCTATTAAACATTTTAAAGTTAATTAATTAAATAACTTAGTGTTAATGCACTGGATATTTGAGGCTTAATTTATCTAATCTATAACGCCCGTGTTATCATGCAAGTGTTTGCTCACCAAAATCAAAGTTTTACCAATAAAATAACAAAATATATATTTTAGAATTTAGACTATATTAGCATTAACAAGCACCAACACCAGAATGCAGCTGTTGAAATATCCACATCAATGATTACAGTGATTAAATGTCAGGCATATACAGGTGTTTGAAAACTCATAGCCCAAACTGCACATAAAGCTTATTTGAACAAAAAATAATACAAAGTCCCAATACATTTACATCCGGAAAACAATGCTAATACCATTAAATTGTGTTCAAAGTTTTGGTGGACAGCGCCGAGAGAACAAAGCTGTTCAAGTCAAGCATGAGTGTACAAGTTGCATAGAGTTTGGTGTGCGGCACTGCACTTGCAATAATGGCAAGCACTTCTGTAATGTAGGGCCGTTAATGATGACCCTCAGAATGTATTCACATTTCAAGATGGACTGGTGTGTCGTTAACTATTAATGGTGGTATGTTCTGCTGCCATGCTCCAAGATGTCAAAGAGTGCAGTGTCATGCTCCTAACTCCTGTGCAACCTGTTGTACACACATGCTTGAATAGCTTTGCTCTCCCAGCGCTGTACGCCAAAACTTTGAACACAATTTAATGGTATTGACATTGTTTTCCAGATGTAAGTGTATTGGGACTTTGTACTATTTTTTGTTCAAATAAGCTATATGTGCAGTTTGGGCTATGAGTTCTCGAACACCTTGTATAATGGTTTGCATGTGCAGGTTGAAATTACAGCTCAATGTAGTGAGGGTGAATTTCCTAGATATTTTTGCATTCTCTTCATACAAATGTGGATACATTTTCTACAAGATCTACCTTCATTTCAATACATTAGTGTAGTTAAAATATGTATAGCCCCGACAAGTAGCAAGATGTAGTGTATAATAAAATGACTAAATAAGAATTCAAACTCTGAACCATTGATTAGTGCAATAATATGCAATACCAATAGAGTAGATATCAGTTGACAAATCCAAATCTCATCTTGTTAGAAGGTGTTCTGAATTTAGTATAGTACTTACTGTATCTAAGTTAGTTCAATTAATTTAAAAAATGGCAACTTGGACATGGTAATCGAACCCAGGGAGGGCCTTTAGATTTGAACAACTGTCTTATTTCCAGAGCCACCTTTCACTAGTTGTAATAAACGTCCCAGATTTGATTCCTGTGTTCAGGTTGTCATTTTTTAGCTCAAATGAATTTGATTACAGTATATTAGTACATCCTGTGGCAACCATACATATCAGTTTATGGTTAGTATAGATTAACTACTATAGTATGTACTGTGGGTTTGTTCACCATTTATAATCTTCTACTAAAGTTCATAGATATATTATGTGCTTTAATACCCGTGGTTTGTACCCAAAGCTGTGAAGTTTAGGGAGAGAGATATAGAGGAAGGTTTATTAAATTTGAATTTTAAAAAGTCCCCAGATAGTTTAGTTGAAAGAATAGTGATGCATTAAGTCAATGATCTGGAGTTTGAATCTCTGTCTGAGCAGATGTTTTTAAAATACATCACAAGAGTTTATTAGAAAAAAAATTTAATACAATATTAAATAACCTTTCTTACTTTTAATCAAGTGATATTAAAATAAATTATTTTTAAACTAAACGTGCAAAAATATGCCTGGAAATTAAATTGCAAAAACTAGTGATACCTGAAGAAAAAGGCCGTCCAAAACATGATAGTCCTTTTGGGAAAGCTAGAGGGAGAAAGAAAGGTTAACATTTATGTTTATTAATAATTTTTACTAGAGATGTGCAAAGTTCACTTTTTAAATACAAATCAATCATATGAAATATTCTTGAAGCCAAATAAAAGTTGGAATATTTTTTTCTTAGTTTTATACTTGAAAAAATAAAATATTCTAGTTATTTACATAAGTTTATGCACTGAAACTACTTTACAAATGTGTACAAGTGGAAATTGTTTAGATAAAACACTAAAAAACACAAACATATATTTAAGAAAAAGCTTTCCCTGTCATATAACAGCTTCTTCAGCTCAAGAAAGTAGACTCATGTTCTTGGTTAGACTGCAATGTTGACTATAACAGCTGATTGGTTTACAGTCATGATTTCACTATATAATAATAATATTTAGCACCGCGTCTTACTACCCGTTCGGGTTATACGCTTTAAGTACTAATTACGCTAATGGATTAGGAATTGGGAAGGTTTAATTAGAGGAAGTGAACCCTCATTTGCGCGGAGGGAGAGTGGAAAACCATTTAGGAACCAACCCCCCCCCCAGTTCACCCGACCGAGATTCAAACCTCGATCTCCCCTTCCTCAGCAGTCGAGCTCAACACGACAAGCGCGTTAGCCAACTACGCCACCGAGGCAGGTTTCACTATATAGATGGGAACACTTGGATTAAATAGATAAGTAAAAAAACTCAAAGTTGTGTTATATACTTCTTATTATTATTATTGTTATGACATTGAAAAAATAATAATCATAAATGTACTGTTAGGAAGGAGAGGAATTCCCCTAAGGTTGAGGTTAGGGGACCTGTCTGGATTTGGTAATATATTGATGGTCCAGTTACCATATTCTTGGTTTTAAGTGTTGCAGATAATTTCTTTGTTGAGAAATTTGAGCACCTTGATGACGTAAAACTGATTAAAGTCCAAATTGTGGGTTTCAGCATGGGATGCTACAGGTTTATCTTTATTTGTTGTGTCATGTCGATTATCATTCATTCTCTTTCTTAGTATTTCTATTATGAGAGCAATGTACTGTAATTTGCACTGGTTGCATTCCATTTGTTAGATTAGGTTTTCAGAATCACATATTATAATGTGGCCTTTTATAGGGTGATTTATTTTAGTTGTGTTGCTGGGTAATGAATTTGTTGGTTTGTGTATGGTGCAGTTTTGGCAGGGTATGCAGTTGCAAGGAAATTAATGTGAGATTTGTTTGGGTTCAGGTTGAATTTTTGTATCTGGAAGTTTGGGTTTTACAAATATACTTCACAGATTGGCTGGTTGTTTATAAGAAGACACACTGTTTTTTACATTTTAGCAATAAAATCAATAAAGATTAAAAGTCATTAAAATAGTGATTTTTTTAAATGTTCATGTTTCATATGGTTTGGTTGAATTTTCAAGGAGTTTTATATTCATGACATAAAACAATAAATTACTGTTTCTGCAATAAATTCCTTTGAGTCAAGTAACAGTGATTTATAATTTTAAAAATATATCTGTAAATTGGGACAATTTGTTAAATTTTACATTTTTTAATAGGGTTCATTCTATATTACCTAATGAAACACATTCATAGTGCTTGGGATTGGTATTTTTTTGATATTTTTCCATTGTAAAAACATGAACCTATCACTTGATGACTGATGAAGTGTCAAAAATAGATCCGTCCTGCACATCCCCCTCTCCCTCCACCTCCGAACCCTTGCAAGTGAGCTTGTGAAGGTGCCTATTGCCCAGTGAGGACAATCACTGCCATCTTTCAGTGACTATTTGATTGTATAAATTTTCGTGTCATGTTCTCACATCATTGTGCACATGCTCACATCTTAATATCATTGTTCGACCTGTGGTATCTAATCACAAATGTGCGAGTTATTTTAAAACTGACGAATTTTATGTGAGTGATTCAAGTATTTTAATGTGTGGTGTATGTAACAGTTGTCTCAAGTGGGGAAAAAACTGGACAATGTGAAAAAGTATGTCCTCTCTAGCAGCCATATTACAAAGAAATTGTTGGATGCAGGACTTGCTGGCTGCAGCAAACAACAAAGCATGATTTTAAAAATGAACCAGAGGGCGAAGAAAGCCAAGACAGAAAAGACTGCCTTAGTAATTGACACACTGAAAGCAAACATTCTTCTACAAAAAATAGGTCACCCCATTGTACACCAGTGTGTGAAAACAGAAGTTGTCTTTATATTCCTTGACTTGTATCCATATCAATATCCTAATAATGCTATTTTATTCAAATATAAATGCAACAAAATACAATTTTTCAAAACCAAAATGATATTTTAACAAATAATTGATGCTAAAACAGAGTGTTTTTATTTATACATTTGTGGAGGTTCAGAGAACATATTTTGTGTAGAGGTGTAAGAATTAAATAAGGGGAAAAGTCTTTCTAAAAGACTGTTAAATTTGTAGAGTCCAGGGTGGTAAGTTGTAACCAGAAGGATGATGTTGCGACTGTTGATATTGTAGGGCTGCTATTTTGAACGTTGACAATTTGACTACACACCAGTGCTTTGGGCTAGTCTCTTTTTAAAAAAGCATGTTACAGTTTTTTATTCTAATTTCAAAAGGTTGTTTGTTGTCAGAGAAAATTCTTAAGAACATCAAGTTTTCTCTCTTGACCTGAAGAAGCTGTGTATGACAGCTTGAGTTTAAATGTGTGCTTTTTAGTGATTTAACTTAACAATTTCTACTCCAGTATTTCTAAGGTAAGTGTGCTGGCTATCCTTTCTAATCCAAACAATAATGACCATAAGTGATAATATGTGTACAGTATAGGTGTTTGCTATTATACAATTCAATAACTTGAATCAAACCAAATTAGAAAAAAAAAATTGATAAGATTTTAGGCTGTTGAAACTCCCACAGTGTGCTTAAATTATGTTAATATATTTTTAATAACAATTATTGTGAGGTAAAGTAAATGTTTACTAACTATTACAATATTCACGAGAAAATAAGGCACATATTTTTAATACCAAAAACTGCCTTTATAAACCTTTCGCATAATCTATAATAGCACCTTACATAACCAATGTGTTAACTTTGAAGAGCTCGCTTCAGTGGCCACATGGTTTACGGTGTTACTTTCACAGTAGATTAGACTTTCAATGATGGGGAGATTGAATTTCGTATCTCGGGTGAATGTACTGAGGTTTAAAAAAACTGTTTTCCACTCTCCATCCATGCAACTGCTGGTACATATTCTCAAAATATAACCTTCCTCGTCCCTAAAACCATTAGTGCAATTAGTACACAAGTGTATAGCCCAAGAGTGTAATAAGATGTGGTGGTAAAAACCCTTTGAAGATTATTTGGTTTGAACTAATTTGAACATAATTCCTGAATATTTCGTTTTGATTTTGTTTTCGAGGTGCATCTTGTGTCAATTTTAGAGGTATGCCAAAATTGATAAGAGGCATAGTTTAGTTGGGCCTCAAATATAAAAAGTCAAAATGATAGATTCACAAGATAAGAAGTGACATGATTAAAGATATAAATACACACTCATCAACATGGTAAATTAAATAGAAGCCTCAAAAGCATAAGAAGGCCTATTTTTATAATAATTTTAATAGCGTAGTTAATATACTCACTAAAGGTTATATGAGCTTTACATTCTGTACACCTGTACACTTGTGCCGAAAGACCAATTTCGGGGCATATATTTGTGATGTAAGTTGGGTTTTCTGTCACTTGGACATGAGCGCAGACTCTACACACTTGAGGCAAACACTTCACATGAGAGCTGTATTTACAATCTGAAAAAAATTAAATATTATTTAACAAGCTATGAGAAAAGTAATCTTATCAATAAGTATGAAGTAAAATAGTATTTCATTCTCTGCTCATTGCTGTTAAAATATACCAACTCTCTTTTATTCTACAATTCAAACAAAACATTGATAGGTGTGCACTGTTAGGTGATATGTTGGTTTCATTTAACTTTAACATATCAATAAGAGATACCACAACATAAGCTAATCAGTTAAAACATTAACATTATGAAATAGTTTTTAAAAAGATCTTATACTTACCTTTAAATTTGAGTTGATTATAATTCAACCTTCTCATTTTAAGAGTGTAATTAGGATGCCATACAAAAAAGCCACACGCAAAATTGTAATGTTCAAACAACTTTTGTCATAAAGTTTGTTAATCAAATATGAACCCACCAGTACACTGGTACCAGGAGTGAACCACACTCCAGATGATACCGCAGCAGCGATCACAGTGACGTTTAGAAGTTGGTTCTCTATCTGTTTGAAGGATGAAATGATGCCCCAATAACACTCTCAGTTCAGAATGAGATGATGTTGGGGTTCTCTTCTCTTCCTTAGCTGCTTCCTTCATGTCCTGTAGTCTGAAACGTAGCTCTATGAGGCGTCTCACCAACCACTTACGTTCCTCTGAACACTCGGGGCTTTCTAATACCATGTCCTTGCAGTGGTCCACAGCTTGTGTTAAGTCTTCTACAGATGATACAGAGAGTGCATCCTGAAATATTATAGGTCTATTAAGAATAAATGTGGAATACATTTTTTATTTATTTATTTAGCACTGCGTCTTACTACCCGTTCAGGTTATACACTTAAGTACTAATTACATTACACTAATGGGTCAGAAATTGGAAAGGTTGAATGTAGAGAAAATGACCTGCATTTGCGGGTAGGGAGAACCAGTTCACCTGAGCGAGATTTGAACCTCAATCTCCCACTCCTCAACAGTCTAGCTCAACACTAGCTAGCATGTTAGCTAACTACTCCACTAAGGTGAATGTGTGTGGAATAAAATATACTATGGTGTGAGCCCGCCAACAAGCTGTGTGGGCTGAGCGGCCGCCACCATTAGCCCTGATAAGCTCAAAATTTGCGGAGAGAGGATGTCATGAGGTCAGCACGAGCCCTCCAGCTGTTAATCTTAATTTTTTAAACTGGAGTTGCTACTTCCTTATTCAAGTAACTCCTCATTTGTCCTAACAAGACTGATTTTGACCTTGTTCTAGACCCAATGTTTTACAGACAAATTGAAAGCACTGGGGATAAAACCTGGGACCTTTGAATCTGTAGCCAAGGATTCTGACCACAGAGGTGGGCTAAAAGATACTAGAGAGTTAATAATTTAAAAAATATGTATAACATATATTTTCTAGTTTTTAAGGTCTATTAATTTGATACAATGAATAAAAGAGATAGAAGAATCCTATAGATAAAACTATATACTGTAGATAAAAGTATAAATGGGTTATTCTCCAAAGACAAAAAGGTTATGTAACTTTAAAATTTTATAAAAATCCCATTATTTTAAAGTTTATTATGTATACAACTTTTTGATCAACCAAATTTGAAATAAAAATATAAAATTTACATTTTTTAAAAGAATTCAAAAAAGATACATTTAAAACGTCACTCCCCTGGATGTCCCCAACCATCTTTTCCCACATATAAAATTTAAAATCAAATACTACCAGATTAGTGTTTTATTAACCAAAACTGGATTGAATGTGATTGTAGTGTGTTATTATCAAATTTAAAAAATAATATTCCTGAATTCAATGTCAAATATTTGACACATACATTTTCAAAACCTATTTTATGATTTGGGCATCATTCCCCAGGTCATTTTATTTAATTCAATAAGGCATTAAGTTACTATATAGTCTGTGCTGAAAAGAATCTAGGCGATTTTTTTATGTTTCGGAGAGTTATTGTGTTGGATATTCTAAGCTAATTTTTGTCTGTGAATTGTTATGAGTTACCTACAGATTTTAACAAAGAATATTTTTATTTCACATCATTATCTTGTTGACTTATTGAAGCCTCTATTCAAAGTAGGCTGAATAAACTTTAAATATAATGAATAACAAAGTAAATATATAATATATGCCTATTTGAATGATTTTGTCCTTATCATGTGCTCATTATGCTTAGTTAACTTCAAAATAATCATTCCCCTATTTATGAATATACTAGGGAATAATTTCAGATACAGGAGAGTGATAGAATGCAAGAATATCCATATATTTTTCTATATTAATGCAAATTAAGAGGGAAAATCCACCTCTTAAAATAAATTATAATTTAGGTCCAGGCTTATACTTATAATATTTATATGAGGACCTACAGCACATTAAATTACTGTACCTTAGAATAAAGCATTCCTCTTAGCTTTTTGTATTAAATAGGTAGCCTACCCCATTTATCCACTATTCATTGTACAGTCAAGTAAATTACATGTGTGTTTTATGTTAACAAACACTATGGAGGTATAGATCATTTTGATGTTAATTAGGGCTTCATTTTAACATAATAATCATCTTAATTCCTTAGAGGAAAGCTAGCCAAATAAGATGGTTATAGTAGGCTACATATTGTACTCTTTATCTTTTCATAGAACAAATGTTTTAAAACTGATCAAAGTTGATAATTTATACCAATAATAATGATTGCTTTTTTTTCCATAAAAAAATGTCTAAAGTAAAAAATAAATTGGGTGTAGAAGAAAAGTTACAAAAGAAAAAAAGCGATGGCAAAAGAGAATGTTAGAATAAGATTAAAAGTGATCGTATCAAATATAAAAAACAGAAGGAAAAGGAAAGGCTGAAATACAAGAGCAAAAATGAAAATGGACTTGTGAAATTAATAAAAGAAAATTGACAAAACAAGTGGTGAGAAGGAAACAAAATCAACGGGAAAGAATTTCACAAAATTACCTAACGCAGATAAAATCTGCATTGTTCTTGAAAGAAAATACCCCTTCCTCTAGTGAAGATGAAAGTAATATCCATCGACAAGAAAAGCATGTAGGCCTATCTGATGCTACTTCTCCTAAACCATTTACGGACAGGGCGAGGCAGCTCGCTTTGCACACCTCACACTGTCCGGACCTGATATGCTCGCCCTGAGGCATAAGACATTATAGAGGTTAATGTATAAAACTAAAAAATTCAGTTGACTTGATGTTTATTAAGACTAGGGATGTGGAGTCAGAGTCGTAAGCATTTTTGGGTGGAATCGGAGTCGAGAATTGGTAAAAAGGTTTCAACTTTTACGTCATTGAAATAAAAACTTATAAATTATAATTAGGGGAAATATTGGTGAAGTGTTACATATTACTAAGCAATGTGGTGTGTGAAGACTCTGAAGGATAAAACGAATGGATCAGGTGACTAATGGAGAGGTCAAATGGATGGGTCACATTCTGAAAAGAAATGTTTTATTTACATATATATTATATGTTCTATGGACCTAAGTAGCCTAATAATTCACATGGAGTTCTAGTCGGACAGTAGAAAAATATGGGAATCGGAGTCGAATCCACAGTCCTAATTAAGACTGTTTTAGTATGCATTATTTAAAAAAAAAGACTATAAGCTTTGATGGGTTAAGGAGTTACTTACATCACAAATTGTCAAATAGTTTTCAGCAGTGATAATACTTGGTGGTATTGAAGTTTTTCCTTCAGAGGTGTCATCACCAGACACACAACCTGATGTTGATGAGGATGGCGTGGAAGTTAAAGTTCTATTAACTACACATTCTATAGCAGAGTTTTCCATTTTTTTAAGTATGTTTTAAATTTTAATATATCAACGTTTACATTTTTTTAATATAAGACATTAAGATGATCCAGAAAAAACCTGTAAAGCCTTAAAATTACATAGTTATATTTAATGTGTTATCTATATTAGATGTACGAAGGAAAATAAGACAAAATAATTCAAAACAAATTATATTAATATTAAATAAATACATCAAAGACATTGGGCTAAGCTAGTCCACATTTACAAAAAAACTACATACATATTAACAAACACATGAAAAACAAATATAACCAATAGAAAATTAGTTCATAAAATAATTATAGACAACGCTCTAAGAACTATAAAAAAAAAATGTAGTTTCGTAAGAAAAGGAAATAGCGTGGAATAGTTCAGCAGCCCAGTTGACTGAATACACATTGACATAAAGAATATACAATTCAGTTTTAAAGGTAATATTGTATAAATAAGAATTAAATGTTTTATATGTTAAAATATGTAGCTAACGTCCATGTTGTTTACATTTGACAAGACTATAATATATTTAAAATTAGCTATTAGTTTATATAATGGTTTCAGAAACAATATTATAATTTATTAAAAGTTCAATAACTAAAATGAACTCGCTGAACCTTTCCTCAAGTTTTTACCTACCACTCTCAAATGGGCCTTATCATAAAAGGATACGTGGGTACCATCATTAACAATCGGGGATGACATTCTTTGGCCCAATGTGAGGCCAACTACACAGCTAGTAAAGAACAGACGTTCTTCGGACCTCCCTGAGATCACACCACACTTTCGGGAGTGAATAAACACCCGGTGGCGCCCAATATTACTCTCAAGATGGTCCTCACAAAGCCAAAAGTGCGCTGTCACTTCATGCACCCTAGGAGGGGATCGCCACTACATAAATTGTGATAGATGCCAGAAAACGTACCACCCTATCTGCCTTGGACGGGCGGATGAAGCAAGAGAAACAACAGGACTGGAATAAAACTGCGCTCCATGGCGAGCCCGGCCACCATTACCACCCTGTGCCGCAACGAACTGTTCCGGAGAGAGCAACAATGATATTAGCTGTGAAAGCTGCACTCTCACCTACCATTACTCCTGCTTTTAATGGACCGACGAACCACGTGAACTCACCGGTCTCACCTTCCACTGCCCTCCTTGCCGAATTAAACCTCCACCCAGCTCTAGTACAAACACCAACGTCCGACATACGCACTCCCACCAAATCCCATCCAACCAAACAGTTGGTTACCCACCCTCAATGCACAAATTCCACTGAAGAGGTCATGATGATCCCACCAGCTTCGTCCAGGACTGTGCCAACTTACTAGAGGCAATCCATACTCTAATTCAAGGTTGGGTACCTATAGTCCATCACCAGCTTAAGTCAGAAGCCTCCCGTTGGTGGGACCAGTTTGTCGAATTCATCAGCACCTAGGAACAGTTCCAGACTCGACTCACCTCACGGTTTGCCAATACAGCAATCTTGGCCGCCCTCCACACGGAACTCTATGGGAAGGCCCAGACCCCCCAACGAATCCATGTAGAAGTTCATCCATCAGAATGTGAATCTTTTCCAGAGACTCCTACCAGAATCTTCACAGTCTGAGGTGATCCCATTACTCATCGAGCTAATCAAACCAGGGATCCGATCGTTCTTGCGTGCCCCACCTCCAACCAGCATCGAAGAACTTGTAGACAGTCACAGTGATTGAGAAGGACCAACCAAAACCACAAGCACCCCCACCTCTTTCAAAGATGAACAGGAACCCCCCATACCAGGGATTTCCACGCCAGGATGCCACCACTGCCACGAATAGCACTTTCATCGAGATTGTCGTCTTGCGGCGTCGCGGACAGAAAAAGAAGCCACCGGGCAAATGATTGACCAGAGGGGAGCCGTGCCCTACTCCCAATGGGTCAGAACCAGGGAACCGAATGATCATCTCAATAATCACTCACCAATATTCAGCCCCACTACCGAGGATACTGGTAGATACCAAATCTGGACCTCTATTAGCCCTCATAGACATTGCTGTCACCGCAAACTTCCTGCAACCCAAGATCATACACTGTTATCCCCTTCTCCACGCCAGTATACTTACGAAAGAAGGAAGCACTATCCTCATTGACGGTGAAATACGCCTCACTCCCACCATCCAATCTTTACCCATTTCATCACCTGTCTGCTCGCCCGTGACCTCAGGGAACCATTGATCCTTTGACAACCATGGTTAGTTGAGCAGAAATGCGTACTGGTCTACTAGTCTCAAAATCAACACTTTGGAGTAAATGAATGACGCACGCTATGCTGGACGGCACGCCAAACAACGAGACTCTACCCATAGCCCTATCGGATGTACAAAATGAAGTCACCACTCCTTATGCTTAAAAATTGCTAGACATCCTCAACGATCACCAAGCCATCTTCTCAACCCAAGGACCTCTCCGTAGAACCCGGAGCGCAACCCACAACATCACCTTGAAGACAAATGAGCGGATCTTCGTCAAGCCATACCGTCATTCTGTTCCAAGGTGTGCCTTCATCAAGAAACAACGCTCCCAGCAACTTCCAAAGACTCATGAGCCAATAGATCCTACTTGGGTACATAAGGGAATTTAGACTCGCCTACTTGGTTGACGTCATCATTTACTTACGCACGTGAGAGGAACATCTGAGTCACCTACCAAAGGTCCTGGAACGCTTCAATCTACATGGACTTAACCTGCTCCCTACACAAGTGCCACTTTGGGAAAACTACCTTGGAATATTTGGGACATCTGGTAACTGCCAATGAAATGCACTGCAGCCAGACCATCACGGCCATTACTCACGCCCCCACCCCCAAGAACCACTGACAGCTGAGATAGTTTCTTGGTCTCTGTAATTGGCTCCGAAAGTTTGTACCTAAGATGGCCAAGCTTGCTAGCCCCCTGACCAACCTACTAAAGGCCAACACCCGCTGGAAATCGAAAAAGCCTTCAAAAAGCTCAAGTCAAGAGTTTCACCAAATCAAACCTCTCAAGAGACCGAAACAAGGCCAACCTTTCATCCTCCAGACAGACGCTAGTGGTACTGGACTTGGAACCATCTTATACCAGGACAATCCCGATGGTGGTCCCCACATTATTAGCCATGCCATTGCGAAACTCACTTCAATAGAACAGCATTACCACAGCAACAAGCAAGAGTGTCTTGCTGTGGTGTGGGCAATCAAAATGTGCCGTCACTATCTAGAAGACCGCCCCTTTACCCTCCGTACATATAAGCGAGCCTTAACTTGGCTTAATTCAATTAGGGACCAACGAGCCAAGCTCACCCGATGGGTTCTCCTGCTACAAGAATTCTGTTTCACAATAGAACACTGGCCAGGACTCCAACGCTCCGTCACACCATCCAGATCTCACCAGACCTGAAAATAATGACGGGGAGCAGATGATACCCCCTAGAATGAAGCAGCCTGAGTTTGAGGAACCTCTGTCTCTTCAAAACCTTGTGGCCAACCAAGGGCCCTTATTTAAAGATGTTGTGGAAATGCAACAAGACGAAGAATGCCAGATAAAACATAGACGATGGGAAACCCTAGCAGGAGATCAACCCTCTGACCAGAAGAACGTAAATTTCCTGAACTCACACAGCGTTTTAAAGACACGCAAGTCTTTCGCCGAAGCAATAACGAAGAACCTTGGAGACTACTAGTTCCACGAAATCTCCAACCTAGGGTACTTTTCCAATACCATGACCACCCTCTTGCTGGCCACCCAGGAGGAGAAGAAACATGCAAAGCCATCTTACAAGGCTATACCTGGACGTGGATACAAGGGACGTAAACGCCTATGTTAAAACTGCTTGCTCTGCGCTTACCAGAAGGTCGGACCACCACAGGGAAAAGAACCACCCCGACTTCGACCTCAAATTGAGGGAAACTTGGCGTATATCAAAGCTAATTTCAGTATTTTTACCGTAACCATAACAAACTTAGGAAAGAAAGGTGTGTCATTGTCTGACGCTACTGCTCCTATCACAAAACTACAGGATAATGTAAATAAATCTTCAGGCATGGAGAAGCAATGTTTGCAAAACTTCGAAATGTGTTGATAAAAAATTCGAGATTCAAAATAGTGTGTAAAATTGGTGATATAATCACTGGTAAAAGTGGCTCTTTAGAAGAAATTGAAGAGGACATATAGCCGGGTGACATTCCATACTACAAGTATGCTCTAATAACATCCGTGGATGTAGAGCGCAGCTTCTCCATGTACAAAACCTCTTGGCCGATAATCGCCGATCATTCACACCTGATAATCTGAAGATGACCTTCATGGTGCATTGCAATGCAGATAAGGTAAATATAAGATGTTCTTTCATCTCTATATCATTCTCATAAATGTTCTGCCTATTTTATTATCTTTAGTAGGCAGATTGGTTACACAATATTTATTAATTTATTCCTACTTTTGCAGGATCCCCACATTACCATAATCAGACAAGAACAAGAATAATTGGATTTTAAATGTATTATTAATTTTAAGAGCATTTTTCTTATTTTTGAGAGCATTAATACTCTATCTTTAAGTGCATTTTTAGGATTTTTAAGGACATCAACTTCCAGGCCCTGGTAATTAGTTTAGTTTGAAATATGGAAAACAATAGCAATATATCATGCATGTATCTTGTGTTTAGTATATACCTTCGTCTCCTTTGTACTTCATTACGTAGTTGTTTACATAGAACAGGTATTAATGTTGTTAAGAGCTCTTTCGCGAATATAGGGGGATTTTTATCAACTCTCTACTCTTTATCTCTCTCTATGACGCTCTTGCATCTCCAAAGCGGTCCGTCGTGCTCTACCCCTCTCCAACACTTTGCTGTTCAACCCCTCAGGAGCTAAGGTTGCTATCCAAGCACCCCCCCCCCCCACCCTTTATTAGTGGCCGATCGATAGCGAGCAGAGTCCTCTCGAACCACCCAACTGGGGGAGGATAAACAAAATACCAGACGGACAGCTAGCTGGCATCAGTCGTTCGTTGTACACCTCTGCGCTGGTCAACAACGCTCCGGGGAAATAAACCACAGTTCAATGTCCGCGTGTATTTTATTTTTCTCGCCTAAACGGCCCAACATAACCTCCCTTCCTGCCCGGTTCACCACGGTATCTCACCGAACCTTCCTACTAGGTTCACCGCGGTAACTCGCCGAACCCTCCCTCCAAGTTTTCTCCCTAGCACACTCAAATGGGCCCTATCATAAAAGGATACGTGAGTACTATCATCAACAATCGAGGATGATGACAAATGTGTACCTTCCCTTTCACCAAACTATGCCCTGCTATAAAAAAAACACAAAGCTGTTGTTCAAAAACAAGTTATGATCAACAAATTTGAACAAAACTGAAGTGAAAGTCGCATATGGAAAGCATAGTTTGTACTGCAATAGTAATCATAACACTTAATGTGATATATTTGATAGGTGATCAAGTTTATTTTTTAAATTTCCGAATATAGAAAAGGCAGCTCTACTTGTATTTATAGACAAGTGTTGATCTGACCAATGAGGTGCATGTTACCAGAGATCCAATAATTTTTTTGTTTGTAGCAGCACGTCCTAATACCCGTTCGGGTTACACGCCTATCTAATAATTACACTAATATGTTAGGGATTAGGAGGGTTGGATTTAGAAGAAGTGTTCCCACATTTGCATAGAATGAGTGTGCACACTCATTTAGGAAAAACTACCCTTAGTATACCGACAGGGATTGAACCTCAATGTCTGTTTTCAGCAGTCTAGTCTATTGCTAAAGTTGCGCTTAGGAACCATGCAGCCACCAAGGTGGGTTTCAAGAACTATTATTTGTGTTTAAAGACACATAAAAATAAAAGAATCCATTAGTGACATAAATCAATATGTCTACCAATACTGGAATTTTGAATCAGATACTGGAAGAATATTCAGCCTTTTTATATTGAGTGAAATGTTGGATTGAGCATTTTGAGACCCCTGGTATTATTTGGACTACTGATAGGTCTATTTGACCACCCCTCAATTTCTTCCCCTTGGTCAATCTTGTTTGTCCCACAATTAGTTGACCTTGTAAAGATCGTAGGGATGTTTGCCACACTTGCTGACCTTTCTATTCTCAGTCTCTACACTAAAGCCCGTATCACACGACACTAGCTTGTACTTGAAATCCAGTGTGCTAGCTACAAATATTCTTTTTCGGGCACATATGAGCACAATAGATGATGTAAATCGAATTTTGTTATGTTGTGTGTTTCAATATATGGCGGGCTAGTTTGAGCTAAAGTTAGCCTTCCCGCTTCGCTCCAACGGACGCACAAGCTCTCTTCCCCTCAGTATTGTACCAAGCAATCCGCCCCCGCCTGACTCCACACAACAACAATGGATAACAGATTTATAATCGTTGTAACAAGCGTAGTTTGATGGAACAAAATATGAATTTCGGGCACATATGAGCACAAACGGAGCACTAATGAATGGCATTAAGAAAATTTGGATTTCGAAAATGTGGCGGGCCATCTTGAACATCAAGTTGGCCCGCCACATTAAAATTGTTATAATTTGAGTAATTTAATAGCACAAATGCTGAGCTTCGAGCACACATGAGCACAAAGGACTGTATAAATTTCAATTCATTTGGAGAAAGTGGCGGGCCAATTGATAAGTAACTTCAAACTATTGGTGTACCTGCCTGACCTTGACATTCCAATGGCACAGTACAATATTTGTTGTGTTCTTCACTTCCTTCCCCCCCCCTCAATATTCATCAAAATAAAAATTATGTTCCTAAGGTTAGGGATGTTCGATTCATGGGTTTGAATCGATTCTCTGGATCGATCTAGATCAAGAGGTGCAGTATAGATCCAGGCAAAAGATCGAGTCCATTGAATCTATCTTCCAAAGATCGATCTAACGATTCATGTAATTATTATTATTATTATTATTAGCACCACGTCTTACTACCCGTTCGGCTTATATGCACTTACGCTAATGTGTAATGGTAGGGTGATTGTTAAATGAAATGGAGGACCTACAGTTTAACGTGGAATCCAAACCATGGCGGAGGCCTGGCATTCCCCACATTCACAAGATGTCTTGTTTAATGTAAATAAACTTTGATTTATTTGAATACACTATCCAAAAGTGCGCACCTAGAAATTTACACAGACGGTGGGGTGGTGGTGCAGCAAAAATGTCTTGGGGGGAGGGGATGGGTGAAATGTAATGGGGGGGGGGTATCAAAGATGTATGAGACTTATTAAATGCCTCTGGAAGATATTTAAATCATTTTTGTGTTAACCACAGAGGGCAGGGATTTAAATAATGTGTGTGGCCTTACATTCAATGTACACCTTGTTTCTGTTATTTTTTCCAATTTGTAAATTGAGGTGCACTTGTGTGTAGTGGTAATCTTACTATATAATTTTAATCGCAATTTGGAGCACTTTAAATGTTTTACTCAAAGAGAATAATCATTGGGTAACAATATTTATATGAGGGGAAAGAGGTAGTTAGTAAAATTATGTATTAAAAAAAAGTTTTTGCCCTCCAATACCAAAAGCAGATTGGGGATCCAGAAGATTCTTAAGAAAATCAGGCTATATATTGGAGACAAAGCAGAACCTTAACCACTAGACCTCAGAGAGGAGCGCACATTATTCTTGCCTTAGTCACAGGGTAATCAATTTTTCAGAAACTGTGAATTCATTACACCTTATTTGTTTGAATTTAATTGTTCGAGATCCAGTGATTTAACTAAAACTAAATACACTTGTTGGCATCCGTCTTGAGGCACCCTCACACCTTTTTGTGGGAGGGTGTGTCTCAAAACTTGGAACTCACTAGTTTAGTGGAAGTATAGATGGTAGATGTAAGCGATGCCTTTATACTAAAACTAGAATTTTTCCTAGTACTAATAGTCAACAAAAACATTTCCTAAAACCAACCAAATTAAATTCCCCTGAATCAATTCGAAGTTTTGATTTCTTTCTATCTTTCAATTCGATCTTTTTGAAATCGTTAGAAAACGAATCGATATGCGAATCAGATCGAGGCCTTTGAATCGATTTTCGAAAAAAGATCGAACATCCCTACCTAAGGTTGGTCTGGTATGAGTATTCTGCAGATACCACTTGTTTATCTTGTAACCTTTGTGTTTAAGAAATGAGTAAAATTGGAGGAAAAACCTCTTTTAAAGATGATTGATTGGTTGGACAGTACAGTGTTTAAAATTGGTTGTGGTTACAAAAAGTGCAGGGTGGCTACAAAACATATTTTACAAAATTCCCTGACTTTTCTAGGTTTTACAGGCTACAATTTTCAATTTTCCTTGACTACTTTTTTCCAGTTTTAATGGTGGATGATGACTTTTGTTTTATTTATTATTGATCACATTTAAAAAAAGTTTGTATCTACTAAACATAAACAGTTTATTAGTTATCTTAAAGATTAAAATGTTATTTTATTTAGGTAGGACTTTTGTTTTAGTGTTTAGTTGAAAAATTAATGGGATATTTTAGACATATTTTTTAATTCCCTGACTTTTCCTTATTTTTAGTTAAATTCCCCGTTTTCCCTGACAACCTAAAAATGTATCATTGGTGAAATGTGGTATAGATTATAAGGCCTAGCAAGCCGGTAGTGGATGTAAAAAACGAGTGTCATGAACATGATAGAAACGTAAACAATTCAAAGTAAAGAAAAAAAAGCCAAGAAAGCTATGTCAACCAAGAGAACATATCCACGTGAGAGTCAGGACGAAACAACAGAATAATGAGTGAAATGTTCAAAGATGAAATGTAAAGGCCCTCTCACACTTAATGAACTAATTTTTTGTCACGTTCCTTGAATGGAAGGGCACTTGTGCTTTTGAGTAACAAAGTGGTGGAGTTTCTGTGATAGAAAGAGAGTGAGACGGTGGAAATATTTGAGTTAGAACCTATGCATCTATTTTAAAATTATCGATATATTTTTTAAGATAAGTGCTAATGGGAAGGTATAGTGTGGCTTTTAAAGGTTGCAAGTGACCTAAAATAATTGAACTTAAGCCATCATTAAGGCCTAATACAAATACATTTTCCTAGTGGCAAATGTTTTAATATCTTATTAACTAACATGGCCTGAATTTTGATAACCAAAAATTATCAAAAAATGAGCTGGAAATTAAAAAAAAATTGCTTTGCATTTTCCAAAAATGACTTAAAAATATGATTAAAAACTTGTAATAAATGCACATGAATAAATCAAACACGCATTTTACAAATGTAAAATTCAATGAAAGGCCTTAAACAAATATGATTTTGCGTTCTGCTAAATACAACATTGATTTACAAATATCTGATTCAGAAGTAATAGCTACCCCATTCCAATGCAACCCTCTACAGCCTAGTAGCAATGTCTCATGAGTAGGGGTCGGATTTATAGGCACTAAATATTTTTTAAAAAGGCAGGCAAATAGGCACATAAATAGGTATTATAAAGTAAAAGAGGCAATAAATAGGCACTAAAAAGAAAAAAATAAGCAAATAAATAGGCATAGTAATAAAAAAAAGCATCAAAACACTCAACATTTTTATTATTAATTCTTAAAATCCAGCAAACATGTTCCATAGACACAAATTCATTACCATTAGAGCTTATTATCAAATACTTCTCAAGATTTTCAGGTGTAAATTTTGTTCTGTTGTCTGACAAAATGTTTTTATACTGTGAAAAACTTCTCCTGACTTCACATGAAGTCTTTGGGCAAAACTTCAGACAAGCTATTTCAGCTGGGCTAAGCTTGACTTCTGGGAGTGATGTAGTTTGTCCTTCTAAGATGTCCGCAATACTTGCCATAACTTTCCACCCAGGGTTTCGCTGCAATACTCTGTTAAATTTGTCGACGATGGCTGTGCCAACTGAGCCAGAATCCTGATTCAGGTTTTTTTCTATTCCCTGCATTATCTTCACAGCTTTCATAAGAGGCAAATCCCTCGCCTCTAAAACTGTGATAGCTCCAGGAAGATTTCCAAAATTGTTTTTTTACGTATGGCAGATCCGCAATGATACTTGAGCAGATGGCAGCATTTGCTTCTGTAATGCCGACAGCTTGTTCCTTGTCAAAAGTTTGGACTACCTACAAACAAAACGGTTGATACAGCAAAACTCACCAGTCTTTCAATATAGTGTGTTCTACAAGTACAACCATTAAATTAAAAATATGTTTCAATAATGTGGACGAACAGGTGGAATCAATAAATCTAGTGGTAAGCGCTAACTGCAATTTTAATTTGTGAACGCACCTAAAGATAGTGTATTGAATAATACCTTTTGAATGTCACCCAGGTGATCTGCGTAGTACAACTCAAGCACCCTACTCATGAGGAATGTGTATTTTACAAACATACAACAAAAAGAATACAAAGTTCATTACATATATAAACTTCTAATTCTGACAACTATGTGATAAGAAAAATGTATGTATTGAGCATTTATGTATTTATAAAATATCAATAGTATTTGAAAAATATGCATAACCAACATATACTTTACATCCATAACTGTTTGCCGCCTGTGGTCTGGGTTACTAATTTATTCAAGCCATACTACCAGCTTGCTAAGCCTGTCGTAACTTCATATGCCTTATAATCTAACTTAAGACTAAGACAAGCACAACATCCAGTCCCCAGCCATTAATTAAGCCCTGTGAAAGGATAAACCAACACTTCACCAATTATCAATTTTTCGGTCATGCCAGGAATCGAAACCCGGGACCCTTGGCTCAGTAGAGAGACTGACTGATCTAAGACATAACCAACATGATTTCCTTAAAATGATTCAAAAATTCCTATAAATGACTCAAATATGATTAAATAGATACACTAACCAAGAAAATATTACCTTAAATTCTAAAACAAAATATGACCTAAAAAACATAAATTTCTACACAAGGGGACAGAGTTTATGTACTCAATATCATTTTATGTAATGAGCCAAACAATAATAATAATTACATGTCACAAAAAAAATCTGGACCATGATTATTAATATCAGAACTATAGCTTCAAACTGAGATTACACTAGAATAATGGATGTATATTACAAATAACAAAATAGGGCACCATACAAACTGCTAGACAACAAACTGCTCGACAAGCTATAAAAAAATATTTGGAGGGCTGGGTGGGTCAAGTGGCCGACACGACTTGGACCAACTGCTAGACAAGCTCAAGTATAGGAGTACAAAGTGATAGACAACCAAGTGGTCGACACGAGAGAACAAACCTGTAAAAAGACCAACTGCTAGACACGCAGAAACGACATGGACCAAGTGATCGACACGAGCTGGACCATGTGATAGACAAGCTCCCGTATAAGAGGACAAAGTGATAGACAGCCAAGTGGCCGACACGAGAGGACCAACTGCTCGACAAACATCAGATGAATCCAGTTAAGAGTGGCTCAAGTGACAGACAAGTTATTTCAAAACTAACAAAGTGATAAACATGGGCTTAGAAAGTTGGGTATAAGGATGGTCTGGATCCTCCTAGAAATTGCTGCCCTCCCGACACCCTAGATTTAACTAATTCATAAAGGGTGAGGTCCCCTTATATGTGTATAAACTTAAACCATCGTGTTTATAATTTTAATAATTTACTTAACATTGCACTCTTCAAAACATATTTTCTAACACTAGTTTAGTTATCATTTCAAATAAATAATAGGTTTTGATACATACAATCTGGTATCTGAAAATAATGAATGTTTCTCTGAATGAAACTAATTATCGGATCTGAGGAACGTAGACAAACGTTTTGTTATAGATGGTAAAATCATACTTTAAGAACTAACAAGATGAAATAAAATTTTATATAAAAGAGCAACTGCCAGAAACTAAGTTGGTAGCTTATGATCATGGTTCGATTCTGCCAGGTACCGTGAGGGTGATTTTTCTTAAAAAAATTTTTCCACCCTGCCACCACGCAAATTCAGTTGCACTATATATAAATTTAATCTTCCTCATTCTCAACACATTAACGTAATTAGTAAATAAGCGTATAACCCAAACAGGTGGTAAGACACAGTGCTACAAAAAAAAATTCTAATTGCACTAATGGATTAAAGAAGAAATATTGTTATTATAAGATATGTACTCTCATTTGCATGTAGGGAGAATGTAAACCATTAATGAAATATCACCCTCCATACACCCAGATGGATTTGAAGCCTGATATTCCCGTCATTGACAGTCCAGTCTATTTTGAGAATGACGCTTTAGACCATCAACCATCGAAGCTAAGAATATTTTGTTGATGTTGTGTTAGCACCAGGTTTATTAATGGGTTAGAATAAGGAGCTAAGTTAAGATGAAATAATCCCGCATTAGTGTAAATTTAGATGTAAAAATCACAAGGGTGGTAACTATCAGCCCAATCCACTCAGTCGGAATGATTACTCTTATTATTATTATTAGCACCGCGTCTTACTACCCGTTCGGGTTATACGCACTTATGCTAATGTGTAATGGTAGGGTGATTGTGAGATGAAATGAAGGACCTACAGTTTAACGTGGAATCCGAACCACGGTGGAGGCCTGGCATTCCCCACATTCACAAGATGTCTTGTCAGAGGTGAAGGAAGGGTTTGGTAATCAGATAAATCTGGGCCGGGACCGAGGATTGAACCCCGGCCGCCAGCTCAGAAGTCTGACACCTTACCCCTAGACCGCTAGGTCACCCATTTACTCTTATTCAAGCTACTCTAAAACATTATAAGACCGTATGACAAACAGCGTTATTTAGGAGGTCAGACAATACTTAGACCTAGCATAGTGTTATTTAGGAGGTCAAACAATACTTAGACCTAGCAAACAGTGTTATTTAGGAGGTAAAACAATACTTACACCTAGCATACAGTGTTATTTAAGAGGTTAAACAATACTTACACCTAGCATAAAGTGTTATTTAGGAGGTCAAACTATACTTACACCTAGCAAACAGTGTTATTTAGGAGGTCAAACAATACTTTACACCTAGCATAGTGTTATTTAGGAGGTCAAACAATACTTACACCTAGCATAAAGTGTTATTTAAGAGGTCAAACAATACTTACACCTAGCACAGTGTTATTTAGGAGGTCAAACAATACTTTACACCTAGCATAAAGTGTTATTTAGTAGGTCAAATATACTTACACCTAGCACAGTATTATTTAGGAGGTAAAACAATACTTACACCTAGCATAGTGTTATTTAGGAGGTAAAACAATACTTACACCTAGCATAGTGTTATTTAGGAGGTCAAACAATACTTACACCTAGCAAACAGTGTTATTTAGGAGGTCAAACAATACTTACACCTAGCACAGTATTATTTAGGAGGTCAAACAATACTTACACCTAGCATAAAGTGTTATTTAAGAGGTCAAACAATACTTACACCTTGCATACAGTGTTATTTAGGAGGTTAAACCATACTTACACTACTTGACATATATTTGTAGGGTTTGCTAAAGTAAGAATGTAGGTGAAAATAACTTGAAATCAAGGACAAGCGTGTATTGAATTAACTGTTCTGTCACTTAGCCCACTCTTAACTGGATGATATCAAAGTTTGTCGAGCAGTTGGTCCTCTCGTGTCGATCGCTTGGTTGTCTATCACTTTGTACTCCTATACATGAGCTTGTCTAGCAGTTGGTCCAAGTCGTGTCGGCCACTTGACCCACCCAGCATTCCAAATAATTGTTTTCATTTTGTCTACCGGTTGGTTGTCTATCACATGGTCCAGCTCGTGTCGATCACTTGGTCCGTGTCGTTTCTTCGTGTCTAGCAGTTTGCTGTCTACCACTTTGTCCTCTCGTGTCGACCACTTTGTTGTCTATCACTTTGCCTGCTCCCACAAAATAGATCCTCACAACAACTAAATTTTAAACAGTTGATAAATTGCATCATATCAGGAATATCAAACCGTGTTGACCATCCCACTTAAAATTATTTACATCATTAGAATGTCATTTTATAACAATAAAACATTGAAAGTAACGACAAAACACCGAAAATAATCACTATAAGTATTTGTTATTTACTAAAACTGTCTGTAAAATATTTCCCTGTATAGTTTAGAAATTGTATCAATGAAAGCTTGTATTATTTGTGTTAAATATTAAGTATAGATGTGACCCTCAAATCCTTAAGGATATTAAAGGTTGGAGGATTCGAATCTAAAATTCACGAAAAAGAAAAATTCTCCGATTTTTAAGTGAAATTTATTTTAAAGCTCTTAATACTGCTTATTTGGAGTTAACCAATCATAATTGTAAGATGAACTTACAACCAGGCCACAGACCAGTAATTTAACACTTAACTGAATGTATAAATGTTATAATGAATGGATTATAAGAAAAAAATGTTAACATTAGGTCATTATTTTGTTTTCTATTATTCTATTATATTTATATTTCCTCTTATGTTCATAATTTTTTTTCAAAATTCGGATTCAAAGGTAAAGCGGAAAAATCAAAATTGCAAAAAGTGAATTTTACCCAACTCCATTATTAAGCCAAGTTTATAATATTTTACTATCTATCTTTTTATAGCCAATAATAATATTGAATTTTCTAATGTTTCAAGAAAATTAGACTTTTTTGTATGTTTTTAGTAAAGATGTCAATATTTTGTGAAGACAAATCTTTATTTACATTCGTACCCTGAATTTTTAACTTGAGTCCAGGAAAAAATGATGAATTTAAAAGGAAATAGAAATATAATGTATTATTATTATTATTAGCACCGCGTCTTACTACCCGTTCGGGTTATACGCACTTACGCTAATGTGTAATGGTAGGGTGATTGTGAGATGAAATGGAGGACCTACAGTTTAACGTGGAATCCGAACCACGGTGGCGGCCTGGCATTCCACACATTCACAAGATGTCTTGTCAGAGGTGAAGGAAGGGTTTGGTTATCAGATAAATCTGTGCCGGGACTGAGGATTGAACCCCGGCCGCCAGCACAGAAGTCTGACACCTTACCCCTAGACCACCAGGTCACCCAATATAATGTAATTATATAATATAACATTGAAATCGTAGTGAGAAAACATGTGTTGTAGAGATAAGAATTGAATAGAATGGTTCAAGTCTACAAGGAGAAATCTAACATACAAACAAATTTCTTTTTAACTGTGACAGTTTTCTTCTCATCTGTGAAAAGTAAAAGATTAAATCAAAACACTATGTACATTACTTTTGAAGAATTAACTCAAATTATATTTTAAAAAAAATTCATAAACTTTTTTATGACTTTTTATGTAAATTAATAAATAATTTCATGATTCAATGACTGAATTAAAGGTAATGAGTACTAACACTAGAGTAATATCACTTTTTGATAAACTAAAAAACCTATTAACTAAAATAATGGCCAATAAAAGTATACATCTCACCCTCTAAGTTTGGCTATAAATAGACATGGACTTTTAAAAATAAAATTAATTATTATGCTCTTTATAGTTATTTTAGGTATTATAAAACTTATAGACAAGGGAGGATAACATTAGAATGGATATGATTCAATAATAGAAATTAATTTTAAAAAAGTGTAAAATTTAAGATTTTTTTTTTTAGTTTATCAATTTCCATTATTATAAAATCATTTAGGCACTGGGCAGCCTCACTGTTAAACGTTAGACTAGACCTGAAAGAGATAAGATGTAATGAGGTATGAGGTGGACTGGATAGAACTAACTCAATATAGGGATAGGGATCGGTGGCAATGAACTTTCGATTTCCTAATGCCAGAGAGCAGCCATGTCAAACTCGTTAGCTCTTAAGGGCCATATTGGAAATTGAAAATAATGAGGGGTTGCATTTCAAAAACACAATCATCTTCTTATGAAAAATTATTCAATTTTAAAATCCTTAAAATATATATATATATATATATATATATATATACACACATATACACATATACACACACACACACACACACAAACAAAATGAATATCATATAAAATGTTAAGACATAGTTTCTGATCATTAAAACTTTTTTTTTTCCAGCAAGAGTCTGAGTGCTTTC
This sequence comes from Timema cristinae, assembly GCA_039000515.1. Lineage (NCBI taxonomy): Eukaryota > Metazoa > Arthropoda > Insecta > Phasmatodea > Timematidae > Timema > Timema cristinae. The sequence continues at coordinate 23,617,897 of JBCFYV010000024.1, forward strand.
CTTTTAATTCTTGAAATTAAGTCACTTTAATAATTTATAGCCAATGGTGTCCATAAAATGCTATTCATTAGGTGTTTATTCCTATCCTTAAGAGAAAACAATTATTCTAATGTTCTGCCAAACAAGGCAAATATTTTGTGAGCAAATTTAACAATGTTTTGGAATTGTGCTTGGATGAGTAGGGTAAAAAATTTGCTACACCAACCACAATTGCTAGATTCCCCTAAATAACCAATAACCAATTTCTGAATGTGATAATCCCAAATTGTGTACCCCTACAATGTTTATAATAATATGAATAGAGCTAAATTTCATATCAGTTCATCAAAAGGTCCGCAGCCAGTAGATAATCATGGATTGAGCCACATGAGGCCTGCGAGTTTGACATGCCTGCCATAGAGCAATTAGGTATAATTAATTCAGTTTGTTCTGAAACATCCCCAAATGATATATAAGAAGTGCACCAGTATTAAACTGATTGACACATCTGATTTAACAGGATGTCCAGTCAAACTATGTTTTAAAATTCCCCAAACTTTCCAGGTTTTCCAGAGCCACGTTATATATAAATATATTACAAATATTATTTTACTAAGATCGTAAATTAATGTAATAATATTTTTAGGTACACACACATTTTGAAATTATTTCACACTATCAAAGAATTAGTATTTCTAAAGCAATGAACTATTGGGTAGTCTGATATAAGTTATATTTCAGTGAGATCATAATGAGCCATTAAAAAAATTAGACTTAAGCCAGTACATTTTAAAAAGGTTGCGAGAAAACACTCTTTTTTAGTTTCTTCTTCCTAAAACTCTTAATTCTAACATGTACATAGCCACGACTCAACTTTGGCTAAAGATGAGCGGAAGAAGGGTGGAAAGACTATACTAAAATCACATGTGGACCTTGATAATTGAGATTTGTATGCTCAACTGAGTTTAAAGAGATTTGTGGTGACTATTAAATGGAATAAAAATGTTATTTTAGCAATTGTAAATAAAAGTTGCGTACTTTTTTTTTTTTTAGTGAATATGTAATAATTACAAAAATGTTGAAAAAATGTATCCATGAATTTTCCCTAACCAAACAAATCTCCTGACATTTCCCTGTTTTCCAGGTCATTAGTTTACATGAAGAAATTTAGTCATCTAAATATACACTTTAAAATCAAATATCAACCTCTATTACAATTCATAATGTACAGAAAAATCCACACACAAAATTAAATTGCATACAAGAACATATTCATACACAAACATAACTCACACCTTTGCTAACTCATGAACACACATACAAACCACATGGTAGATTGTTTCTATACACGAATAAAAAAAAGTTACCAATAAAAAAACTATATACATTATTTAAAACAAATATTACTATTTCAAAATTTTAATTCAGTTTTTACAATTCTTCGCTGCTTTCAAGTTCATATATCCATCCTAATGAGGTAGTAATATTTACAAAATAAATAAAGTGACAGGCACTTGGGACTTATTATTATTATCTATCAAATGAACTTATTGATTTGAACAACTCTCAACATGAATTCCATCCTCTTGTCAAGACAATCATCAAGTAAAAACTAGAGATGGGCCACTTGAGTCTTCGAATCCTCAAATCCACTGAATCCTGACAAGTATTCGAGATTCGAGGATTCAGTGTTTTACTGGATTCGATGATCGAATCTTTCAACTCATAAACAAAGCATAATATGTTGAATTCAAAATTTACTTAGGCCTACTTGAAAAGCACAACTTAACCCGTAATAGTTATTTTGTCGTACAAAAGAGATAAACATGAATAAAATCTTCTTTAAAAAAATAAAAAAATTGTTATGTTTGGAAAATCTTACGTGCCTAGTACCCTACCCTCCCAACCGTTTGGGAAACTTGGACTCCCTGTTTCGGCACATGTTCACGTCTAAAACTTTCACCTCACGAACAATCTTGTAAATATTTTAATAAACACATCAAAACTCTTCAAAAACTGAAAATCAAAACTAGAATTACAAATAAACTCGAATTAAACTAAACAAATTACAGCTTTTTTTTAACAGAAATAAGAACACATTACGGATGATACAAAGTCAGCTGCCATTACACACGATATAAAGTCAGTCGCCATGACATATATTATGTTTAATCGCCCGAGTGATGATTAAAATAAATATACTGTTAATTCTTACTACACAACTGGTTTTAATTATCTACAACTATGTAAAGAACCCCAATTTATTGCATACGATCATTAAGTTAGACATTTTGTTGGGTTTCATGAAAAATAAATATTGTCAACAGTCAGACAGCGATATAACTGTTTATTTATCCTTACCTGCCTACGTATCGTATATCGATTGTTTGTTTAAAATCGATTCAGGCAATCTGATCACTTAGTAAGCGCTCTCAAGTTTTAAGAATCAAATACCGACTTGCTAATCCATTATTTATTTTTAAAATGATTTCAACTTAGTTTTTATTATTATTTTAAAATATGTTATTGAAGTAATTATAGGAATATTCAAACATAGTCCTGCCTTATAATATGGGAATGAACATATTGTAGACGAAAATATGTTCGTGTTTTAAATAGAATGTATTCTCAGAAATTGATATCGATTTGTTTTCTACACAAAAATAGATAATGGATATAAAAGAAAATAATAATAAAACATACTTAAGCATTATTGAGTTCAGTATTTCCAATGTATGTTTACTTGTTATTTAAACATTTTGTTTTAGTCTTTATTAAAAATATCCATTTGTATTTTTATTTATGCTATCTTAATACAATAAAATATCCTTTAATGATGATTAAAGTTGATCAAAGGATAATTAGGCCTAATCTGTTTATTTCACATGTTTTTTAGAAACTTAACCCATTCTAACAACACTTTTAAAAATAACTAAAAGACACTCAAATTTTGATTGATTTTATTTTTAAACAATAATATGAGTCTAGATTGTTTAATTTGGCTGGATTTTAACCTGTATTTTGTGAGGGGGGGTTGGGGTTGATTAAAATTGAAAGCATGATTGAAATAAAGCTTAATTCACAGTTTAGGCCTATATTGTTTAATGTAGGTGTATTTGTAAATCATTAAAATTTATAACGATTTGCTAGGATTCGGATTCGAGAATCGAAAATGAAATGTAGATTCGGATTCGAGAAACAGTGGATTCGACCCATATCTAGTAAAAACTTTACACAAAGTGGGTAACTTTATTGTTTGTTTATTGAGTCACATTCATGTCAACATGACAAGTCCAAATGGGCACAACTATTTTGCAATGAAGTGCCTAAAATCATCAAATAAAATAAAGGTTGAGTTTAATTTTACATTACACTTTACTTAAAGAGAAAAAAATAAACCAATTAATAAGGGTCTGTGAATACTAAAAAAATTGAGTTTTATTAAAAGCTCACACGCAGCTCAATTTTTTTTTACAAAACTTAAAAAAATTTTAGTATCCAGAATTTTGTAACTTTTCCTCAAAAATACTTGGTGTAATTAATTTTATTCTATTCTAAGATGTAATTTCAAAGCAAATAGTCTCCTTCAATATTTACTTTTGTTTAACTAAAAGAAAACTGTGCAATTATATTGGATTTATTTAAGGATTTGAATTTGTGTAATTATGAAAATTTTCACAAAATAAATAAATAATGTAATTCTAAAAAAAGTTATGTTTGTACTTATTTATGTTCTCGATACCATCTCGAACTCGACAAAAGCTTGTTTTCACTCAAACTCGACTCAAAGTAAAAATTGCCTGCTCGCACACCCCTAATAATTAAGTTAAGAAAGGCTACTTAGGGAAAGGGGCAAAATTGTGAGAAGATTCAAATGCGCAAATGTGACATCATCTTCCTTACTTCTGTCTTTTATAGTAGATAGACACACACATACATATATAATCAAAGTTTTTTTATTTTGACCCTATTGCCTTTATTAAAAAAGAGGGAAACAGAAAAAAAGAAACCTGGACCTACTCTATTTTGAATTTGAATTAACTGTTTAAAACACTTTGGTAAACATAAGTTAGAGAGAAATAAAATTTCTTACACCTTAAACTGTAGAAATACAATCCATCTACTTAAATGAAAAATAAAATCTCATATTATATTTAAATGAAATGTTGAAATTAAAATTAGAATAAAAAAATTATAGTACTAAATTTTGAAAATATAGTGACATTAAAACCAAAAAGAAAATCTACAGTATTATGTATTTCAGGGAGATGATTATTTATCTTATGTTGAGGTCTGGTGGTATAGTGGTAGGAGGCACAGTATATTATGGTAGTTGATAAAAAAAAATTATTGCCTGTTGGCTTGGAACTGTATCAGACCGTGTATAAACACTGTATGATAATGTAAATTAAGTGATAATGAAGGAAGCCAACCCGAAAGGATATTTATAGGTTAGGCCTGGCTAGGAACAAATACACTTCTTTCTTAATTTCCTCTTACACTTACTTCTTCACAATTTTACAGTTATATATAGTTTTTAAATAGGTTTGAAAATTTCTAAACTGTTTTCTAACCAAAATCAGGGTATAGTAATCCTGACTTAGTAATCCATTAGTGAGCCAGTTCAACTCTGTTTTTAATGAACCTGCGAGAGACAGTGAATAAAAGATCACCATTTTGACACACCACAAAAACCTGGACAAACCTGTACCCATCCATACTAAAACTCACAAGTATTACTTTCAAGCCTGCTACAACATTAAAATATTTAGAGTATTCCCAAAACAGTGCAACAGTTCTCATCTCAAGACACTGGGAATTAGCTTACCAATAGATTATCAAGTCAAGAATACCACTAGGTCTCAACATAAAATAGTTGCTATCTAAAAGAGATACATAATACTATAGATTTTCTTTAATTCTATTTTATTTCAAACTTTATAGTTATTATTTTTTTATTTTAATTAATCAATACATATAAACATATATATTTTTAATTATTCATTATATATGTTATATTATTCATTATACATATATATCTCATTCTATTCACTATACATGTATATGTCGTTTACATTTATTTTTCATTTAAATAGCCAGATTCTATTTTTACAGATAACATGTGAGGGATCAATTTTCCAATAGATAACAATGTGAGAAATTCTATCCCCCCCAACTTTAGTTTAAAACACAAGTGTCTTAGTTTATTCAAATTAAAAATTGAGTAGGCTAGTGTTTGTCTTCTTTATTTCACGTTATAATTTTATAAAGGCAATAATGTCGAAATATAAAAACTGTGTGTGTGACTTTCTAATATAGAAGCCAGAAGAAAGGAAGATGTCAGATTTGTGCATTTTATCCTTCCCACATTTTCCCCTATTTCCCTAGGTAAGGCTTTCTTCACATAGTTTTCAGTCAGTTACTTAATATTTACTTATTTTTTAAATTCCTATATGGTATAATCATTTAGCCATTGGACCTTCTCATTGTCAAACATTTTACTTGAATAAAAATTTTGTCTTTTCATGTTGATGAGTTTCTTTCATTCTTTACACTCACACTTCAAAATGGCAGTAGGTCCAACAAACCTTATTTAATAATGGGCCCATCGACATTATTCGTCTTCGAACCCAAGAAAAGCATTCAATTCTGTCTGTACAGTTAGCGCTGTTTCTGTTGCAATAGATTTAATTAATTTTCGGGACATTTTCATACCGACACGTTTTTTCTTATCCTTTTTATTTTTTTTTACACTAGGTTTATGTAAACTACTTTCTGTACGTTGACCTTGTTTCTTTATTACTTTATTCCTTGATTCAGCTTGTTTGATACCTTCTGTTGTTATCATATGACTTATCATTTGCTTATTTTTTGAGTGAACTTCTTTAGCTGCTTGAAAAGCACTTTGACCAGCAAAGTTGGGCTCTAAGGAATCTGCACCGGCCTTGACTAGAGTTGAAACCATCTCAGTGTGATCCATTTCCACAGCGTGGAATAGTGGATTGCGTCCGCTTTTGACGTCCTAAAAAAAATAAAACCACAATCATTAGAAACTAACAATAAAGGAAAAAGGATATGATATTTCATTGCATATTTTATGCCTAATTTTTGTGGGGAAAAAGTGGGATGTGACCATTATGTGAAGATTTAAACAAAATTGTATTGCTCGGTAATTATTTATTAATTAAATGTCTTTGGTACAAGTTTAGGGTGCACCATACTCATGAATGTACAGTTTAGTTGAGTTTAGTTGTAGTCCAAATCAACCGTTATCACTAAGCACTCAGGATAATAGAACGTACGTACCATGTACGCTCAAGAAACCAGCCACAGTGAAAAGGTTGTAGGACAAAGACTAAAATAATGTAGATAGCCATTACCACAAGAATACATGCATACAAATACCTATTGAAATGGGGTAAATTGTACATAATCATCGAAGAAATGTTCTCGACATATTTGAGTATTATTAATTTAAATTTAATCACAATGTGTTAAAAAAATTATTCAAGTGATGTATTCATTTTTACATTAGAACTAAAATATCCTTAAAACTCAGTTTTTACCAAATTAATTAATAAAAATTGTTTAAGTAGTAAAAGTTATTACCTCAAAAAATAAATTAAATATAGATCTACAATAGACTTAATTTTTGTCATACAACAGTTGATGAAAAGAAGGAAAGACTTGGGAGTGGTATTTTTGGATGTGGAGAAGGCATATGATAGTGTGGAGAGAAATGTAGTTTGGAAACCAACAGAGGAGGCTGAAGTGGAAAGAGGAGTTTTAATGAGAGAGGGAGGACGGAGTGGTTCCAAATAAAAAATGGACTGAAGCAGGGGAGTGTCCACTCACCAATACTATTTGTAATAAATAATAATGAAAACGATCATGAATAAAGTGGCGGGTAAACTCATAGAGAAAAGAATGAAAGCCATGATGTTTATTGATGACTTGATGGTATGGGGGGAGAATGAACAGGACATATAGGAACAATTGCAAGAATGGAATTAGGAAGTAAAAGATCGTGGAATGAAATTTAGTATGGCAAAGTGTGATGTGATGGTAATGATAAGGAAGAGGATAAGGCCTAGTAAAGCTGTAAAGATGGATGGAGTAGAGATGAGAAAAGTACAGAACGGAAAACATATTGGAAGTGTGATTGAGGCGAAAGGTGGAAGTAGAGAGGATATAATAAGAAGAGGACAGTAGGGAGAGTTGTTCTATAGGTGTGTAAGAGACCTACTATGGAGAATAGAAATGCAAAGGAAGTGTTGTACAGGGCATACTTTGTACCCATTGTCACATATGCAGCAGAAATATGGACATTAAATATAAGAGAGACTAAGAAAGTGAAGGCCATGGGAATGACGTTTATGAGGAGCTGTCACGAGAAGAAACAAGATTAGGAATGAAGTTATCCGGGAGAGAGTAGGAGTACATGAGATAGTAGAGGAAGCAAGAGTGAGATGGTATGGGCGTCTAGTGAGGATGGAAACAGAGAAGATGCCAAAGAAAATTATGAAAATGAAGTTTGTAGGAAAAAGACCACAAGGTGGGCCAAGAAAGAGACAGGAGGAAAAGATAACAGAAATTGTGCAAGTAAGAAGAGAAGAATGGACATATTTAAAGGAGGAAGAATGGTGGAAGGAGAGAGGAAGAAGAAGGCATTTTATTAAATTGATCCAGCCACAGGCTAGAAAGTGTTGATGATTATTATTATGTTATATGGAAGAAGGTACAAGAAGGAGTGATTGAAACATTTCATTTTCTTGTTCTTTATATTATTCATTCCTTATACACGTTCCTATCGAAGTGATCTATAATTCTTCACCCATTTCCTTTTTCTCCCTTTATTTTTGTTTCCTCTTTTACTAAGATGGGTTGTGGGTTTCACTGGCCGGTGACAATCAATTTTCTTCAAGAGGCAGCCATTAGCTCTTTGAACAATCACAGCAATTTAAGTGTAAATTGTGTTTTTCTTTATTTATCTTTTTTTTTTTTCATTGCTAAGGCCATATTCTTTTAATTCCTTTTATATATTTCTATCCACCTTTCCTCCATCTTCTTCCAAATATAGTTAAATAGTTCAAAAATAATTCAATAACCCATTTCGGTTGCTGTGTGGCACTAGCGCGCTACACTCACAGTAGACTAGACTGCTGATGACAGGGAGATCCAGGTTTGAATCCCAGTCGAATGTGTTTTTTATAAGATGATTTTTCACTCACCCTCCATGTAAATGTGGTCACACTTCTTATAAATATAACCTCCCTAATCCCTAAAATAGTTAGCATAATTAGGGGGTATAACCTGAACAGGTAGTAAGACGTGATACTTAAAAAAAATCTTTTATTTTATCTTTGAAAAACCAAAAGCTAAAATAAAAAATTCTACATAAAAAAACCTAACTTAAAATAAACTTAATCAATATTTATTCAATTACATTTAGCATCCATATTGTCAACATCTTAATTCAAGGTCCAAAGAAAAGTGAATGCAATTTAATTAGCATGGAGAGAGGATGGAAAAACAATTGTGATAAATCAAACAAGGAAGATTACTCTCAGATCACCCTGACAAACTTCAAATCTTAACTTCACTATAACCAGCAAAGCATGTTATTAAAAGAGTGAGGTCTTAAGACTTTTCAATCACTGATAGAGGTCGTACTCACAATTAATTATTGTTGCTTTAAACATGGTTATTTGGGAGCTTTATTGGAAATAAAAAAATTCTTCTGTGAACATAAAAGTGCATTCAAAACTTGTTTCCAATGTTTCTTTGATGTGTTCAGAGATTCATAGTCCAACAAAACGTGTTAAATAAAGTTTTATCGAGTGGTGTGAAATTAATTCTGATGAATTAAAGCAGATTTTGAGGCGATCTCATTGAATGTCTTTCTATTACCTCTTTTTTTTTAATCACTATGTCTTACTACCTGTTCAGATTATAGATATATATTATAATTCCTATAATGGGGTAAGGATGACGAAGGAAGCATTTTTTTAAGGTGATCTACCCACATCTCCACAATATCAGTAGGCCAGTAAAACAGGTTTTTGACATCTTAAACCATGGGTGGCCAGCCCATGGCCTGTGGGCCAAACAGTGTTCCACCAAGACATTTTGAATGACCCGCCAGCTGTCACTAATGTATTTCTTGGGTAAAAGTCATTAATGACAATTATGATGAGTTTTAGGAATTTTCATGACTCTGTAGATTACATACTATAAACACATGGAAGTGATATTTTTTAGACAATGAAAAACTAGAAATATATGATGTAATTGGGAATAAATCTGATTAGGATGGACTTGTGATAAAAAAAATATTGTTTACATTATACTAAAAAACTATCATACAAAATCTCATAGTTTCTAAAATAAATATAATGTAAAATTTTCTAGACTTAAATAAAAGAGGGTGGGTGGGGAGGTGAGGGATGGGGAGCACAAAACTCTTACACTCTCCAGACAACTGTGTATTTGTGTATTTAGAACAACTGAGCATTTTTGAGTTGTGAAGTTCTTCCCCCAAAGGAGCTCTTTGGTTTTACATGACAGCTAGCAGAAGCTAACAGATGGTATCGGTAGTGCCAACATTGTCTAAAAGTAACTTTTGTCAACATATTTGGAAATAATTATTATTTGCTAAATATTACTATTATTATCACTAAAAAATATTATCAATAACTTTTAACAATACTACCCTGAGGATTACAGTAGAATTGTATTTTCCATTATCAAATTTAAGGAAAAAAAAAGTCTAGTAAATCCATTCTAGTATTTCTTTTAACTCTTGTGGACATTACAGGTTAAATAGAGCATAAAATTTTACATCTAATGGTCTTGTATTCAGTTATTTATATTTTTATAACTGGCCTCGCATCTCTGTAACATAAATAAATGGTTTGTGATAATAAATTATACAAAATGTTTGTGAAATAATATAAAGTTTAAATTTTGTAAACAAGAATATTAAAACCATTTGCCATTCAACAGGCAACAAGGTCGATTACGTCACCAACTGGCAGCATAGCTTCTATTCAATGACCATATTTGTTATCTGAATATAAGGACACGTTTAATGAGCTCTTGCTTTTAGTAATTAATTTGAATTAAACAGCAAAAGCAAACTTCAAAACTATACAAGCAACCAAACGATTATTTTCATAACCAAAATCCAACAATTTTAAATAGACACTATAACAGTGAATTATCATAAAAAATACAGTTGATAAAACCACATGCATCCACAAGTTTAAGCGAACAAAATATCTTATAGTTGAGTATTTAGGCGCATCTATGTTACTGTTAATAATTGTATTACAAATTTTAATAATACAGTGTTTTATTTAAATATTAATTCAGCTACTTAGTAGTCTGTGTGTTCTTTTGTGAATATTATTTCAGTGTGCTATCCTTGGAAAATATATGGTTTTTTAGTGATCTCTGAATAATTATTCATCTAATATAGCATTGAAGCATGTGATAAAAAAAATAGCAAGTGTTTCTCAGTAATCAATATACATTATTTGAAAATATAAGTCAGTGTATCAAGATTATATAAATATATTTTAACCCAAGATTGTGTTGTGTTGCACTCTAGGCTAAACCTCCAGCTTTAGGATTTTTGTAGTATTCCAAAAAAATCTGTGAAGTGTGATAAAAAAATACGAGCGAGTCTTTCTCCAGTGTTGATTAAATAAATGCCAGGCTAAGACTTCAAATTATAAGTTATTGTTATTGTAGTTTTATTAGAGACTTTATAACTGTTTAAGAGTAGTGAATCTGAAATATTTTTTTAAAATTAGGATAGCTTTTGATTTGTCAGTAGGCCCTACAGTGTATTTTTTATTCTATCCCACCCACCTATCATCATTAACCTGGCTGAAGACGATGAAGAGGTAGACGACGAATATGATGTAGAAGAAGTTCTTGCGACCCTGTTGTAAAACACTTTAAAAGGTACAAGCCAGTTCATAACGAATATGACTTATTTGTTGGAAAAGTGTTAAAAAGGTTTATGACAGTGGTTTTTTTTTTTCTCTGTGTAATACTACACATTCATATTTTTCACATTTATATTGTTAGTAATAATATTATCAACAAATATTCATTTATAAATTTTAAAAATGTATTAGTAAAAATAGTTTAGTAATAATAATAACTGATATGGGTTTAAATGCTAAAATTTTTAAAATATTTAATGTTGTAGAAAAAATCAATAATCAATACGAGGCCTAACATCAACATATCAAGGTCAACAATGAATAAAAAAAAAAAAACTGTCATATTATATGTTTCTTGTATAGACCTAAATTTTGACTGTCAAAAGTGACAGCTGCTAAACACATGTTTTTGCAGATCATATGGTTCGGCGTAGGGATACATAATTTAGCCTGGTAACTTTTCATAAATGTCAGTCAGCACAAAATAAGTCATAGGGTTACTGTATTTTGGGAAAGGTTAAGCGGGTCTGGTTTCTATTATAACTTCTAACAACCGTTTATACTTAACAAGATATTAAATATTAATTTCCTATTTCATTATGAAGCTGGAGGTCTGAGGGTGGTTACATTGGTTAGGCCAACAGCAAAAGTTGCGAAACACTGTTTTAGACCAATTGGCCACTATTGTGAGTATGACGAAAAATATATTTACCACTATTATTTAGTATCATTAAATTCAATGCTCTTCAAATCAAACAATTTTTTACCTTCAAATTAATATCAGCTCCTGCACCCAAAAGAGCTGTGATAGTCCCAATGTGGCCCATCTTCACAGCCAGATGAATTGGAGCAAAGCCTAATAAAACAAACAAATACAAGTTGAAGACAATAGTAACTAATAAAATAGCCTAGAGCTAGTACAACAGGACAAAGATATATATTGGAATACTACAAAAATATATATAGGTGCGGGTCCAGGATTTTCGTGAACGGTGCTCTAACGAGATTGGGCTTGGAGTTTCTTTTCTTAGGAAATGTTGACATAAAAATCCTTCAAAATTGAGAGTAAATTTGAGAGTAATTTAAAAATTAATGATAAAATTTGAAGAACGGGAAAAAAAGTATACAAGTTCACCATTTATAAATGTTTTTTGTTAGTTAAATTATGTGTTAAAAATGTTAATCAATTATTGACATGTTAAGAAACTAACAAGATATTACAGGACAGTATAGCTAAAATAGTGATTATAACATATTTAATTGGTAAAATGCCTAAAATCGTCCTTTATCCTCCCACCATTCTTCTACTCTCACATGCACACTTTAGATACCTACAATTGTGTGGAAATCATAGAATATTAGAGGTATTGTAAGAAACTTCTTCCCTATCTCGGATAAGTTGGTATGAAATGATAGGATTTTAAAATAAAGTATCAAAGGTTTTACAACCAGATTCTTCACAAGCTATTAATATGTATCAAAATAAATTTTATCAGTTCAAAAGTGCAATTTAATTTTATAGCCATTACTTTGTGATAATTATATTATAAGAACTAACAGCATAAAAACAGGCAAAAATTATTTCATTTAGTTTTAATACTGTGGATTTTTTAAAACTTTTTATTGTCAAGTAAAAAAAATAGTGTAAAACTCAGGGAAATTAATGGAAAAACCAAGTTTTCTCAATTTCTTTTAAAGCTGTCTTTAATTTTTAAGAGTGGTCAATTAAAATGGAAACTTGACTTCTGTTCACTTCTAGGTTATCAAATTATGATGGAATGTGTAAAATAACCTCACCTATACATCCCCACCCCCCAGTTTGAATAACATCAGCACATGATATTTTCACCTTCAGTTGTTTAAGGTTTGTCTTTGAAGAGGAATGCACTTCTTTCTCTCTGTGCACGCTATTAGAATATACCGCGGGTTTTGTGGTAGCTAATACAAATAGTTCTAGAATATCAAGGAAGGAGTGCCTCTGTAGATATGTAATCTAACTCCTTCCCATCCACAAATAATCCTTATCTTAGACAGTCCCTTCAATCATTCACTATCCTAACCCCAGTCTGGCCGATCTTTTACAAGAATAAGACAGTGCAATGTTGCCAGCTAGTACAGTCTGATAGAGCAAGGCTGGTGGTTTAATGCACAATGTATTACAACTTGTTCTGGATATATATCTATACTAATATTATAAAGAGGAAAGATTTGATTTTTTGTTTGTAATGGATAAACTCAAAAACTACTGGACCGATTTTAAAAATTCTTTCACCAATATAAAGCTACATTCTCAGCGAGTAACATAGGCTATATTTTATTTTGAAAATTTAATTTATTCCTCATAAAAATGTTGATAGTTTTACACAAGGTATAATATAGCTATATTTATTGACATAATCTGGCGTAGAATTACGTTTCCATTTGAAATCGGGCATCATGGTGGGGAGGAAGGGGGGGGGGCCTTATATAAATCTTATAACACAGTGGGTCATGGGCAACGCCGTGCGGGATTGTCTAGTAGGCTTTATAATTAAATTAATGGTGTAGAAATGAGAACATCAGAGTTTAGAGAAAATGTATTTGCATTTGTATAGAAGAGTGGGAAACCATTTGGTGAGTTTTCTGGGGGTTTCGAGATATATTGTCCTAAAAACATGTGCAATGTTAGTTCCAAACGTTTCCCCCTGTCCCATTCAAGTGGGAAAAATAACCATCAGTACACATGACCTAGATTTAAACCCTGATCTCCCAGTGCTAGATTAGGGAGTTATTATTTTATGTTGTTATGGCATTTTTTCCAAACATATAAAATCGTTTCTTTAGCATGGTTCATACCACAGCACTATACTTATAAAATTTACACGCTTTAAGACAGTGGTTCTTAAATAATCTATTATAGTTTGAAACTAAGTTTTCAAAAATAAATACTCAATAATCCAACCTTAAATTATTTTTATTATACAGTCACATAAAGACTTCTCAGATATCCTCTGTTAAGTCAACTATACTTTGTTCCACAGGCTCAGTCTAATTTTCATATTAAGAGCCAACATTCATTAAATTTTTACTACATTATCTTTGTTGTAATCCTTTAATCGGTTCCATTCTTCTCTTCTACCTTGTACACTTTCTATTAGCTGCTCCTCCCATCACTTTCTTGGCCTCCCTTGCAGAATTTTCATCCTTACTTCATCTACATCATTCTCTTTAGTATTATTTCCTTTTCCATCCTCATTACATGAACATAACATCTCAGCCTAGCTTCTTCTCATATATTTCCCCCAGACTCCTTCTGGACACCTCAATTCCTAATCTTGTTTCTCCTCGTGACAGCTAACATTCTCCTCACAAACTTCATTCCCATGGCCTCCACTTTCCTAGGTTTTTTTTTGTTTTACATTATATGTCCATGTTTTTGCTAAATACGCCCTATAAAGTACTTCCTTACACTTCAAGGGAACTTTTCTCTTTCTTAACCATCATACAATAACAAATGTGGAACAAAGTACACTTTTAGCAAAACCAAGAAAAGTATAAAAACAACAAAAAGAGATGATTATTTTTTAATTTTTAGTTTTTTCCCTAAGACTTAATTAAAATTAGATTATTAACCAAGGCAGTAGCCAGCCAATAATTTCAAGGGGGTTGGGGGAGTGTTTGGTGGGCACATCCCCCAAATGCCAAAGGCCAGAAAAAATTACAGATATTAAACACCTCTAGAAGCTCTCTGAAGTGCTTTTTATGGTAATACAGCCACCTAATTTGTACTTATACCTTAATTTTGATAGTGTTTGAACCATAAATAAAGCCATATATATTTTGTTCATAAAATGGGCGGTGGGGGGCTTAAGCCCAAAATCCCACCCTGACTACAGCCTTGTTTCTACAAATGTTATCAAATTGAAAATTAAAAATAATTATTCTTTTATTTTCTAAACATAAAAAGAAGTATCTTCAAGTGTATATTTAAAAAAAATACTTGGCAACCTGGGCCTGGGTTCACTAACGGGAGCAAATAGTTGCGCCAGCGCAAGTTCGAAATATGTTCCCAAATCCCTATTCACTAAAAGGAGCAGGCGCAATTTGAGAGCAAAGTTGCGCCTTTTATTTGCCACCACTCAAGAGTAGGCGCAACTATTAAATCATGACTGTCACTTCAATAAATTTAAATGGCGGCATATTGTATTGGCTTAAAATACAATTAGTTACATAACTGTACTCCAATTAATAATGAATTAATTAAAATAACAAAACGTATGTCAAGCCAACATTTGTTTCAATTTAGACAATGGTAACAGACAATTACGTACCTTTTATTTTTGGATTTTTACATTCAAACAACGCAATGGCATTTCTTGCATTATTATAAAACAAAACTACGAACTGTGTAATCTTCGTCTAGATCCAAAGAGGTTTGTATTCCTCCAAGTCCAAAAACATCTCGTCACTAAATATGGCAGTTAGTATAACTTTAAAATAAGTTTTAAAGTTTCTATAAACATTAATGTTTTATTAATGGAACTTAAACTTTAAACTAATAATATAAATAAATACAAAATAATGTACTAATATTGTTTTTCTAAAACATCCAGAAAGAGGCCGCTTCTAATTTTATAGCTAGTGTATGAGAAAAATGTTTAAAAATCTTTGTATATGCTGTCGTTTTCATTACAGGTTTAAAATAAAGTAGCCTTGACTTTGGAAGTAAATTCTTCACAAGGATTGGTCGAAAAGAGAGCAATTGATGACGTTTATGATGACGTCACCCTATTCCTGCCACCAGTTTGCGCCTTGTTTAGTGAATACGGAAATGGCGCAAATAAATAAGGCGCATCTTGGGGAGCATCTTGGGCGCAAAGTTGCGCCGGAGCAGATTTGCTCCCGTTAGTGAATCCAGGCCCAGGACTCCTAATTTTGAAACGTGATAGTAGCGAGTTGATAGCTTATTTCTCTCATCACACACACAATCTCACAAACCCCTAATTTTGAAACGTCTGTGCTGCAAAAACTGACATCACACGATCAAATAGTGAGTGAATTCTACTTGCTAGCCTCACATCGTGCGAGACAAGACTTGTTTGTTGAGTTGAGGATAATATAACAAAATGGATGCCATCACCCTCTTTGGTTGCAACCTTCTTAGAGTGATTTTGTTTAAATAAACCTACCATTGTAGAAAAGAGGTTTACAGAAGCAAAAAATATGATTTCTTTGTACACTTTAGTCACTCCTTCAATAAAAATATTTGTTTGGGTGAAATTATAATAATATATGTTATTTTTTCATAAGATATTTGGCCGTCAATTTGGCTGAGTTGGTAGGGTGACATCCTAATTTAAAGATTGTGTGTTCAAATACTGTCATCTCCAACTTCTTTTATTTTAATTTATCAGAATGAGAAAGAAAACTTTAATTTCAAAGTATTGTTTTAGTAAGCATATAATTTTATTTTAAATATTTTTATAGAAGTATACAAGGTGTTTGAGCTTAAGTAGACTATCATATATCATAATATTCTTCTTTGAAGATAATTTAACAAGATAGTAAATTAAAAACAGTAAGCCTACATTAATTTTGAAATTTTGTATGTAGTTATTTAAAAAATTAAATTAATGGGTTTTATGACATAGAAATGTATACATTTGAAAATGAGGTTGAGTAAGATAATTATTATTTGCATAGCAAAAACCTTCAAGTCATATTTATGTTTTAGAAATAGTTGTGAAATATATATATATTCACAAATATATATATATATATATATATATATATTTATTACGAATCATTAATAACAAGTGATTTAAATTCCGACAAAAGATTAAAATGTCATAATCGAGGTGGATCAATCTCATGAACTTCTGAGTTTCAGAGAAATACGCTACCAAGTGAACTAGAGTGAATATTTATTTCAAAAACATTATCATTATCATCATCCTCATCAATATTATTTTAATTAGCACCTCGTTTTACTACCCGTTTGGGTTATACACACGCTAATGTGTAATGGTAGGGTGATTGTGAGATGAAATGGAGGACCTACAGTTTAACGTGGGATCCGAACCACGGTGGAGGCCTGGCATTCCACACATGCACAAGTTGCGATTAATATATGTCTTGTCAGAGGTGAAGGAAGGGTTTAGCAATCAGATAAATCTGTGCCAGGACCGAGGATTGAACCCCGGACCTGCAGAACAGAAGTCTGACACCTTACCCTAAGCCCCAAAAACAGTTTAACTTCTACTTATATAAACTGAGAAAATTTTGAGACAAAAAACTTGGATGCAAACAACTGGAAGATGGTTTCCTAATAAAATGAAACAAATTGTTTTACATGATGCACTCAATACAATAATAGTGTTAATTTTCAGTTAGGTATCTTGTTTAATGGTGTGTTGTGGCATCCCATTGCCTTATTCTTTCGGCACGTCATGGTTTAACAGTAAAGACAGATTGAAAACTCATTCACAAGCGAAACAAAGCCACACCAACTCGCATGACAGTAGAAACCTTTCATAATTAGCTCGTTTTGATACAGCCTGCAATTTGCAAGCTTATGAGTTGCGAGTTTGCTCAATAGTGAGTATATTCACAAGTTTCAAAATTAGGGTTCCTGAACTTTTATTTATAAATATAATAACCTTTTTATCTTTTCACTTTACAAAATTAGACTTTTTAAATAAGTAAATTGAATTTCATCTCAAAATCTGCAATTTTATGTTGATTACAATATATAAATGGAGTTTGTTAAAAAAATATGGTTAACTTTATTTTCTTGAACTCTTTTTCTATTTAACTTAAGTTAACTAAATGGTTGTATTTGGAATTTGGGTTTATAGGCAGTCTGAAGTTGTGGGCTACCGAAAGTTCAAAATGTTTAATAATAAGGTTTATGGTATTTCAAAACATGAAAAATAGCTGAATTGAAGAAGAAATAAAAATAAATCAAGGGAATAAGAGAAGAAAATCCAACTTCCCCCTTCTCTCCCATAGGCCTGGAAAAGTGAGAATTTTATTGTGACATATTAGTTTAGTTAACCAAATAGAAGTCTAAGACTGTTTATTACCTTCAAAGTTAAATTGATTCACAGATTTTTCTAGCCAGTTTGTTCTAGTACCAGATATAATTTCCTTCAAACAATCAAAGCTGAGATTTAATATAGCAAGGTGTAGAGCATTGTTGCCATCAGCATCCTGTATGTTCGGATTACTGCCAAACTTTAATAAAGATCGACAATTTTAGAGAAGTCCTCCTTCACCGCAATGTGAAGAGCCGTCTGAAACAGGTTAAGGGTAAAATCAGGGTTTATGATTTAGAGCATGGGCTGGAAAACTTATTTCTGAGGACCACTAAATAAATAATGGGACTTATGAAGCTGTAATGAAAATTCCATAAAATCGTATTTTATACAGTTACTACACTACTATTTCAGCACATTGTGTTGTATGTGACTATGAACTTTGTAATCATAATTCATGCATGCCAATACTAGAAAATTAATCTCTTATGCAAAGGGTATTTATTTTGTTTAAAATTTGAGAATTGTCATAAACTTAAGATTATGGTTTATAAAGATGATTTAACAATAGATTTCATGGATAATTGCATGATTAAGATATTTTCATTTTTTTTAGCACCACGTCTTATAGTCCAGTCAAATTAGACCAATTTTCGACAAATAAAAACATTAATCGGTAAAGATCTGAATTTTTGTATACATGCTTATTATGGCTTCCCATTGAACATACTAAAAGTCCTCGCCAAAATCTGTTGCGCTCGAGCCACCATCTTGGAAAAAAGATATATTTTTTCATGTTTTGCCTATATCCCTGCAACTATAACTAATAAAAAAAATAGTTCAGATAAAAATATAAAAAGCATATTAACATTGCCTATAAAAAGTATATTAACATTTTTTTTTGTATCTCCAATAATTTGGCTGTAATTCGATGTTGAATAGCAAAATTACTTATATTTAGCTCTCGATTTGCCTTCTTAGTTTCAGACAGACAGCAGACAGAGAGAGAGAGAGAAGGCAGAGGCATTATATGGCGGGTCCTTAGCAGGTCAAAACTGGCTTGCCTGCCATGATCCATTTCAGAGTTGCAAAATAATCATGTAGATTAGCACAGGGGTAGTTAGGTATGATAAAATAAATTACCACAATGCAGTACAAATAGGAACGAAAGCAATCAAGCTATCGTTGGAGAAAATTTCAAGGATGTAAAAATGAAGCGCGACACTCGAGTTCATCCTCTGGCCACAATTCATTCCGCGATCAAGGTGAATGATGTGGAGGTGACTGTTGACTCGTTAATGTTATTTCAAAGAATTGCTATTGCAAAAAAAAGATGACCCCGAGCTCCTTCAATACCTGGAGTACAAGCTGGCTCCATTTCTACTTGCTCTTTTTAATGAGGTGGGTATGCAAAAAACCAAAGTCTGATTTGTATGACATTTTCAAAGAATCACATAAAATATAAATCACGTGGATTGCACACATGTCATTGACGGTGGATATCTTCTACATCGCGTGGTATGGCACAAAAATCAGACATACGAGTCCATCTGCACAGGATATGTAGATTACATAAAAAACAATTTTGGAGCAAGATCCATAATCGTTTTTGATGGCTACACCGATTGCTACAGCAGCACCAAAAAAACTGAACAGCATTGTCATGCTATAAATCACCCTTGCGCTGACATAATCTTCGATGTTACTATGATCGCTACAGTAATACAATAAAAGCTTTTGATAAAACAAGCTTGTGATAAAAACAAATCTCGATTGATTTCAATGTTATAGGAGAGATTTCGAAATGAAGGGTTTTTCATTGTTGGCGAAGATATTGATTGGCCCTGCAGGAAAAAAATATTTACTTCACGAAGCCAGGAAAGGGAAAAATTGAGCGAAAAATTTACTCTTCACGTCTCTTGCATCACATGAAGAGATTCAGGATTATATTTTGTTTGCACATGCCTTCACTGGGTGTGACACCACATCATGTCTTTTCCAAAAAGGTTAACGAAAATGTTTAAAAGTGTTGGAGCAACGAAATGATTTGCAAGATATTGTAAGAATTCTCAATTACGCTAATGCAACTCACGATGAAATTGCTCACGCTGGAGAACGCTTTTTCCTGTATATAATGCACCTGCTAGTGAGAGATCTTTAAACCGACATCGTTATCACAGTTTCAGAAAATTCGCATACAAGAGTAAGCCAAAACTAGCAATGTTACTCCCTACAGCTGCAACTACCCAGCAACACTCGTTTTGAGTTTATCAGCAAGTCTAGAAATGGCGTGGATATGAAAAATCTCCCAAACTGTGAGGTTGGAGGAAAGTCCACGATTTCCTTGACCCTGTTCGGACACTGAAGGCTCCTGCTCCATATTCTGTGCTCTTGTTACTATCATGCAATTGTAAAAAGGGATGTACCTCAAATTGTGGATGCCAGAAAGCCGGACTAAAATGTGCAGTGAGTTGTGGACATTGCCAAGGTATCACATGTTTGAACTCGAACAGAAATCTCGACATTGAAGACGATAGTTCTATTGAGTTCTATTATGAGGAACCCTTCAACACACCTCACAGCCAACTTGAGTACGACGACTTCGATGATGCTAACCCCGATGAACCACTTCCACCAAACGATTGGGCTTCAGACAATACTACACCTAGTATGAGTGGTAATCAACGATTTTAATTGGTAAGAATAGACGAACTTTCACATATCGATGAAATACTAGCACAATTTTCAATGAATTTAATTATTTGTCATTTATTCATAATCTTTACAAGTCATGAAGCTGCAAAAAACCATTTGCCCACAGTTTCAAGAACTCATGAGGCTTTCTTCTCTATTCAATGTTGGATTACAGCTGAAGTATTGGAGATACAACAAAAAATGTTAATAATCTTTTTTATAGGTAATTTAATAAACTATATGTTTTATCTGCACAATTTTTTTTGTATCAGTTATAGTTGCCCTAGATATAGGCAAAAAACTGAAAAGTGTACCTTTTTTCCAAGATGGCGGCTCGAGCGCAACAGATTTTGATGGGGACTTTTAGTATATTTAATGGGAAGCCATAATAAGCATGTATACAAAAATTCAGATCTTTACCAATTAATTTTTTTCTTCTAATTTGACTGGACTATTACTACTCGTTCAGGTTATATGCCTTTCCACTTATTATTTAGGGCAATTAGTATAAATGTAAATATGTCTGTATGAATAACTTGTTGGTTTTAAATGTTCAAGAATCATGTTTCATTTAAAATAAATCTTGTTGATAAATTGTTTTAAGTTGGCATGCTCAATTCAAAATATTATGGTATATATAATTTAAGATTATTAGAGATTTGTTTGGAGACTTTCTTTTTACTAGTAGTCTATATAATGGGAGGACTTTACTGTGCTCCTGATTAGTATTGACACAGGAACTTAATCAGACAATGTTTTTTTTTAAATCCAGCATCAAGAAGCCTCAGCTCAATATCATTGGTAAATATAAATAGCTTTTCAGATTGAATTACCTTAACAGAAGCTATATTCTATAATAGTTAAATAATGTTGCAAGAATCTGTTCCTGTTTGTCGTGTGATGAGAATAGAGACAGAGAGAATGCTTAAAAAAGCCTCACAGAACAAATAGAAGGGTAGAAGACCTATTGGAAGACCATGGACCAAGCGCAGAAGGGGAAGCTAAAGGAGTGGACTGGAGACGCATGGCCGAGGGAGACATTTGGAAATACCGCAGGAATGGAAGAGGATGTGCCAGACAACCCGCAGAGGCGGAAATGCATCATGATGTATGATGATGATGATGATGATGATGATGATGATGATGAATGTTGCAAGATATAAACTTTCAAAAAATGTGTAAATATTAATTTAATATACCTCTTCAAAGAAATTCTTAGTATCAATATTGTTCTTCAGTGCAGACAGTACCAGGCACTGTCGTTTAACTTTAACTTCGTTTCCTTCTTTAACACATAGATGGAGTGGGCTGCACACACAAAACACAATAATTTTATCACACATACTTCCATTATAAAAATTAGAAATTAAATTAATGATATAAATATTATAATTGCTTAGGGTAAAACATGAGTAATTGTTAAAACATTGTAATAAACATTTTCATACATTGATGAACAGAGATCACAACTATAGATAAGACCAAAACAAGAGGTTTCAACAGTTATAACATTGAATACAAAGAAACTAAACATTTTGTAATTGGATTACAGTTCCAACACTCCCCCTTAATATAATGTAAGTTTCTTCTTTCTTCAATCTTTCTTTGACATGATGTACGCCACCATGAAACAGCAGCTCCTCTCAACTTGAGCACATAACCTCTGTAGGATCTTCAATAAACGTTGTCGTTGCCCCAATCAGCGTCAACAAATACAGTCAACTTTCCATCAGTCTTCTGATACACTAGACACTAATACATTGTGTCTTTTATCTATCTCAGGACTCTTTTTGAACCAGACCAGTGTTTTTCATCACAACATCTATAAAATTTACTTTTAAAAAAGTGTGAGTAACATCAGGGCTACATGCCACTGCCATATACATCAAACATCCAATCAATGCTTGATACAGGAAAGCAGGTGGATTTTCTTCGTTTCTCTTTTCATTTTTCTCCAAATTTAGTCCATGTTTTGCAGGTGTATAAAAAGCCTTGCAATCCGTCATAACAGATTTCTCAATTACATTTTTAATATAGAATTGTTGATCCAAATAGATGGCTCCATTTTCCCGACTTATTCTCATGCCTAAAATTTGTTGAACCTCAATTTAAGTCCTTCATTTTGAACTTTTCCACGAGTTCATTTTTAACTATGTTCTTTTTATTTTTGTATTACAGAAAATCAAAAAGTTGTCAACACAAATGGCAACTATACAAATGTTTCTGCCATTAACATGACAATAAACGCATGGTTCATATTCTGACCTCTTAAAATTCATTTTCATCAAAACATCATGACATTTTTAGACACCATGTTAAAAAAAAGTTACTGGATTGGCTAGTCAACATTCTCAAACTCAGGGCATGTAGGTGCCTACACACAAAAGTGTTTTTTTTCCTTTGCAAGTACCAGTTGCCCATCATAGAGAGGATGTAATCCTTTTAGTGGCCGTGTTTCCCGTTATTAAAAAAGCATTTAGCTTGAAAATCGGCATATAAACGTTTGGTATGTGTAAAACCTTCAATATTCACTTGACTGGCAATCTTTTCAAAAAAATTCTGCCACATTTTGTTCTTGTTCTTATAATTAGGCTTTGTGATGTCTCACAAGCGCAATTCATCGCGGTAAAGTTCCACAAGCCTAAAAGTATCCACTTCATATCACAATTTCATTGTAAATTTCAATTTCACATTTTTAACCAAGAAGAAGAAGAAGAAAATAAATATGAAGGATAAACAAAAATCTCTTTAATAAAAATATATTATATACTCATACAAATTGACACATTCCCTGTCCTATTTCTTATACTTATAAGCATGTGTTTACAATGAGGATGTTGAGAGTGTATTTCAGGGAACATTGAAGAATTCTAGTGGTGGGGGAAGGTTAGTGGTTAAGTAAATAGCCTGGGAAGCCATTCGCGTTCTTGTCCTCATCTTCTTGTACAAGTAACTAACCCATTAAATATACCAATATAAATCCTGCTTAATGCATACCTAGTGGTAAAGGTAAGCAGCTTGAGATTTAAGATATTCAGCTTTATCTTGATGATACTCCAAATTACAGTAACTATTAGGGTGTTACACCATTCAAAAAGTTTGGGAACCGCTGATAAAGAATATAAGTAAATGATTAAGTAAATATAAGTCTGGTGAATGAAAGTTTAGGTCAGCATTTTCCATTTAATTAATTGATAAAAATAACTTAGAAAAATAAGTATGCATAAACTTTTTGCAGCAACTAAGATTTTTTTTTTCAACATACATCATAATCTGAAGACATAACTATTCAACATATTGAAGCTATAACAATGTTAAAAGAATATACTTACATATTTCCAACACTATCAGATTTCAAACAGTTAATTTTGTCCCTAAGTGCACAATAATATACTTTATCATTTAGTGACAAATTCTCACAAAGCAGATCTGATGTAAAATCATGGTCCATATCATGAGAGAAAGAGTAAGGTATCACTTCTGAATATTCAGTTGGCTTATTTATCATTTCATCTGAAATTTTAATACAATACAAATTAAGAGCTAAAAGATGACAACTCTGACATAATATAAATTGTAGTAGTATTGTTATGTGCCCCCTTTTCTTTTCTTACCCTGTAAGGTAGCTAGCTTACCTTGCACTGTTCCCCTATGGTATAGCTTATAAGTAGGGATCAAATTTTGCCTTTTATTTTCCTTGATTGTAAAACATAGGCAGTTCGGAGTTATTAAGAGTATAACATGTTAATTATATGGTGCCTATAATTGCTTATTCTGTTGGTTTTTGCCTTAACACACCTATTTCAGCATTGGCCTCTTTTTCATACATATGGATTTCATGCTGAGAGAGAGTCTAATTATGGCTACCCTCATTTTGTCGGCAAAATGACTTAAAGTGTTCCGGTCTGGTGAATAAATTTTCATTTTTTACCACATCTCCGAAACTATTTGAGATATGAAATTACTTATCATTGCAAATATGTATGTCTATTTATGATACAATTAATTTATTTGAAACATTTTTTATAAAACCAATAATTTGCAAGTTAAACAAACATGTATATTTTTTAACTTTTCTAATACTAAGTTCAAGTATTGTGACCGTAAAAAAATATAACCCGGAATGTTGATGGATGGCAACGTTTCATGACTCCCCAAACCCTAAAAAATGGCTTTTGCAATGCAGTTTGTCTGTGTGTCTGTTTAGTCCTAAAATTAAGAATAGTTAAATAAAGGATAAAAGAGAAAAAAAATCCATTTTTTGAGTGCATATTTTTTTGTTTTAAAGGATTTTTTATTTTCAAGAGCATTAATACATAATTTTTAAGTGCATTTTTTTGTATTTTTAAGGGCCCTGATCATGAGCCTACCAATATTGTTATTTAGATGATCATGTATCATAAGGGCCTTATGCAGCCCACAAGTTAAAATACACTGTTTTAAATAATCTAGAGAATGGATTAACATCAGCATGCAACAGCTAAAACAAATAAGGAATTATTATAGTTACCTGGATGTGTACTCTCTAAGAGCTGACCTCTCTCAAGCAAAGAGAACAGTTTTTCCAAAACATTATCTTCGATAGGTATGAATAGTCCTCCTTTCGTTGTGTATTTTCACACCCTTTCACCTCTTGTATAGTTGAAGACAAACAATTTGGTTGCACAGCTTGGTCATCTTTATTCAAATATGTTTCCAATGAAGAATTCATATGTTTGTTGTTGAATTTAGAAATATTATTCTCATCAATAAACTGGTATATTACATACTTGTCACCAACTTTTCCTATATTGGTTTTATTCTTATCGTCCAGGAAGGCTAATGTGAAGTTTGGGATATTTTCACTTGGTACTACATCTTTATTAGCTATTGAAAATGTGTCAGTGCTAACTGAATTTGCATTATCTGAGTTGTTAAAGTTATCGGGTTGTAAAACAGAAGACTTTACAGTATCTGCATTGTCAAAGTTCCTAGATTGTGAAACAACAGACTGTTTAGTGTTGCATGAAGGCAATGGAGTTGGTGCATCATTTTCATTTGAAAGTATCATTGAGGTAGGAGTGACTTCATCATTAGTGGAGCATAAATATACCTTTGGTAATGAGTCCCAGTGGATGGAATTTCTCACTGGATTAATAATCTTTCCCAAATTACTTATAGTACCAGAATGGGAAATGGGAATGGAGAGAGTAGGAAGAGAGTGTGAAGTTACAGCTGATGAAGGGGATGTAGATATTTGTGATTGTGTGGTGTCAGTTGTAGTCTGGGAAACTGTACACCCCTTATCAGTTTTTATACTACCAACCTGGCCATCAGCCCCTTTATTTGTATTTTGCTTAAGATACACATTTTTCCTGTGACCTCTTTTAAGACTTGATGTAAGATCAAAAGTTCTTATAACTCTTTTAGCTGGAAAAGATGAATTTGGTGAAGATAATCTTGTAGTGGATCGAAGGGGTAAATTTAGAGAAGATGGATTTGTAGATGAAAGTGACATTTGGGCAGAAGGAAGAAAAGATTCTCGTGGAGCAGGTAATATATATGTGGAAACTTTTTCAGGCTCATTTGTCTGATTCTTTGAATATGTTTTGATGGCGACATCAGCTCTGTGTACAACTATTGGTTTGAGTTGTTTAGCGGTGAACTTAGACTGGTTTTGCGTAGATGTTTTGCTCAAAATATGTTGAGATGATTTTTTAACTGAATTATTCACAACAAGTGTAGTTGAATTAGGCTTGTTGACAATAAGTTGTGGCATCTTAGTTAATGAGTTGTTTACCAAAGATGTAGTAGTATTTGTAAAAGTTGCTTTTATTGAATTTGATTGTGGTGTTATTGAAAATGTCTTGTTTATAAAAGATGTCACAGGATGTGAAGTTTGGTTGACATTAACTTGTGTTTTTAAATTTGGGTTGTTTATCAAAATTGTGCTGGATGAATTATGTAAGTTTTTTGCAATTGAGCTGCTCAAATTTATAATGGATCTTGGAGTTGAGTCATTCACAACAAGTGTAGAAGTGTTTGTATGGAAATCATTTGTTACAGCATTGAGCGTAATTGTATTTGAATTGTTTGAAATGAGCTGAGGGGATATTTTAACAGAATTGTTTGCTTTTAACTGGCTTGAAATAAGTTGTGGTAATTTTGTAGTTAGGTCATTCGCTAGGATAAATTGTGAAGACTTTGTAGGAGAATTGTTCATCTTACATATGGGAAATTTTACAATTATTTGACTTAACAAATTTTGATAAGTTTTTGAAACTTGGTTTATCAAAGAATGGAGAAAATTCTAATTCAGGTTGTATTCTATCATATGGAATATTTTAGTGTTTTGTTTTGGAATTTCAAAATAAGATGACATTTAAATTAACTGACTAGAGTATTTCATTGTTTCATTGTATAGCTCTGACGTATATTTTTTGTGTGTGTACACTACAAAGCTTATAAAACATGAGTGAGTTTGGCCAATTCAGTTCTTGCATTATTTCAAAGTTATTTTATTTCACACAATTTCATGAACTTAATTTGTGTCATTTAATTGTATAATATTGTGTCATTTAATATTTCTTCATACTCTAATAATGAAGTTAAGGAATAAAAAAAGCAAATCGTTCACTGCCTGTCATCTCTGACACACCAAAGTTTACTATGTTGATATTTCTTCTCCGGGAAGTTGAGCTCTGTTTCCTGAAAAATAAAGAATTTTCATTATTATTCAATTAATTTTAAAAGATGTTAACGTTTCAAAGTCATGCTGATATCTCTTTAGCTAAATTCAGTAATAAAAAAAAGAGTAAAAAAGCAACTTTTTCAGATTAAAAAGACTTGGCTTAAAATATTAACCATAATTATTAGCATCCTATTTAAATATCTAAATGACTGATTAGGATCAAATTTAAAATTAACTAACCCATTTCCCTTGCGGACATATAGTATATTTTTCTGCATAGGCTCAGCAGCAATTTTTCTACTTGTATACACTTATCTGACAAATATTTTCACTACCTATTCATTTATCTTCTCATATATTTATGTATTCATGATCATAGTATAGCAATGAATTGGTAGCTCCATTTATAAGCTTCAATATGAAGTATTCAGACTAGCTAAAGGTACAGTGGTTCATTGGTAGATACGATGAAACGATAATTCATGCCCACGCCAGGGAATGTTCAGGCAAACAAAGATGTTCAACGCCAAGGAAAGGATTAAGGCAACTAAAATCACAGTAATCTTGATAATCTTGCTTCCCATGAAAAAAAAAATGCTATACATCCTAAAATTAAATATAGGCTACAGCAGGACTTCTCAAAAAATTTCCACTCGCAACCCCTTTTCCCCCGCAAAATTTTTACGTGACCCCAGGTATATAGGTCCTATATAAAATAGTACAAAATAGGTCTACAAATCAAACATTTACTAATCATTAAAAATATTATCTAAAGAAATTCTTTGGTAAACATAATATTTTTACCATTTATTAAAGAAGAAAGCTAAGTTATATAGTAATGAGATGGATATGCTTGTTTGTTTTTACATAAAGAATTAAATCTTGGCTGAATATTTGATACTGCAGGATGTAGAACATCTTCAATGTTTTTCAAAGTTGATCAATATTTTGATTTATAATAGTCAATGCTGAGAACATCTCTTCACATACATACGTAGTACCAAATGGCAGAGGTATGTTTAGGGCCATTTCAGAAATTGTTAGAAATTCTGTCTTAATCTCAAGCCAAAATTCATTTAACGATTTTTAGGAAACTCGTGTTTTAAACCTGTGTCCCTTGATAGCCTGGCAAGTTTTCTTCAACTTTTAGCCGGGATACACACCCTACCATATGATTAAAGGATGACATGATTTTTTATTCCAAATTCTTTTATGCCTATGATCCAGTTTTTTGAAGTCGGGTAACAAAGAAAAAAAACCCAGCAAATCTGCGTACTCCTGTTTGCTTGAATTTTGTTTTTTCATGTTCACCCATTCAGTGAAGGCAATATCAGCGTCGTTGTTGGAGGTTTTTGGATGCCGAGATTTAAAATTATTTTTCTTTTGTGGGGATGGTATTTCACTAAGTTGAGATGACTCATCATTGGGCGGTTCATCATCGACTGTACCTGGAGCTGGAGTTATCATATCTTTCGATGTACCAAGTTCACCATTTTCATCAGTGTCCTGTGTGTAGTTTTGTACAGAATCAACATATCCACCAACAGATTCTCCTATTGAAGGAGCAGTTAAATTGCCAGAGGTACTATTTCCTTTCATATAAGGAATGAGGAAAGACATATGGTCAGCCAAGTAATATTTGTTTTTTTTATTTGCTCCCCAATTCAAATGAAAGTGCTTTCAATGATCTTACAAAAACACAACGGATGGTTTTCCATTGTTCTTGACAGTTTTGTTCTGTGATATATAAAAAAAGGAACTCAATTAGAGTCTCATGTAGAATTTAAATATTTAGATATTTGGCTACAGTAAGCAGTTTCCAAGATTTATCACTGTAATTCTACAAAGGGACATCCATTGTTGGTATTATTATTTGATCTACTTGTGAAGCTATATGGTCACATTTGCAAACATTGTTTATGGCCAAACAGAAACAAGGCACTTGGAAAGATATAGCAAAGCTCTATTTTGAACTATGGAATTTGTCAAACTGCGTAGGCTCAATCGATAGTAAACATATCCGAGTGAAATGTTTCAACAATAAAAGACCCAGTTATTTCAATTATTAAGGCTATATTTCAATTGTTCTTATGGGTGTGGCAGATGCGGCCGGTCTTTTTACTGTTATTAATGTTGGGGAATTTGGTAGAAACGGTGATAGAACCGTATTCCGCAAGTCGGCAATAGGCCAATTGTTAAAATAGGGTGAACTGAACGTCCCAGATCCAATTCCTTTTTCAAGTGATACAAAATGGTGAACCATTCCCCCACTACTGTGTCAGTGATGAAGCTTTTTCTCTGTTACTATGCTTAATGTGGCCTTATCCAAAAAGAGTACTAAACAGCACAATTAAACAATTTTCAATTTTATGCTTTCTAGAGGTAGAAAAAGTGTGGAATGCACATTTGGAATGTTAACCTCAAAGTTTTATGTATTTGAGCGACCAGTCTATTGTAATGAGGAATGTGCAATGAACATCATAAAGGTGTCATGCGTCCTACATAATTGTATTCATATACGGGAAGGAAAACTCTATGAAACAACTAATTTCAAAACGTGTGATAATGTGAAACTTGTGAAATAGACTAGTAAATTACACTTTACAGCCAGGAGGAGCTATTACTATTCAATGGAAATACGCAGGTGTGCAGTGAAAAATTATTCATACAAATGCACTATATAATAACCAAAATGTACACTGCAATTACTTATACACTTAAGTAAAAGTAGTGTTGTGTTGTAAATAAAGTTGTGTTGTATTGTATTGTACCTCACATGGTCCCACGATCGCACACTTGTTGATACATGGTAACTACGCACGTGTTGTGTAAATACAACCCCTTTTCACGACCCTCGCTCGCACACATCTCGTCCACATTCATCCATTGCCATCTTCTTCTCTCACGTCCCTTCGTTTTCCATACCCAGTCTCGTCAACCTCAAGCAATAAGTTTAGGTGAGTCTCTAACAATTGTAAATAAAAGTATTGTTGTATAGTATATAAAAGTATGGTTGTGTTGCAAATAAAGGTATTGTTGTATTGTTGATTAAAGCTTTGTTGAGTTGTAAATAAAACTATATTTGTTTTGCAAATAAAAGTATTGTCGTGTTGTAAATAAAATAAATAGTTAAATAGTTTATGTTATTCAAATTTAATTTACTAACACATGACAGGTTAGGTTAAACTAGGTTGGGAAAGTTTTATAAGTTTATATCTATATAAATATGATGACAATATTTTGGAAATTTTAAGAAAGGGCCTATTTGGTGACAAAACAAATGTTTAAGTATTGGTAATGTTTACAATTTAAAATGTTTTTTACCGTATTCAAGCTGTTTTTTATTACATTTACAAAGTACATTACATTTAAAGTTTTTTTTCATGAACTAATGATTTTAAAAAGTAATTTTACCGATAGTGAAAATATGTTAGGGTTGGCACCAATTGTCTGGTCACCATGTTACGGCCTAAACACTATTTTTATATATATGCTTAATAATACTTAACTTCAACGATAGGAAAAAAAAGTGAGTCAAATGTATTAGAATTTGATTGTATTTTAAAACAAACAAAATGTTCTACGTGTTTATGTTTTTTTTTTACTTGGTGAGTCAATTTGTTAAACACGTCCATAGGCAAACATGGTTGAAGTGGAATTAAGATAGTAACCCATCAGATAAATTTTAATAAAAAAATACTCATTAAGCTCTACTTACCTTGATTATTTTCATCAAACTGGAAACTAAACAAAGCACCTTATAAATAAAGAACTCAAGGTGAACGTTTAAGTCCTTCAAAACATAACACTTTATATAAACAAATAAAAATAAAGACAAATATATTACCAATAAACATACATTTGTTTGGTAATGTTTGCAATGCTTTTGCATTGGGTGCATTGCATACGCATAAATAAAGGACAATCCCCACACTTCACATTTATTCACATTAGCAAGCTAGCCAATGCTCAATTTTGAAATAGTATTTGAATAACTGTAAGAACCATAAATAGGTAGATGTAAATAAATAAGAAAATTACTTAATATTTTAATGAATTTTATAATAAATTGTAGATTAATAATTAATGTGTATATTTTCCTTTTTTTTTTTACTAAACTTTCAATATACAATCAACAGCTGATGTCATGCTATGAGACTATACATTAAAGTGGCTAATAAATACACCACACAGCACACATACAAGTGAATAGCATATATACAAATAAATATAGACATATTATTTAATTTTCAAATATTGCCCCGTTCCACTAAACAACTAAATGTTTATCAATAATTCACTAATAAATAAAACATTATATCATTAGTAATTATATATAATATTATCAGAAAATCTTACAAAATGAATGTGCTACAATAGCCTACACGAATAATCATAAACAAGAATAATTGTATTCGGGTCACTTGTTACAAATAATCCTATTAGCAGGCTCCTTATTTGCTTTTTCGCCTTCGAATCAGAATTGTCTTTTCTGTTCAAACTTCCACCTCTCGAGTCAGAATGAGTGTGACAGGTATGGAATTGAATAATAATAGTAATAAAAATAAAGCGTTTGATTTTTAAATTAAGATAAACCTAAAACCTTGAGTTTATTTAATCAAAATTAACTTATTTTGAGTTTACTACAAGAAAATGTTTACATACGACGTGACAGATATTGAAAAAATCAGGTTCATAAATGAAACATCCAATTCAGTCACTTTTATTACAGAAAAATTAATAAATCATCGAACCTGGAGGTTCTTCACAACATGAACACATGTTTTCTGTGCGACAATCCTGAGCTAAGCTCTTTCTCCTGATACCCAATCTAACTTAAATTAGTGTCACGAGAGATATTATCTTCCCACATACACCTTGTCTCCCAAGGTTT
The DNA here is from genome assembly GCA_039000515.1 of Timema cristinae. Classification (NCBI taxonomy): domain Eukaryota; kingdom Metazoa; phylum Arthropoda; class Insecta; order Phasmatodea; family Timematidae; genus Timema; species Timema cristinae. Next base: position 23,650,105 of record JBCFYV010000024.1, read on the forward strand.
GTTTTATATCCCCCTTAAAAGAAAGTTATAATATAAATTCCAGAAAAATCAGTGTGGTTTTAGTTTTAGATTTACTTGGCTGTACATTTTTTCACAATTATCTTTTTAGCATCTGTAAACTAAACTTTACCTTTTTTTACTGGGCAGTATAATTTACAAACGCCAAAGGAGTGTATTGAAAGTTAAAAAATATATATTTAAAGAACCTAACGCAAATTCTGGACTTCAATTTACTTTAATAATGAAAACATTACTTTCTAAAAAATAATATTTGAAGTAGTCTGGGTTAGTTTAGAATAACCCATGTTGGTGATTGCATGGTCTAGTTCACTACTCTCATGTTAAACCAGTGATCTCTTATTATACTGCACAGATTTATCTGATTGGCAAACCCTTCCTTCACCGCTGAAAAGATGTGTATTAATCACAACTTGTATATGTGTGGAATGCCATGCCTCCACAGTGGTTTGGATCCCACGTTAAACTGTAGGTCCTCCATTTCATCTCACAATCACCATACCATTTCTGTTTATTGTACGTGCGTACAACCCGAACGGTTATAATAATAATAATAATAATAATAATAATAATAATAATAATAATAATAATAATAATAATAATAATAATATACTGGAGGGACATAAACATATGCACTGCTAAGGACCAAAATGTGACGTTCAAGTTTATTGTCTGCTCCATTGGGGGAGGGGGGGGGGGGAATTTAACCATTTATTTCAATGTTATTATACGAAAATATGTCTCTGATAAAAAAAAGTGTTATTGTTTGAAAATAGTGAAGTATTACACCCTACTTGCCTGACGAATCATTTAGATAAAAGGATATACAATTCAGTTTCCCAGGTAATACTCTACAAATACGAATAAAATCTTTAATATATTTGGTTATTAGCTTGTAAATTGTTTTCAGAAACCATATTATATTGAATGTTCAATAAATATTATTTAACACGTCATCTTAAAATTTGATTACATTTGATTGAATGACAAACTTTGTGTAGTTTCCATACGTTCAAATGATCACTTAGGTTATAGGCTTGTAGAAAGTATTATTATATTAGCTTTTTTTTAAAAAAAATACAACAGTTGGACCATATCGTGTATATTGCTTTCAGAAACCATATTATGTTGAAAGTTTGATAACTATAATGAAACAAGCTAGCTAAAAACTACATTACATTAGTTTGAATGGCATCCTTTGTGTAGAAGTCTTACGTTCAAACGATAATTTAGGATATAGACTTTTGGGAAGAACAGTGTTTACTAAAACCTGATTTTAGTAAGAATCTCAATCTGTAAGGTTTTACTTCGTTTCAGAATACTCTCATATATTAGTATTTAGGTAGGATGAATGGCCATTTAGAATGGAAGTAGAAATTCTCTTCCGGAAGGTATTTTATCCTACCTAAACACTACTATCTGGTAGGATTCTGGTACGAGATAAAGCCTTCCAAACAAGCTTCCTTAAAAAAAATCATTGTAAATATTAGTCTACATCAACTTATTTCAAGAAAAAACTCATCCGTTTCGAACTTTGTTATGCTCTTCAAAGCCTTACTAACACATATATTTCATTTAACTAATCACAATTGCTGTATCTAATATACTCAATCAAATCAATGAACGATTTCAAAATGCCTTGTATGAGTGTAAGAGGGAAGAGATACCTGAAAGTTTCCTTCCCTCTTAACAATGGTATGTAGATGACAGCTAGGAAATTTCAGCCACGGATGTTCAACCAGCTATATTATAGAGATCAATGTGTTAAACTAATTAACCGGTGACGAATCGTATCAACTGTTTTTAGTCTTGACTTTGTTTATTATATGAACAAAAACAAAGTTTCCTTCCTTCATCAATCAAAAAGAATTGAAAATGTATTCACGTTGTCTCAGGGTGAACAGCTTGTTCTTCCTACTCCTAGCTTACGTTTAGCTGTACAGGTGTAGTTACTGTCCCCAAAAGTCGAATCAAACCAAACTAAGTTTTTCCTGTTGTAGCATCCTCAAGGGGAGGATGCCCAAATAATACAAAAAATACAAAAAGGGGGGAACAACAATAGAAGTGAGTGCTATGGAGTTCAAGACTTGAATGTTATACTCAAAACATTCAAATACTGAAGCTCGCAACTCTCACACCTGTTGCTGAGATATCGAAATTGATCGTCTACCTCAGGAAAAGTTAGAGACTGCAACCTGCCTACCATTCACAATAAACAATATATATATATATATATATATATATATATATATATATATATTTTACGTAGTACCTTGGGTATGATGGGATATATATATAATAAGAATTAGTATAAGTCAAAGTTAGTCGATATTTATTAGCTATAGCTCAATTAGACTTTTAACAGTTCCGTTAAATATATACATTGTTGTTGTTGCGATGTATAAAGAAAATAGATTAAATTCATAAACAACTATGAATTGAAGTCAAAGCTAAAGAGTGTGGTTAAATATTCATCAGATTACTTAAATGTTAACTTAAGATGTCGCCCATAAGAAATGGCGCATAGTAAATAACAACATGATAATTTGAATTCCATAATTAAATATTAATCCTTTAAAAATGGCACCTAGTCAATGACAACAAGACAATCTAATTTCAAACATAATATATACGTCCATTAGGAATGACACATAGCATATGACAACAAAATAAGTTAAATTCAAATATTAAGTGTTCGCCCATTAAAATGGGACATAGCAAATGGCAACAAGATAAACTAATTTCAAATATAAAATATTCGTCCATAAGAAATGGCACATAGCGTATGACAATAAGATATATTAAATTCTAATATTAAATATTTGTCCATAAGAAATGGCACATAGCGTATGACAATAAGATATGTTAAATTCAAATACTAAATATTCGCCCATTAAAACGGGACGTAGCAAATGGCAACAAGATAAACTAATTTCAAATATAAAAATTTAAACAATACAGTACATTATCAATACAATCGATTATTCGTGACTCTACTGGCGATAAGTCGCCCTGACCTTGCAATAAAGTGATCTCTAAAAAAAAAAAAACTATGTTCCTAACTGTCAGATTGATTTTAAAGTTATTTGAAATTTAAGCCAAAATTGAATTTTGAAAAGATTTACATAAAAAAATAAATAAAAAGAAGTTTAATTTGCTGAACATGGATTTAGTTCTTACATTTTACATAGCTGAAAGCCGGAGCTTATCCTATCCCTGATATGACTCAGGCCCAATTATTGTAAAGTTCGTAGCCACAGGCACCAGAATATATACCCTAAAGCACAGAATGGGGCAGAGGGGGGAAAAGGGGGGAATAACATTCAAGAATAAAAAAGGCACACAAGAAAGCGCAAGTTGATTCGCTTCGAGAGAGGCCGAGGGCGTTCGTGAATCTTCTCGGAGGGGATCTCTTTACTGCGCAAGTCAATTCAACCCAAGGCGTTGGCTTGAACTTGCCATTCAGTCTTCACAGTCAGTATTCAATTTTCCCGGTTCAGTGAAGGTGCGTTAGGTGGTTTTGTGTCGTTCTTCCACGCAGCCCCAGTCAACAAGCAAACGGGGTAAGTCTTGACTATTTATGTTTGTCTCGTGTCAACCATAAAACATCCGATGCTACACTGTGAATTTAATGTCCTGCTCCATAAAGGTGCCCATGCACGATCATTCTCGGCCTGATGATAGGAGTGTCAGTCCAACTGTTTATTCCAAAACTGACCGTGTGTGGAATGATTCACGCAAAATATAACGGCTTGACACGTCACGTCACGTCACGCCAGGAATGAAGAATCCAACCCATTTGGTTTTCCGGAATAATAACACGCAGATGGAATCTCGGACTGACGGATGCATTCACAGTGAACCCAGCAACTTCATCTGAAAGTAGCAGTATTATGTATTAAGGATATTAAATCATAAAAGTAAACTCTATAAAAATTATCTTTGCAAGCGATTTTAATCTTACTCCAATTTACAAATTAGTTTGGTTACAATTTTGTAAAATGCATTGCATTTCTTATTTGTAATATTATACTCTTGCATTTCTTATTTTCATTTACTTTCTCAGCACTTCATTAATATTGAGTCACATGTCTCGGGTATGATCTTTTCTAGGTCTTGTGGAGATTTATCCGTTGAAAACTCAAGCTCTTCCAAGTATAACTGGGTAGCTAGAAACCTGACCGTGGCTATCAGTCTTTCCTCTACTGAGATGGCACCTCTCATCAATGTGTCCTATTTGTATATTAAAGGACCTGCTAGCGACAAAAGCGTTTGAAAATACTCAGATTTCATAAGCAAATAATTTGTATAGTCGTCCTCTGAACTCAGTTCGAGTTCACGCAAAATATTAATGTCGGAAAATTTGTATTTTGGTTATAACCAACGTTTTGACCATGAAGTCTGCCGTTTTTTTTCTGTTTATCTTTATCATACTAAGTTACAAAACTACAACCAATGCAGCACTTTTCTTTGACATTCCTACGACCTGTCGGGACAAATCACATCATTAGAGAAAACTGTGGTGTCTAGCAGATTTCAGCATGACACGTGTGTGAATAGTTCCTGACATGGCTGGAATGAGATGCCTAGAATGACACTCTCGTCATCATGTCGGAAATGATCGGAAATTGGCAACTTAATATTGTGATGAAGAGGCTATAAAATAAGATAATAAGACTTAATTTACGATTAAAACTACAGGAACTGTGTTTAGGCGTTAATGACGTTAGTGAGAATGCATAAAAACACTGTTTGTCAAAATTTCGAGCTTTCAATGTATAATCGCTTAATATCTGTTTTCAAACATACAGAAACAAGTCATGTATAAACAAAATAATTATTGTATATGGTTGTTAAGAAGTTAATTCCAATTATATCATTTCATTTCTCTACAGCGTGATCCAAGATAATGAAGATCTGAATAGTTATCTCTCTCTTCTTCGGGATTAAGTTTACTCAAGGTAAGCCACTTAATTGATTTGACAAAAGTTTGAAATAAAAACTTAATTTGTGTAAGGAACCTTTAAAGTTGAAGACTAGGCCAGATGTGTTTAGTTTTAACACCTTATTATGTAAAAAAAAATGTGCTCAGATTAGATCATGATCTAGCCCTAGAGTATGCTATTAGGATAATTCAAGAGTATAGGGATGTGTTGACCCTAGATGGTGCATTGCGGCTATTGGGATACACAGAGGATTTCGTTTTGTTGGGAAAGGAGGCTTTCGCAAAAAAATGCAGAAATGTTATTAGAGGCTCGTGAGAAAATTCATTTAGAAGTGAATGCTGGAAAGATTAAATATATGGTTTCTCAGATAACACAAATAATTGGGGATGATAATTTAGATATTCCTTAGAACAACAGATAATTTGATAGGGTTGATGAGTTTAATATTTAGGAACCGTTTTAACTAGCAATAAATATGTTGAATTGTAAATGAGGAAAATAATACAGTGTGCCTCTATTATTAGGTTCGTAAGTTGTTACTCGCCTGCTTTGAAATAATGTAAAACACATAATATACAGACAGCATTCATTGATGTTTTGATAAAATTATCACTTCAAGTTTAAATCGATAATCATAATTTATACTAAATAAAGTTTACTATATATATCACATTTGTAACTACTCATCTCAGATTTTGATTGAATTAAGTTTTATTTGGGGATATCATTATAACATTTATTATGTGACAATCCAAGACCGTCTATTAATCATTTAATAGCATGCAGCGACTTTACGGAGCTTAAGATAACTAAAGATAAATGGTTTTATATTGCAGAATAAAATTAGATCCTGGAAATAAGCTGTTGGTAAACTCACTTTCTAAAACGAGTATTTGATGATTTGACCGAGCATCTGTTTTTAAGACGTAAATCGAGTAATCGCCATGATGTCGTTGTGATTTTGTAACACATAATATTCATCCCAATGTTGGACTTAGGACTATATCAATGTAGTAAATACACTTTCATCAATAATAAACTCCAGGCAAGCATTTCGTGGATACCAAAGAAAGCTTCAAACCTGTTTGAAGCTTTCGAGGCCGTATTCATGGAACTATGAACCTGGACTCGTTGTCTTTCACCTTGTCACAAATAAGTTATTTGGTTACAAATTTGTCAAAGAAAAATTATAAACAAAGTGCTCAAGAGTTATTGCATGTAAGTATTCGTGCTAAGATTTTTCTATTTGCTTATGTTGACAAAACTGTGACAAATAAACTCTTCTACATTTTCATCTACAACTTTGAGTAGATAGTATATTCACGTTAGGGCCTATATATATTAAACCACTCCTCGACTAATTTAAATCGATTCATATATATTTTCCCATCACAAACCCGCTTAAAATAAACCATAATCCAACCATCACCCTTACTGTGGTACATTTTACTAAGATATATATTTTTGGTAGCCTACTGGAGAAACATCTGGGACTTTTCTCAATACATTTATAAATGTGTGGTGGGTAAGTTTCTATAGTGTCATAAAATTATGAAATATACTAAAACAATATTGAGATTACTAAGGCCTACACTTTGTAAGAAATGATTTAATAAACAAACTTATCCTTCAACTACATAAAAAGTGTAAAATAAATAATCACTAAACATAAGTACATATGGCTGGATATTTTTATATAGTGTAACCTATGACTCAATAGGATAAGATCTTTAGTTTATTATTTCAAAACATTGATTTGGCTATACACTTTTATTACACTTTATTATTTACACTTTTTGATCCAAAATTTAGTTGTAGTATCCCTACAAATCTATGCTTTTGGAAAAAAACAATCTTACAAAAAAACAAACAATACCTATTCCCAAAGAATATATTTTGCTACAGAACTGACCAATATTAAAAAATAATAATTCTTAAATCAGTATTTCAGTTGGCTCTTGTAAACAAAACAATTTATTCATGAAAATAAAACTAGCAGACAACATTTAATTCATCTGACACATAAAAGGGAAATACCTACATCAAAATATCACTATTTAAGTCCAAATTTAGAAAACGGCTTTACTCTCTTATCTCGTAATGTATTGCTTGGCCATATTCCTCAGCTTTTCTGGAAATACTTCAATCTCTGAACCAGCATTAATGTCCACCTTCTTAACTACCCATCCTGACTTTTACAAAACTTATCATTTAATTTCTCAAAAATGGAGGGCTTGCTTGGGTTAGTTTAAAAGTCAAAACCTATTATCTTATAGCCTACATTCACCCATACATTCTAACCTTTATTGCCTGAAGAGATTGACTGTTAACAAAAGCTAGAGTGGGCACCTACATACATTTATTTAGACTCTAGTAGATAATTTGTATACAAAACAGTCAAGTAAATTGTGGAAAAAAGTGGTACAGTAACCAACATAGTGTGAATCCAGCAAAGCTCTTTTAAAAATGTTCATATTTATTTGGTGAGAAGAAATAAAGGATAAGGTTTTATTGTTTTAGTTATTATTATTATTTAATATCTAGGCTTAGCTTTAAGTCTTCTATTTCTATGATTATACTTTTCATTGATGTTGCACCATCTTCATATCTTAAGCCTAATAAAGATTATTATTATTATTAGCACTGCGTCTTACTACCCGTTCGGGTTATACGCTCATACGCTAATATGTACTGGTAGGGTGATTATGAGATGAAATGAAGGACCTACAGTTTAACGTGGAATCCGAACCACGGTGGAGGCCTGGCACCTAATAAAGATGATTTATTTTAATCCATACTATCAGAAAGTTTGTGAATTTTTGAGGTGCTATATGGAAGAATCTTTTTGTGGGATGATCAATAGTAACGTTAGTTTCATGAGTAAGTTACCTATATTTTTTCCAAAAATAAACTGTTTTCATACTAGCTAGAACCTTTAGTTTAATGTAAATCACAATCCAACCCATCCTAATATAATCACACCTTCCATAATATCATCCATCCGAAGGATGGGTGATATTATTAGGGTTATATAATCAAGCATTACAGTTGTTACCATTTATAAAGAATATCATAAGTGATTTTTGACATGTTACACACAGATTAAGTTCAATATCTACTACAAGACACTGTAAAATAACACTGCTACAGTCTGTTTTTCATAGCAAGCCCTTTATTTGAGAAGTGGAAACTCTTGTTGCCACAATGGAGGGGGAAAATCAATTGATTTATACTCTTACTCCATCTAATAATATGGATAATTATAGTAGGTAACCCGCCTCTGTGGTGTAGTTAGCTAACGGATCATTCCATATGAATTCACCCAGAGGTGGTTGCATGACAGTTTTTGAAAATTTTAATATTTTGCCCACATGTTCCTACATGTTCCAGTAGTTAGAAAAAGTATATTTAAATATACGCTTACCAGTTTTTCTGGTACAGCCACCTTTCCAATATAGCCGACTCTAAATTTGACATATTTTGATGTTTACAAAAACTAAAATATCTTGGGAACTAAGAGATCTAGAAACTTGGGACAGGAACCATTCTTATGTTCTTAAAGTGGGCTAAGTTTTATGTCACCAAGTTTTATCTAAATGTAACCTAAATGCCTGAAATTCAGTGTAAATTTTGTTTAAAAACACAGTTTCTAAGCCTGTTAAAGGGCAAGGAGGAGATGAATCTAGATCTTCAAAATTTAATTTTTTTTAAACCTACCCCCAATGTCTTATTCTGTGAAATTTCAAGATTTATAAATTTCCCCCTCTTATTTTATTAAGTCCTAAACATGGTCGCTCACTCATATTTTCAAATATTTAGGCCTCAATATCTCAGGTGGGGGGACAGAAATAAATCCCAGGAATTTTGAGTTTTAGACTTGTCAGGTTTTATTTCTGTGCAGTGATTAACAAGACCCAAAATTCATAAATGTAAATTGTGGCTCTTAAAATTGACATCCTTTATTTAGAGTTGGCAATGTAAAGCTGTGATATTTCATTGCAAAGATTATCAGTGATCTGGTGATGCCTACCTGTAGGTGTGGTAGGCTCCTTAACCACCTCGATGATGTAGTTAGCTAATGCACTAGTTTTGTTTTGAGCTAGACAACCCAGGACAGGGAAATCGACATTCGAATCTTGGTCGGGTGAAATGGAGGTGGTTTTTCTCTTAAATAGTTTTCCCCTTTCCCTCCACACAAATGCGAGTTTTATTCTTTTAAATTCAACCTTCACAATTTCCAACCCATTAGTGTAGCTAGTACTTAAGTGTATAACCTGAACGGGTAGTAAGACGTGCTAAATAAAAAAAATATATATATATATATGTATAAAGTAAGCCTAAACAATAATCCATAAAGAAGTAGGCTATTATTAGAAGCTTTAGATAACTTCTAATATCAAATTAAAGTCTATTTATTAATAAAATGAAGCATTTGTCTGTCATGAGCATTTTGGGGTATATATTGCACACAAAAGGCTGAAATTTTAAAATTATTAGCTACTATGCACAAACATGTGCAACTAGAAGCTAGAATTTTAAATTTTTAGTTTGATTTTTTGATTTATTTAAAACTGGTTTAGAAGAAATAAAATGAAAGATTTTTATGTCAGTTTGAAGCAAAGTATTTCTTGAGGTAACACCGTGTACTCATGCTAGTTCAATAAATAAAATAAGAAAAGTTATTTCTAAAATGCCAAATTTCAGTGGCTTTCAATCAATTTTGGTGGTCAAAAGTGGGCTTCCTTTAAAAATCAGGGTTAATTTGGTACTTTATCACAAATGCGACTTAAGTTCCTGGCTAATAATGCAAGACACCAAATTATTTGTAACCGTTGATCGGTCCGTTATTGATCACTAAAATGTGTTCTTTATGAAAATTAATGCCGTTTGATACACAGTTTTTTCTGTTGTTGAAAGATCAATTTTTTCTAAAAGTGCGAATTTGTATAGGCTAACAACTTAAATCCCAAAATTTATCTAGAAAATAATGGTAAAGATTTTGACACTTTCACATAAATAAAATTTTACTTTATTAGTAGGCACAGAGGTGCTGCTACCTGGGAAAGCCAGATAAATTTAAAAAATCCCATAAGTTTGCAATTATCTTTTAATCAAGAATTTCCTCGTATAGGTGGGTAGGCAACACAGACTAAATGCCTGACTGCTCAAGTTTGATTTGCTGGTGATATGGAGGATGGGCTTCGAACCTTTCTGGCTGTAGGCCTATTAAATGTTATTTTTAAATGCAGAACAAATTTTATTTTATCTAATATGCAAGGTTGCTTTCTGTGAATCGAGAGAATCTACAGACTCAGTTTTAAAAGTTTATGTCAGCATGATAGTACAAAGAATAAATATCCCACAATTAAAGATGACACAGCTGTTGCTAGTAAGCAAGAGAATACAAGCCTATCCTCTGTGACCCTTGATATCATCACTACACCAGTTCATTTAAAATATGTTTCCTACCAAATACAACATACCACCTTTAATTTTATCATTTGAAACCCTGTGAGTACACAAAAGACAAGTGTCTGCCATGAATCTGTCTAGAAATGTGTTTTCGGTAACGATTACTTTACATCTGATCAAATTAAGTCTATACACACATTGTACTCATTTCAGGAGCACAAGCTCAATTAGACAATATTTTGATGAGGTGCCCAAAAATATAAGTTTGATGCAAAAGTCCGCAGCATTTGTTGTTGCATTGGTAACAATGTGTACTAGGAATATTGATCTTCAATTGTCTTGTGCCATATTGTTATGCTGGTGAATACATCAACAATTCATTGATTTAAAAAAATTTAGTGTAGGGCCTAAGTATTGTTCTTAATAATAAAATGGAGTACCAAGTGGAAACACGTTAACATTTCTGACATATCCTTTTGTTTGAGTCTAATTGAAGAGCAAAAGCATCGGAGGCTGTTAGAGGCATTTCTGCTGTTTACAGTGAAAATTCCATCAGGGATAGTACGGCAAGAAAATGGTTTTCTCATTTCAAAAATGTCATTTTGGCCTGAATGATTCTTCATGTTCAGGAAGACTAACTTTGATCTAAGCCCTTTAAACACTTCAATCCATGACAATCCACTTAATTTAACTCGAGAATGTGCCATTGAAATGAATTGTGACCAATCAACCAGCATACGACATTTGTATACAATGGGCGGAGTTCAAAAACAGGGAGCAGGATTACCATACTTTCGAATGAAAACAACAAACATCAGTGTGTGACCATTTGTACTTCTTTGTTTGCTCGTTGAGATCAATAACAGCATCGATTGTTCTTGTCTTAGATTGTTACCGGTGACAAAAAATTGTGTCTTTATGTCATCATCAAGATGATAAAAGAATGGCTGAGCCCTAACAAAAACTCAACTCTTCATGCAAAACCTTGTCCCTATCCACAGAAGGTAATGTTATGCATCTGGTAGGACAAATAAGACGTTATAGTTACTACGAATGGCTTCCTAAGAATGTAACCATTACTACTAAGATTTATTGACAACTTAGATACCTTGAGGCCGTACACCAAGAAAAACGACTGGGATCTTCGAGGAAATTCATTTCATGACATAGCTGCTCTTCAAGATTGGCTTGACAACTTCAACTCCAAACCACCGGATTTCTTCAGGCGTAGAATCGAAATACTACCAGAATGTTGGGAGACAATAATAAACAATGCATGAGAATATATTATTGATTAGTTTATGTATTTTGTTCATATAACATGATTTGGAATTAAAATAAAATTTCTGCATACAGACTTATGCATAAACCTAATATAGCAGAAAAATATAATGCTAATCCCATGGCTTGTTGCATCTGGTTAGACTTATTATATGGAAGGGAACTAGAAGTTTCTCAGCACTGGATGATGATGTTACATGCTAAGAAAGAATGCCCATATTGAAAATGATAAGAGAAGGCTTATCTTCCATCTTTGTTCCATTTCATACTTTGAAAATTGTATGATTAAACCATTCATTCTGAAAATGAAACAAGAAAACATTCAACAACATAGAGAAAAAAGATCCTATAAGCTTTTGGCTATGATGTGGATTTATGTTTCTTCTAACAAGTGACTGCATATTCTCTCAAACAAATATAGATTGCATCTAGCCATTCATTCCATTCGAGAACCTGAAGTTGATGAAGGTCATCATCATTTCCAATAAACAAAAAGTATCTTGGTTTATTAATCTGTGTGACTACTTAGTCCACAATGCAGTGCATTCTAAAAAAAATGCCTTTTGCATAAAACTTTGAAATCATTATAAATGGTTTTACTTAGACAGCCATGTTGGCAAAGAATTAATGCCAATCTATTTTTGGCCACCTCCCAAAAGAAATTAAGCATTTATATGTTTTATTCACTTCAAAATCATTGACCAAGCTGTGTGTAGTCTTGGTATGCCCATATAATGAGATTAATTATAGGGTAAACACCTATTGTGTTAGGCCAAATGTTATATCACAATGATTATTTTTCTATATTAGGCCCTAGTCAATGCTCTAGTAGACTTGATCATATTCTTGTTTGAAATTTGGTCAAGATTTTATACAGTAGTTTAAAAGTCCACATACACATAATTATATTTTTGTTTTTATTAACATTTTTTGTTGAGTGAAGTTTAAATGTTTTGTTTCCACACTCAAGTTTGTGCCAAATGAAGTACTGGTAAATTGTTTATTTAAAATAAAGAAAATAATCTATTAGTGACACACAGAAAGCTCATAAGCCTTCATTAGAACAAAATCTATCTAGGTAATAAGCCAATAAAATGAAAGAAAAAAAAAACCTATTTTAAATTTATACAGGCTCAATGCAAACTAAATATATGTAATGTACAATGTGTAAACTTTTCTTTGAGGCTAAAGAAACATGTTTCCAGATGACACACTAATAGAATATTTCGTATAAAAATGACACATGGACAATGATTTGAAACTCCGCTTTCTGACTATACATGTTGAAATGGAGTTTGTTGGGAAATCAGTGTGTAGATTAGCATGTTATGTGACACATTATTGATGCTAATTAATCCAGAAGAACACATAGTTCATCCCTCTATCTCTCCCCCCCCTCCCCCTTCTCCTTAGTTCACTGTCCCAGGAGCATGTACATTGTTGGGGAGCAGGGGCGGGTGTAGGAGGGTGATGGATTGGGATTATCCTCCAGAGAACAACACTTCAAGTATTAACTTCAAACCAGCTACATTTGATCGACTTGCTGTCTTCACTGGAGGAAACTACATCATGGTCAGGCTACTTCATACTGTACACTGCATGGTGATTGGTGAATTAAAGGTCTCTCACCCTCTTTAAGTAACATCATTGTATTATATTTATTTAAATTGCAAGGCCAATACGCACCCGTCCAATGTCCAGATTCTTAGTTAAAGTTATCTTCTATTTACATTTGAATGCAGCATTAAGAAGAATAGTGTTACAGTTTTAGGGTCAAGAGTGTCAATCTAACAGAGTTGTTGAAGCTAAATTATATTTAAAAAAAATCATATTATTATGGCCTACAAGAGTTGTTGCATTTCCTTCTTGTATTTTTCATCAATTTAAAACCACTTGCATAAAAGCAGTTACACTGATAAAATACTATTGATTAATCATATCACATTATTTGTTCTCCAGTTGGTGACATCGTATGGTCTAGAGGCAGATAGACACTTGCTGCGCTGTCTCTTCTCACACATAGACTTTAGTGCTGAGGGGAGTAAAACCAGCAGCAGCAAAGATTACTATCAAATCCAGCTTCTGGCCCAGGAGTCTTGCGCTTTACTCACCAAACCAGCACTCATCTCTAACCTCTGCTACGCTATCGATAATCCTCTCCATCATCAAAAGGTTTGAGTTTTTTTTAATTTGAAATTTAACATGCGCTTTTGGAACAGACTGATTATAAAAGCCCAATTTCAAAATGATAAATTTTTTGGCCATGTAGGGGAACGCTATCGACTGATCCAGATGTCCGACTGTAAGCATATTAATTTAGTCTCAAAAAGGTGTGTTTTTACTACCAGACTGTATCACAATGCTAGAAGAAGCTTAAAAATCACGTGTTTATTTTTTATGGGTACACATTTGAAACTAATCTGTCTTTGGTGGATTAAAAGTTATGGTCAACGATTGCAAAAATGAAATTGGCTCTGGGTGGTATGTAAGAATGCCACCAAGTGTGATGTTAAGTGGCGTGATAGTGCAGTCCAGAGCACACTCACTGTGCAACTTGCTAGCCTCTAATGACACAGCAAAACAATGTCACTAAGGGTCCACTCACACTGAGCATTAACATAGTGGCGTTATTTAACATAGCCTTAAATCTCATTTAATTTATTTTAATGTAGCCAAACCTTTCATTCTATAGTGTTATAAAATAGCAAAATTAAGTCTCTGTCAATTTTGTTTGTTAGCATGAGCCCTTAAAATCATTTCTCTACTTGTCAGTTGAAATCTTCAATATTAATAGATCCAGGATGGTTAACACTTGTGCATGTGAACATATTTATGGATAAAAAGTGTGCTACCTTCTTTTTAATCGTGTGTTTCCACCATTTCTTACTCTTCCTTAGGTTTCTTATTCCTAATAAGGGTATCCACATATTTACACTAATGTATACATGTTTAGGAGAGTGGGAAATAATTAATGAAAGAATATTCTCTATACCTGCCCAACATATGAACCCTGAGTTCCTCCCTGTCACAGTGTTGAGTGTTATGAGATCATGCTCTGATGCGGGCAAACTATCAGAGATATTCATGTGCAAATAAGAATATAATAAATAGTCAATTTATAATAAAATCATTTTTTCTCCCCAAATAAGGTGGCATGGAATATGTTAGGTGCTGCTACACTGCCTGAAAATTATATACATACACTATAATTGTTTGATATTCGCTTATACACATTCACATACTTACTAATTAACATTTGTACCCACACATATCAGCCTTCATAGAAAACTCACTCCACATTGAAACATATTTAGCCCAAATATTTATACATTTGAAAGAACAACTCAAGGTCCTTTGCTCTGCATTGTATTATTATTATTATTATGCACCGCGTCTTACTACCCGTTCGGGTTATACGCACTTACGCTAATGTGTAATGGTAGGGTGATTGTGAGATGAAATGAAGGACCTACAGCTTTAACGTGGAATCCGAACCACGGTGGAGGCCTGGCATTCCCCACATTCACAACTCTGCATTGTAAAGTTACTCTGCTCTTGCAAACATTTCAAACAAATATATGCAATAATACATTTCTTGTACCACAAAAAATTTTACTTTCTCTTGATTGCTTTAAAAAAAAAATAGAGATTTTGATAAATCATAACTCTCTACGTTTTATAACCCCCTGAAATCAAAAAAGTTGTTTTCGTGATGCTGTGTGTCCTTATGTGTGTCTCTGCCCGGCCTAGAACTAAAATCACATTACTGATTGGGCTAAAACTTGTTATCAAGGATTTTCATAAGGTTTCCCCCAAGGATTTTTTGGAATTGTACATCCAACCCTAAAATTAAGGGTAGTTTACTGAAGGGGAAGCAGAGAGAAAATTGATTTTCTCGAAATCCGCTCTAATAATTTTGAAAATTTTGTATTTAGGCATTCTTTAACACTACACACAACTGGATTTCTTAAAAGAAAGTACATTGGAATTTCAAAACTCTAGCCTGGTAGACACCCTGCTTATTAAAATACACTTTCCAAGGCTGATGATGAAATAAAAATATCAATAGAAATGTATAAGTTATTATATTGTTCAATCAATTTTCATCAACCTTTTGAATATAAACTATTTTCTATTTTCTTAAATATTTATTTAGGCCTGTTATGTGTTTAATGACGCTTAAACTTTAAAACATTTTGATCACATTTTTAACTATTTCCTCTTTTTATTATAGACAACATTTTTATGTCTATGATTTTAACTGTAAATTATTCTATTGTTTCAATATACATTTATTAATATACTCCACTCATTATTATCTTGACATTAGTGTTTTTAATTTTAATTATCGTCGAATCGCGAAAATTTAATACTGCTTCAGGACAACACTAAAATGTATTAAAAAATATATTGTTGTGTGGAAACATCACATTGTTTTTCATTATATATACTTAAAACAGGTGACCTGGTGGTCTAGGGGTAAGGGGTTAAGACTTCTGTGTTGGAGGTCCGAGGTTCAATCCTCGGTCCCGGCACAGATTTATCTGATTGCCAAACCCTCCTTAACCTCTGACAAGATGTGTATTAATTACAACTTGTGAATGTGGGGAATGCCAGGCCTCCACCGTGGTTCGGATCCCACGTTAAAACTGTAGGTCCTCCATTTCATCTCACAATCACCTACCATTATACATTACCGTAAGTAGTATAATCCGAACAAGTAGTAAGATGCTGGTATAATAATAATAATAATAATAATACTTAAAACACTGAAGTCCAAACATTCATGACTTGCAGGCATTTCTACACAATATACTAAACATAGCAACCTACAAAAAAAAAAAAAAAAGAGTAATAGTGATTGTAGTAAGCAAGTAGCACTTTTGATTACAAAAATTACTTCTAACCAATGTAACACGCACAACATACTAGTATAGTGGCAATACTGTTGCTACTTGCCTTATCTTGTGGGCAAACCTGTCAGAATGGCTTAGTGGGTTGGGTAAGATAATTTCAAATACTTGTCTCTTTTTAGTCATTTATTAGGAAATTGAATATAAGCTAGGCCCTGCTTAGAATGTACAGTGTGTGGTGCAGCTTGAATAAGATTTGGTTTAGAGTTAATTAGGTTAAGAGGTTCTTGCTACTCTGTGCTTGGCTGACCTGGCCTGAATTTTACGACTCTAAATACTTAGTGTCGTCTCATAATGCATTGACCATACTGCGGCTAGAGGTATAGGCCTACTTAAGACTTTTGAGAAGGGCTGGGTGGGCTACCCACTACCCCGCATGATGCAGGAACATCCATACCCAGGAATACTCTTTCAAACTAGTCACTGATTAGGCACTAGGCAGTATGCATGACACTAGAAGGGACCCCTTGATACGAATCTGACCAGGTTCAACTCTCCCCATCAATTCATTGGGGAAACTCATTGTTTATATAGGCCTAGTACAGAAATAGGCATTTCCTCCTCTGAGTTGGTCATTATAAGTAGTAATTTTGCTAGTTGGCAAAATACTTGCTTACTAACAATAATAATAATCATTATGTGAGCATCAGTCTCTTAATAGAATAACAACTGCCAATAGCGATTTGGATTGTGTCTTACTTGTACACTTTTGTCTAAGCTATGAGTATTCATATTGTGATATTTTTTTTACAGACCTTAAAACCATCACCACAGTTATTTTTACATTTGAGCAAAGTTCTGAAACTCACTCCAGTTCAAGAAGTTGTTTTTGGACTAGCACTTTTACAATCATCAAATTCTGATACTCAGACTTTAGCAACTCACTTTGTGAAATCAAGACTTCCAGAATTGATTGTATCGTACATAGAGACCGGTGAGTTTGGTTTTGAATTATTTCCCAATAATAATAAAACTACAAGACATTCAGCAATATTTTTTTCATTTCACCGCCTGGTAGAGTTGCTCATAATTTTGTTTGTATAGATAATAAACCTAGACAATTGATTTTGATATTAACATAATGATAAAGGTCCTACCTATATTAGTATATAAAATAATTAAACAGATTCTTCAAACAAAATTTATTCACTGTTCTTAATGGATGGCTTGAATGGGGCCTGCTTCACGTAGCAGAAATGATCATAAGGCCTCCATGGACCCTTTAAATTACATTTTCAGACGTTATCAATATTTCAAAAAAGCTCATATTGACTGTCAATATTTTAAAATAAAATCCAATATAGTTAGCAATAATTTGTCTGCCATCACTTTAAGGTATTACAGAATAATTTGTTGGGAATAATGTTGTTGCTATTGTAATTGAACAGAGCAATATCTTAAATGATGGTATGGGGTTGCAGAACAGTTTTTATTAGCATGGTATTGAAGGACAACATGAAATATATTAATAGTACATGAAAAAGAAAAACAAAGATGGCCATTGGGGGAACTAATAATACCACTTTAAACAATAAAATAAGTTGGCATAGAATTCTTGGAAAGTATGGGGAAAGAAGCAAACATTTAATTACACTTGCTTGAAAGCCTAGAACCAGATTTTTATTGAACCTCAAATCACTTATATCTTAGAAACCTTTTGCACTAAATGTAAGATAAGATTTGTTGACTACCCTTGGAATTAAAACCAATTATTACCTCAAGAGGTGTTCTGGTAAAATCTTTATAGAGTATTACATTTTAGCAGTCTTGATTGATTACAAAGTCTACATTCATGCTATTCATGCTGTCAGCCTGGAAAGTTATCCGATTTTTAACAATAGTTGGTTTCGTGAATGTGGGTTTTTTGGTGTTTTTTTTATCTAGGAAAGGAGGGCAGATAGGCTGGGATAAATTGTTACAAACATGTTTTAATAGGCTAGATATTTAGACACAAGTTTAGTGGGTTATATAAATCCATCATTATATAATTTCATACATTTTTTTATTCACTGCAAGTGAGTGAAAAATAAGTTTGTATACATTGTTTACTAGTTTAATAAGACAGTGTAGAAACACTGTACAATAATGTAACATAATTGATAGTGAAGGAAACCAACCTAAAAGGCTGGTAAGGTTAGCTTAGATAGAAACTAACACACCTCTTTCTCCACTCTTCTTTTCTTCTCTTCTTTTCTTCTTAAACTTTTCACACTTACCAATCTCACTTCTTCACACTTCCACATTTACACATAGTTTTAAATTGTCTGAAACATTCCTTTTTCATGTGAAAACACATTTACAACACACAAAGAAAGAGATATAATGCAACTACATGCTTCTAGAATAATTATTAGGCTACTATTATTCAAGAAGAGTGTAGTTTCATAACATTCTTCTTAGTGTTTTAAATGTGTTTTCATATAAAAAAAAGTGATAGTTTTGAAAATTTAAAACTATGTGTAAGTGTGAAGAAGTGAGAATTGGGAAGTATCAAAGGTTTAAGAAGAGAAGAAATGAAGAGTGAAAAGAGAAGTTTGTTTATATCTAGGCCTATCCTAACTATCCTTTCAGGTTGGCTTCCCTCACTATCAATTTACATTATTGTACAGTGTTTTGCACTGTCTTATTATACATTTACAAGCCATTTGGCACATTCATTTTATTATCATTGTTTACTAGTATGATTCCTAATGTAACGTAACCTCTAATTTTAATATAGAAAGCAGCAGTACTCAACAGGAAGGCGGACTTCACGACGCCACACCTGAAGTTTTGCATCTAATATTGAGCAACCTTTTACACGGAAACAAGGATCACTTTGGTGTGTATTCCTTAATTGGTTTGCTTTTGTTATAACTTGAACCATTCTCTTGACCTTTCAAACAAATGTATTACACCTGTATTAAGGGAAGAAAGCTTTGTGCCTTGTTTCATTTGGAACTCTAAATATCTGTAATATTTATTTATTTATTTTAAGTTTTGATGTCCCTGTTTAGTCGTGTTTTTATGTTAATGATTTAAAAAGTATTATTGAACAATTCTATAGAAATTTTAACTTATGACTTAATTTTCAAAATCATTGTAATAAAAGAAAGTTCAAACCTGATGTCCCACAGAAAAGTATGATTGATTATAAGTCAAAAGTCTTAATTTATATTGTGATGTAAATTTTAAAATGAATAATGTTATTTTTCAAATTTATCTATACTGTGTAAAATTTGTTGATAAATTAATTAGCTTACATAATTTTTTTATTACTATGTATCAAGGGTGTGTGAAGCCTGTTTTTCCAGTTCAAACAAAGTCAAAGTGAATATTTGAAAATATTCTCCAAGTATAATTGAAGTTCAAATAAAATAATGGCTTATAGTAGTACTGAAAACAAAATATACTAATATACCTGTTACTACAGACTTTTAATGTCTCCGATGCCATTAAAATGTCTTAACTGTGTTAGTCCCACTATAGAAAAATCTGCGATATTAATTTCACTATCATTGGAAACTTGCTATTGTTGTGTTAATACAATAAAGAAAATTTGTAAAAAGCTCTTTTTACTTTGGAATAAAAACTTGAAATAATTACAAAAAAATGTAAAAGGGTCACCAATTAAGTCCTTAATAAATGTGTCTAATGTTGTTGGTGAACAAAAAGAACTTTATATTTTAAAAAATAGAAAGAAAAAAAGTTGGTATATTTGTCTGATTTTTTCATAGTGTCTAGTCAGAAAAATATGAAGGCATATGAGGATTTTGATAAAGCAATACTTTTACGATATAATCAGCAGAGGGCTGAGGGAATTCTGCTTCTGGGGCTGTGTGCTTTATGAAAGAAGTATATTTCAAACTAATAAAATTAACTGTAGATTTTGACGCATGGCTTGGAGACTAAGTAAATAAATAATTTGGGATAATTTTTCCCCATATCAACCTGTATAAACCGAATTTGGTTGTTATAAAAATCATAATGTCATTTAGACACTGTTGTCAGTTTGTTGCTGACATACATTTTAATTTTACTATGACTTATGTGAACTTCAAGGAATACTCATTTATATTAAATTAATTAATTGCTATGCTATTATTTTTGCATGGTTATTTTGAGAAAAATTTGAATTATAAGTATAGACTGTGAAATTATTGGCATGTGAATTCAATTTGTAATGTTTCTTAAAATACTAAAATTAAGGTTTTGGTGACACATAAATGGCCTAACATGTCCTTTGTTTAGTGGTGTATTTATTATTTTTTTTTTTTGTAAAGTGTATAAAGTGTTGTGTTTTGTAAGTCTTCTTCTACCTATGAAATTTCCCTATTTTTATTCTTATAAGATTGTTGGATTAAATAGCTAAGCTATTATACTTGTTATAGTCATATTCATTAAATTGAAAAATGACATCTGGACACTGATATCGAACCCGTACTAAGCCAAAGGTCCTTGGTTTGATTTCGTTGTCCAGGTGTCTTTTTTCACTTTAATGAATATGATAGAACTGTGCCAAGTATACTTTTTTAATTTGATGCGAAGCTGAATTTAACACATTACATTCCCAAAGGGAAAGTGAAGTCTAAAATATTATTGATTTATTTTGACCTTAAAGATTTATGTTCTGTACAAAATTATTGAAATGTAAATTTTATAATAATATGTAAATTAACCAATATATTAATTTTATAAAACTAAGCAAACATTCAGGAATAGAAATTATAAGTGAAATATCAAAGAAATCGACCTTTTTTTTTTGTTTGTATTTCTAGAACAATTTGTAGCTTAGGCTACAAATTTTCTGGTTGACTATTTGAAACTATTAAGAGAAACACTTATGCTATCATTTTATTTTAGAATGCTACCATAATATTTTAGAAGAACCTCCTAAAAGATATCCTATAGTGCACATATGTCTAAAGCATAAGAATGCATAAAATACATAAACAAAGTGTGACATGGTTAGTTAAATATCTTTTAAGCTATATGTGCTAAACTATAAAATATCTAAAACAGAAAGTAAATATGTAAATGTAAAATTAAAAATAATGAAAATTCTACTACCCAACAAATTATATTCTTGGATAAAAATACTGAATATGAACCATATCACTTGGTTTTACATGATTATTGTTCTGGTAAGATTATTTTTTTAATCCGCGGTGGTCTCTTTAATCCAGGTATATCATCTGAAACAAAGGAGGCATTTTTGAAAAGTGTACGCCGAGACTTTCCTCGAGAATTAGTTCCAGTGGTCTTGGCACCATTGCTATATCCCAGCAATTCTGACTTGCCTATGGATAAATTGAACCAGGATACAACAGCAATGTCTAATACTGTGGTACGTCTTTTGTAACAATATATATATATTTTTTTTAAATTACAAAATCAAGTAAGCTAATCAGGAGCTCTCATTTAAATTAAATCAAGTATTGAAGGATTTTTTTTTTTAATATTGATAAACACAGTGATTCAAAATTCTCTTTTTTTCCCATCCAAATATCTTACTAATCTGTTATTATAGGTCTCGCCTTTTTTTTCTTTGCAATAGCCTTGATAAAAATATAATTAATCTTATACTATGCCTTCATATGTTACATAACAAATTCTGTATCTTTGAGAACTGCATTGTTAACATTAAAATAGTTTTTAATCCTTGCAACACATGACCTTTAATATAAACCTTCAAAATAGATTATACTTAAAAGACTTAAATACCCTGTGATCTGTTTTACACCTTTAAAATTAAATTTCTTATCAAATTCTACTAAACTGGTACTCTACACACTCAAATTCTACTACTGGTAATTCAAAAAGTTTTATTAATTATATTTTCTTCAAAACTTATT
Organism: Timema cristinae; assembly: GCA_039000515.1. NCBI lineage: Eukaryota > Metazoa > Arthropoda > Insecta > Phasmatodea > Timematidae > Timema > Timema cristinae. Next base: position 23,672,509 of record JBCFYV010000024.1, read on the forward strand.
CAAAATATTTATTATAAACACACTAAATAAACCGACATGAATAAGTTTAATTACATTGAGAATACAAAAGAACCGTAAACATCTTAGTGGCTCAATATGTCTTTAAGTTCTTTCGAGAGATTTATATGATGTGGTTTGATATAAGGGAAACTATGAGGTGATTCTTGAGAGAGAAGACAGACACTTTCGTTAAGTCACTTCCTAAGATTACTGTTCATAATTGTAATTGCTAAAACACTTGTTCACATGAATATGAGGATGCAAACATTGCCATATATTTTGGGCATTTTGAGCAGGATTGGAAATGTTGATACTGGTATGGTTTTATAATAATACAGTTTTGTTGCATTTAAAAAAGACTGCTTCCTAACACAACACATTTAAATTATTTATTCTGCCGACCGGATTGAACACACCAGCAGGATGTATTCGGCCCGCAGGACATAGTTTGTCCATCCCTGGTCTAAGGCATCACTCCCTAAATAGACTAGACTACCAATGACGGGGATATTATGGTTCTCTCCTGGTTCTGTTCACTGAAGGGGGAGGTATTTCTTAAAAAAAAAGTCCCATTCTCATGCAAATGTAGGTACACTTCCTCTAAATTCAACCTTCCTCATCCTTAACCTATTAGCATAATTATAACATAGGTGTACAACCAGAACGATGCATTGTTATTATTAATATTTTACAGCATGATAGTTCCCTGGCTGACCTAATCGCGGAGGTGGGTTATGGGTTCTGCTCATCCCTTGATGAATGCCGGAACACACTGGTAGGCCTGATGGGGGGCCGTGATATATCTGCAGGTATGGTGGCCCGAGTGCTAAGTATGATGGCGCGCACTCACTCAGGCTTAGAGGAACAAGTGGCTCTCCAGAGCCTCCAAACCACCAGTAGTTTCTGGGAACAGCCTTCCAACAAGGATAAAAACACCTCGGATACTAATCATGCCACAGCTTGGGGCATTGAGGTGTTTGTGCAGGTGCTCAAGGAACAGGTTAGTAATATACGACTTTGCAACATGAATTCATGCTATGGCTATTGAATATTAGTATAGAAAACACTAACAAAGAGTATGAAAATACTGATCTCTAATGTGTAACTTTAATAAACTTGTAAAGGAGACTAAACGAGCAAAGCCTACCTAAAGCTTATTTGTGAAAAACAACATTACAGTAATCTTCAGGGAAGGGACATGACTTGCCCTGGAAACTACTCTTTGTGTTTGGTCTTAGAAACCTATCTCAAGACCTACTAACCGGAACAATGAATACATGATTACACTAAACTAGAAACCCATTCAAAGGTTGGTTTTCTGTGATCTTGACTTAACAGATAAATTTACTCAAAGGATTTTTTTCCACTTTAAAATGTTAATTGATAATTATCTTTAACAATAGGACATTAATTTCACTCTAATCAATTTAACTTATTCTAATGAAAATTTGAGAAAATCTCATAATGCAATGTCTGATTCAAACTATTATTTTCCCCAAGCTACATAGTATTTAAGCCCTTAAATGTTAACGTAGGTCCTACAATTTTTTTTGTGTAGACCTAGCTCTTATAAACTCGTTAAAATATTTGTTGAATCCACGTAAATGGGGGTACACTTTCTATAAGTATAATGTTCCTAATCCTTAAAACCATTTGCGTAATTAGTACATAAGCATATAACCTGAATGGGCAGTAAGACACGGTGCTAAAAAAAAAAGAGCTTGCTGCCTCGGAGCTTAGCCATGATTGGACTCCATTCTTCAACTCCCCCATTGTCGTTGAAGTGTTCTGATCCCAACCTTTTTATTACGTGGGGGAAAGGGGGATAATCGCCAGGTCCGGGATATACTGAGAGTGGTTGAACACCTCCCAACCAAAGTGATCCATCTCTCAGATATGGAGCCTTGAGTTGTTGTGAAACAGTCTAATGCCTGACGTCAGCATAACTTGGCTTTGTTCTAAATCGTCCTATACAATTTTCTTAAGTGTTCCACAGTACCTTTCTGGCGTAATTATGGTTCCTGGTTCCACAAAGTCAGTCAGAAGAACTTCTTTCCTATCACAGAAAATGCTAGCCATAATTTTTTTTTTGTTTGAAAATGTTTGAACATTTTGGGCTCGTTTCATAAAGGAGTGGGCATCCACTGCTTTGACTGCTCTCGGCTTTCAACATTCATGAATGGAACCCATGTTTCACCACCCAAAACGATATGGTTAAGAAATTCATCCCTATCTTTGCTATAATGCTGCAAGGATGTCAAAGCTGACCTGTAATGATCTCATATAGAATTGCTTGAGAAATTTATGGAAAACTACATGAAATTTGGACCATAAATGGTACTTATTCTCCGATGAATTTCAGCAGCAGTCTTTCCCTCAGTGTGTAAAAAACGGGTTATGGCATGAATTTCACAGCTTGTGGGAGCATCGATTGTAGGACACATATTTCTTGTTCGTAAGACAATGAGACCTAACAAAAGATGGTCCAACACATGGGCATGCGCGGGGTCTCTAAGGCACTTTCATAGTGAGGTACATTCAAACAAATGTTGAAATCTGAATAGTCATCGCATTAAGCACACATTTTAAATACTTGGTTTGACCTGGTAAATGTTTTTTAACAGGTCCCTAATCTCGTGTGGAATGATGTGGTTTTGGAGCTAGATCACCCAGAGTTTATTCTGAAAGACAGGTCAAGTCTGAATCTCTTAATGTCAGCCTTAAGACTTGGCTTTCAGGGTCAAGGCTTCCACCCGGAGATGTTTCCTGTTGATCTTATCTATCGGCACTGGAAAACGGTAGAAGGACAGGTAATTATTGTTTTTCTAATATCCAAATACTTATTAAAAGATATATAACTTTGCTGTTAAATAATGTAATGTAATTGGTGGGGAAGGGAGCCAACATGTCGAGATGTAAGAGTTAAGGAGGGAAGAAAATGTTAGTTAAATCTCGTATTATTGTAGTTTGTATATCATTTTTGGTATTTCCATCATATTTTCACTATTCATGCACACATTTACTGCTCAAGGAAACCCTAAACAGATAGTAAAATTTAAATAAACAGAGCCTTAACCGATGAAGATTAGGAATATAAAGCTATGTTATAACAAATTAGAGCTAGACCAATTGTTCATTCTGTCAAAACTCTTAAGGAGGGAATGTAAATAAAAAAATTGAAATTTTTTTGAATCCTCTACTATCTTTAAAAATTCAATGATTTAAGGAACACATCCCTACTTTTTTGTGTTTAGTATCTATATTAACCTTGATAAATTGTTTATAATTTTGTACTATGTTGTTAAACATACAAAATATGTAATCGTGTCAGTTTTCTACTATATTTGACTAAAAAGGAGGTTTGATATGTCCCAAAAAGTACTTTGATATACCAGGCTGTGTTTTAAATGTTAAGTTTTGGACCTACAATTTTATAGTATGTGTACAGTGTCCTGTCCAAGCTTATACTCTCCCAACATTTATTGAGTCCATAATTTGGTGCCATTTTTATATTTGTATACAAAATATAGATTATAAAAGAAGATTGCACAGTTTGAATCATATTTGTGTGAATTATACCAAACATTACAGAAATAAAAATAATTGGGCCACACATGTTCAATAATTTTCTGTAATTTGTTTTGCGATTTCATGACATTAAGTCTCTCTTCAATTTACATGTTTTTATATCTGTTTTTTATCTAGTTTTCATTAATCCAACAAATCCTGAAGAACCCCGATGTATTTTGCTTTGCGGATTATCCATTCCATTCTGTGACCGTGGATATCCTGAAGGCCCCACCCGAAAGTGACAACAAGGAGATTACGACATGGCGCTCCCTGGACCTGGTTGAAACACTGTTGTATCTTGCTGACAGGGGGCTGTATGCCCAGGTGCAAGAAATGTTCAAATTCCCTTTACAACACTGCCCTGATGTGCTTGTATTGGCTCTGCTGCATATTAACCCACCAGTCACAGTTTTGCGCCAAGAGCTACTTTCGAACCTCATACCGATATTCTTGGGGAACCACCTCAACTCTGCTATTATTTTCCATCATGCATGGCATTCACAGGTTTGTGTTGGAAGAACTTATTGTTCTTTTCTTCATACAAGTCTAGTTTTTTCCCCTTTATTTAAACACTTAAAACTAAATCTATATTTAGAAAATTAGTATTAAAGATTACAACTTCACATTAAAAATCTAGTAATATTACCTTAAAGTCTAACCATTTACTAAACTTGAGGTTAGGCCAATATTACTTTCAAATATCGGTGTCCTTGTCTCACAGTGTTGACCTTGAAATCTACCAGTAAGCGTTAATTTACCACTACTTCCCCTCACCTCAAACGCCACCCCCCAGCAATTTTTTAGTAGATAAAAAAGTTAGAGTGAAGGTTGAGAGTACAGGAATAGTGTCGCCAGCAAGCATAAGGCACCACTCACGGCCTGTTCTTAACTTAATTGTTTACACACACCCTTTCCACTCCTTCCCCTTCTAACTACCCTGTCATCAAGCAATAATACCAAGGATTTAGTCTTTAGTCGGCTTGTTGGAATTAAATACTCAGCGAAGTATATACACAAAATAGCAAAGAGAGTTTATTTTCGGTAATTGATACAAAAATATTGTTAGATTTTTCTTTTAACCTAGATTTTAAACAAACAATGTGTTTTAACTTAAACCGAATATGATATATCAGAAGTCAGTAAAAAATATTATTCAATGATACCTTTTTCATCGCTCTAGGTTTTTTATTAATTGAGAAAAAAAGATGTTCGACAACAAATAATATATAAGATATTACAGCTGCAAAATTTGTATATTTGTTTCATTAGATTATTCTTTTTTTTCACTTTTAGGGTGTTAATATAAAACCAATTATCATGCATGCAATGGCAGATTGGTACAGTCGAGGTGACAACGACCAAACCAGACTTTCTCGAATTTTAGATGTCGCACAAGACTTGAAGGTAACAACTATGTTCATATGCATTTTTATTTATATCTCAAGGAATGTTATAATTATTATAAAGAAAATGAAAGGGATTAACCATAACTATATATTGCTTTATTTCAGGCCCTATCGATGCTCTTAAATGCCCAGTCTTTTCCATTTGTGATTGATCTTGCATGCCTTGCATCCAGGCGTGAATATCCTGAAATTGGAAAAGTGGTTGACAGATAAAATAAGAGAGCATGGCGAACCGTTTATTTCTGCATGTGTGAAGTTTTTGCAGGTAACTATTATTGTCAAATTGTAATTACATTTTTGATAATATAATATATAAATACAAAATGTAACTATATGACCTCAATGCTAAATTTACTATGCTTGTCTTAAACTTTGATTTCCGGTCTTTTGTTGGATAACAAATTGATGCTCTCAAAATATAACACCACTTATGATGATGAAATCGTGTTTCAGCGTCGTTGTCCTCAGATAATGGGCAGTATAGTGAAGGAAGAAAACCTTCCTAAATCAGCCCAATTGCCACATGAAACTTTGACAACTATGCTCGCATGTCTTCAAGTTTGCGCAGGGTATGTTTTGGTTTGTGTCATTGTTGCTCAAGAGTGTCTCTTATTGGAAGTTGTAATTTGAAGATTACTAGCTAACTATAATTCATTCACAATCTAGTTTACTTGGATGAAAGCTCAAAAAGTTACTAGAAATTATTCCTAATATATCCCTACACCAACAGTTGACATCTATCACTTTGGATAACTAATGAAAACAGATCGTAATATATGAATGTGATGGTTGAACACAATTCTTATTTATCGTTTTATTCCACTTAAAAAAAATCATACACAAAAGGTTTAAGCGAAAGAAAATAGCTTCAAAATGGTGACAGACAAATTTAAACCATGTGGTTGAACATGACGGGAACAATGAAAAAACTTCAGTTTATGTTATTTTAAATGTAAAATATAACAGGTAATTAAAAAACTTAACATTCATAACAAAACAGTGATCTTGTACAAATGTCAGCAACCCAAAACCTAAATATATGAATTTTGAACTGTCATCCAGGTAAAGACCTATCATGAACAGACTCTAGGAAAACATTTCTGTATTGATAAAGTGTATTTCGTAGCAAATCCTGCAATTTTTAATTTTTTCATTCCAATCTCTGTGAATTTGACTGTGATAAACTAGAATTGGGGTGAATCCACTATTTTACGAATCTGAATCTTTACTGAGCTATGGGTCCCGGGTTTCGATGCCTGGCATGGCTGAAAAATTTATCGTTGGGAAATGTGGGGTCACCCTTTCACATTGATGAGTTAATGGCTGGGGACTGGACATTGTGCCTGCCCTAGCCTTAAGTTAGATTATAAGGCATATGAAGATGCAATATGCCTAGTAACCTGCTAGTGGAAAATATATGGCTTGAATAAAAAAACAGTCTGAAAACAGTAATGGATGTAAAAAAATAATATAATATAAATAGAATGAAATAATAGAAAATAGAAACTAAATGTTAACAAAAATCTTATACTCCATTCATAAAACATTCATACATTCAGTTAAGTCTAAATTACTGGTCTGGGGCATGGTTTTTTAGTTTGTACTATAATTATTTTGATCGTTGAACACCCAATTGGCAGTATTAGAGCTTTAAACAAATTTCTATTGAAAAATCGAAACACAACTTCTTTATTTTATATTTTTCAGGTCTAGAATCTGTCATTTTCTTGACAGCTAGAATATCCTTCAGAATTGGAGGTTTTTGAGGATACCATTCTTGTTAAAAAAAACATGTATTCATATATTATCCCCCTCCAATCATTCTAAAGACCTCAAACTTTAAAAGCATGGTTACTTTAAACATCTTGTGTTCTAGTTTATTGGTACTGTGTATTCCCAGGTAGCCGTTTGAGCGGAGCCTTAAAAATATATAATACTTGAACTTGGGGATCATAGATTTATGGGTTTAAAATTTTGAGCTTCTTGAAAAAAGTTATTTACTTGCCTTGTATTGTGTGTGCGCGTGCGTGTTATGTGCGTGCTCAATGCCTGATTGTTTGCTCTTCTATCTCTACATGTTGGGGATGTGGTTTGTGAAATAACTTACAGTTATAGGGGTGGTAAGAAGGGAGAGAGGTGTTAGAGATGAACCTAATAAAGAGACTACTGTGCAGATGCCCATTGGAATGACAGTCAGCAACTAAGTAAACTGCTTATTGAATGGAGGAGGGTATTAAGAGTAGTAAAGAAGAAATTGTAATGCTATTAGAACATAAATTAATGAGCTTAGTGCAAGACAGTATAAAATAAACTTTAATTTGGAATTGTACATATAGGCTACAGCTTTTCTTCTTTTCTCTCTGGTAGAATGTCACCACAAGTGAATAGCTTTGTTCCAGAAGGGTAGCTAATTGAAGGGGGTTCATATATAAACATTGCCAACTCTTCACATATAAAACCTATTTTCACCTTAATTGTGAGCTACCAAACTTTGTTACGTTAATTTCTTAATACCAAACTGGTCATTTAAATAATGATCAGATAGGGTGGATATTGATTAATTAAACTTTTATTGCGTTTGTTTTTTGATGGCTATTCATTATTCAGTAAAAGATTGTTCTTTTGACTTCACAAATTAGTCAGCTTAGTAGTCTCACCCCCACACGGGGAAAGGAAGCAAATTAACTGTTGGTTCCTAACTCTACACATTACGACAAAATGTACCTCTAAGCTATCTTGAGGGCTGTATGTGTGGTATAAATGTATCACAGGAGCTATCTTCAGGGCTGTATGTTTGTTGTAGAAATGTATCAAAGGAGATATCTTTAGGGCTGTATGCTTGTTTTAGAAATGTATCACAGGAGCTATCTTTAGGGATGTATGTGTGGTATAAATGTATCACAGGAGCTATCTTTAGGGCTGTATGTTTGTTTTAGAAATGTATCACAAGAGCTATCTGAAGCTATTCTAACGATGGTGGCAAACTGCAGCATCTTATTGAGTAAACCTCGGCACCACCTCCTGGAGTGATGAGACCCCATCGTAACATTGAGCAAGCTTTCAACCCTTCTTCCATTGGAGGACAAGTAAATATCAACATAACTTAGTATGTTATTTACCTTATGTGTAATGTGTGACACATATCTACGTATTATGTTATCATTATTTTTAGTTTGTATTTCAAGTATTGGTATTTTCTTTGAAGAAAACTTTTTTTTTTGCTTTGAGGTAGTAGACCCTGATAGAAAAATACACTTCTCCATTTATTCTTTTTATTTATTCTTAAGCTATTGCACTATTACACTTCACACATTGTTTTAAATTATCGGAAATATTCCTTTATCATTTAGAGACACACAAAACCCAAAGAAAGATATATGCTGTGGAACTACATGTTTCTAGAATGATGATGTATTGTTATTTGTAATAGAGCACCAGACTAAATCATGTTTTAAATTAGGAGGGATAGCCATTACACTTATCTCACTGATAGTGGAATATAGGTTGTTCGGATAAAACATCAAAAAACTGTTTGGATAAAAAATACAATTTTAAATAAAAGCTTTTACTGTCTCAATCTACTCCTGGAGGAGTGATCTGTGACAGTGAAAGGTTGTTGTTAAAGGTTTAATTTCTAGTGTTTTATCTAAACACACTATTCCACTACCACTTAAGTACGTATGCTGGCTATTTTTCATAATTCAAATCATAACTCAAGTACCGTATCTACCCAAATCCAAGATGACCCCCAATTTTTCAGTAGTTCAGAATAGATTTCTTAAAAGTGGTGTATTTATTTTATCGTGAATGAAGAAAATAATTATGGTAGACTGCTTTTATAATGCTAACAAATTGTTTTATTTAAAAAACAAAACACCTGTGCTGACTATTAAAATCTAATTATGACTACAGAATTGTTAAGGAATTATTTTTTTGTCACAATTCTTACTGCTGCATAAGAAGGTTAACTTTGAGAAAAGTTTAATAAAAACAATGCGATGTTAATTTTTACTATGACAAATGATAATCGTTAGTGAAATTCCGAGTCTCATACATACCCTACTCCCACTAAATACAAACATTGGACTCGACCATTAACACGCTAGCTTCTAAAATGCAACTCTTTTATTTTCACAATGATATTCAGAAAATGAAATAATATAAAGTAAAGAAAGATAGGAAAAAATAAAATGATAAATATACAACAAACTCTTGCTTATATACAGAAAAGTTAAGGTGCGGCAGAAAGGAGCGCGAGTAATTCTACCGTTTTATAGTATTCAAATTTTTTGGCCAAAATAAATCAAATATTTCTCCAGTAGCAACATAGAGTTTAGTTTTCTGCACATGCTAATAGCAACAGATCTTGAATGTGTGTAAATGGTGTCCTGGAATTTTGTCAAAACATTTTAAATAAAGAGAAAAGATTTTGACAAAATTCTAGGACAGCATTGACATATATTCAAAATCTGTTGCTATTAGCGTGTGCAGAAAACTAAACTCTATGTTGCTACTGGAGAAACATTTTATTTATTTTGGCCAAAAAATTTCAATTCTATAAAAACTGTAAAAACACTGGCGCTCCCTTCTGCCGCACCTTAAACACATTTCACTTGTTAGTACAAATCTAACTGATAAACACGTCTTCTGTGAATTACCGCCATGACAGCCAAACATAGAAAATTAGTGACAATTAAACAAGCATGTTTATTCTTATTTAAAAACTAATATCTAGATACATCTGATCAAGGATAATAATGTACTTAATCTTATCCAAAAGTTAGATATTTTGTAGAGTTTCACGAATTAAAACTTTGTCTAGTAATCTCTGTATTATCGATTGTTTGTTTAAATTAGATTGGAGTTTTCTCATCACGCCTTACTTGTCAACCACTATGTAGGCCAAGTTTTAAGAATTAAATACATGACACTTTGATAAGTATTTGTTTTTAAATCTATTTTGACTATTGTGAATGGCTGAATTTTTAATATCAAAGTGAAGTAATTGGAAAGGTAATCAAAAACAGCATAACGAAATAAAGTTCAATTCTGCTATTTAAATCATTCGATTATGCCCATCACTGATTCCCCAATCCATCTGAGGGGTTAAAAGTGCTGAATACTAAAGAGGGGTATTGAGATTTTTAGTGTATAATCAATTATTGCGATACCAGTCGATACTATGGGTTTCGACGAATCAAGTAGGGGTATCGGGCCACAACTAGCTAGTTATTTTTAGGCTACCTTAAAAAGGCTTAAAAATCTTTGAAAATAACTAAATATTTTGTGATCTGTGTTATACCTTTAAAATACATGAAAATGGATAAAATTTGTAAAAAAAAAAAGGGTAGGCCTGCACTATTGTATTAATATTAAATGAAAATTTAAATGTTACCTTTTGATGTAACCCAATCATTTGTCTTCGATTTTAAGACGGCCCCTAGATTTTGAAGCTACAAATTTGGGGAAAATACTCATCTTGGATTCAGATGAATACGGTAATTATAACTACCTGTTAAATCAGCCCACATTTGTAAGATATATATATTCATTTTACAAAAGGATTCAAACTTATGTTGAAAAACTGCTATTTTCATAGCATTATCTGTGCCAATATTTAATATCGCTCGGCTGAACATTTATTTATAATTGTTAGTTATGCATTTGAAATATAGATACTTAAGGTGGCAGTGTAGGAAAAACGAGAAAAGGTAAGTTTTTTTTGTAGATTTTATAGCAAAACTTTTTATTTGTCGAAATAAATCAAATATTGCTTCAGTAGAAACATAGTTTAATTTTCTTCACATGGTGATATAAACATATTATATCTATTATAGCATATTAGAATTTGGCGAGAAACTTTTAAAATTAAATTTCATAACACTCTTGACAGATATCCAAGAACTGTTGATATTATCATATGAAGAAAACTAAACTAAATTTTTATACTGGAAAAATATTTTATTTATTTTGGCTAAAAAACTGCAAAAATAATGCCCTTTTTTTCGCTTTCCGTATATTCCCACCTTAAGGACCATTGCCGGTTGGATGTAGTGCTCTAACTGTTTTTAGTGTTAATGTTTACTTGTGTTTTCTCAGCTATTCTCAGCCCCCCAAGTGGACTCTATCGCTAATATAGGGTCAACCCTGGCTAACATTAATCTTGGGGCTGCATCAACTGGATCTGCGTTCAATTTGCCGGCCACTCTTGGACCCTTAGTATCCACCCCAGGGTCTCCCTCGCGTCTCATGAATCAAGGCCCCTCACAAAGTCCCTTCCCTATGATAATGAGCTCCCAGCTGCCTCACACAGGACCAGTGGGGACACAAGTGCCAGGGAGTACGGCCACGTCTCTGGTGCCCGGGTCGGGACCATGGGAGCGAGGATTGGACCTCAGCCTGGCATAGACAAGAGGCTAGGTAATATTATGGGAACAATAAAATAGATAATTTTGCCAATTTTATAAATTAAAATTTTAACTATGGAGGAGTTTGATGGCTAAATACATACAAATTGGCTAAAAAAAAAAAGAAGGAAAAATAAACTAACATCAAAATAGGTATAAAGCAGGGGTCTCCAAACTTGTTGAGTATGGAAGCCATTTTCAAAATTCTGAAGTGATTTATGAGCTACCCAGATTAAAAATGTGCCATATCACATCTTGGTTATTATTGTTACCTGTACAGAGGCTTTGCCCTTACACCATTGTTTAATTGTTGGTGGGCTCTGTGGCTTGGATTTATGATTGTAAATTTGTACTAAAATATACTTTGGTAGAAAATACAAGTATCATACACTTTTTAAGCAAAACAATAGTTGAATCACTGGCAGATCCAGGGGGGAAGTAATTGCACCCGACCTCCCCTCTTGTTCCAATATTGAAAATAATCACTATTATTGAAACCTATACCAAAATGTTGTAAAGGGATGACTTCTGTTCCGCATGGCAATGACAGAACACCTTTCAGATCTTGCATTATTTACTACATATCATGATATTCCAGTAGAAGTAAACCAGTTTGTTAACCATTTTGCAAACGTTGGTAGGAGCAGATTCAAATTTGTTGCTTAAATATAAATTTTGGTGGTGATTAGTATACTAAGTTAAAAAGTATAATCAACTATTTGTATTTAAATAAATTTTTCTTGCTAACACAAAGATGTTAGGTCTATGTTCTCTCCATTAAACCCAAATGATAGCATGTAGGCCTGGCATTCCTCACATTCACAAGTTGTGATTAATACACGTCTTGTCAGAGGTGAAGGAAGGGTTTGGTAATCAGATAAATCTGTGCCAGGACTGTGGATGAACCCCGAGCCTCTAGCACAGAAGTCTGACACCTTACCCCTAAACCGCCAGGTCACCTAAATTTATGGATTAAACAGTTGATAAATTGGTAGATGTATTAAGTGAAATTACAAGTCAAAATTTATAATTCAAATATGCTTCAGGTAAAAAAAACATATTTGAAGATATGGACATTTATATATAATTATAATGCATCATCAACTAGATCATAAATGAGTTGATGAAAAGCCTAAAACATAGGTTGACACGTTAAAAATATTAATACAAAAAAACTTTTAAGATACAATATAGTATGGTACAAAACAATATTTTAGGTTCAAATATGTTGTGAAATAAAAGAATAAAATTTAAGGTTAACATCTACCAAACAAATTTAATGAAGTAATTAAGTGATGTGGAATAATCTAAGTCTTATCTGTTTCCTTGTCCCATTACTCCTTTTTGATATCCAGCACTGGAGAGATGCTGGATTCATTCATTCCGTCATGTTTCGGTACCATGGTACCATAATCATGGATACTGCAAATGAAATTAAAGAAGCACGAAAATAAATTAAGACTAAAGTTAAAAAAGTCTTGTGAATTGCCATTAAACAAGTATAAATTAGTAAAGGGGAAATTATTAAACAAACTCACTTGAGTTGGGAAAAACACTGTGTGTTATTATGACGGCTAGATCTTATCTAAATAAGGTGTGGTCAGAGGGGGGAAATGTGGGAATAAACAAGACTTATGATAAGCGAGCTATACACAGTTTAAAGTTAACTTAGATAATACAAGCTTGTGGGCTTTAGTGTCAGTTTGTATGGGTATAGTTGTGTTTCGAAACATTGTTATGATTGCAATTTCCACATGAAACTTTTAAACACAAAGCTATTCTAACCACAAGGGCGGGGGAGGCTTTGGGGGTTCAAACCGCCTGCAAAATTTTATGAACAAAATAGATATGGCTTTATTTATGGTTCAAACAATATCAAAATTAAGATACAAATACAAATTAGGGGGCTCTGCTACCATAAAAAGCAGAGCTTCTAGAAGCGTTAAATATTTAGAAATTTTCTTAGCCTTTGGCATTTTGGGGGTTATTTTACTATAAAAAAAACTTCACAGAGTTTCAAAAAGTGTTTAATATTTAGAAATTTTCTAAGCCTTTGGCAGATAGGGGGTTATTTTACCATGAAAGAAAAACACTTCAGAGATCTTCTAGAACTGTTTATCATTTAGAGTTTTTTTTTTCTAGATTCCAGCAATTGGGGGATGTGCCCACTAAACCCCCCCTGAAATTATTGGCTGGCTATGGCCTTGTCTAGCCATGACATTAATTAGTTTCACAAACATTAAAGCCCACAGAATAAGATAGCCAGACAATATTTTTCATAGATTCAGTTTCTACCTCTATACAAACAATTATTATAGTTAATTTACTACAGAGTTATTGGGGTGTTTTCTTCATGGTGGCTACAAACTGAAATCCTGGAAAGGTCAAGACATATTTTTATGACTGGAATTATTTAACAAAATAAGGAAAAGTCAGGAAATTGAAATACTTGACTAACTTTGCACCTCATTTAAATAAAAATGAGAAATTTGCTTTCTCAATGTCAATAAAATGCATTGTCTAGATATGTTAATTGTTTTTCTAACATGAGATGGTTGTACAGATTTTGTTTTATAATACATTACACAAGCACATTCATAATATATAAAACATTAAATACTGTAAAAATAATTTTAATAGTGTTTATCTTTAGTAGTGTCTAGGATTGTTTTCAAAAAATGTTAAACAATGCAATAAACGAAAAACTGTCGCTTATCAAGAAAAATTGTAAAACGGAAAAGCTGGGAAGTTTTTTTAAATGTTTGGAAAACCCTGAAAATTCAGGGAATTTTATGATACAAGTTTTATAGTCATCTTGTTGTTGCATAAAAACAATTTTGTGTTTTAAGGTGAAACGTCTAGTCTCTTCCCTGAAATGTCACAAAATGTATCCAAAGAAATAGAAGATGAAGCCAATAGCTATTTTCAAAGAATTTATAATCATCCTCCACATCCTACTTTATCTATTGATGAAGTTCTAGAAATGCTAAAAAAATTTCAAGACTCTCCTAACAAACGAGAAAGAGTAAGTATTATTCACTTGGTTCCAAAATAAATTTATACAATCAATAAAACTAAATTATTTTTAATGAGCTTTGCTCTTCAAGAGATTCGGGTTAATTTTATGTTATATACTTGAATTTTTTTATTAATGTATATTTTTCAGTTTTTTAAAAGTATCTCAAATTGATTTTTTGCATCTATTCATCAAACAAGTTTCTAGAATTGTATGTATTTATAATCACTTTTATGTTATTATTTTAAAAATCATTATTTTTCATAGCAATGACATTTTGAAAACAATAGAAAATAATAAATTGGTGATGTTTTATAAATACCTTAGACATTCCATGAATTAACCATAAAAAATTATTATAAAACTTAATACTCATAACTTCACTCATCATTTTTTTGCTTAAATATAGCAGGCATTAAAAATATTTCTTTAAAAAATAACAATTCATGTACCAATTGACATGGTAAAAACTTGAGAAAACAAACTAAAAACAATAAAATACATGTTTTCATTAGGGGTTCTGCAAGGACTCGACCTTTGAGCTTTAGTCTGAACATTATCAACTGCTGAATAGTGTGAATACTGACAACATCTAGGATACTATAGAGTTTCTAGTCTTTACTTTGAAAACAATCTAAAAAATGCAAATCCCTTATGAGTTTGTTTGTCATTTCTTTTCATTGAGGATTTGTATATATTAGTCGGATTAAATCCACTATCTTACAAATCTGAATCTCCAATTTACCTTCAAATCTTGAATCTGAATCCCGGAAAAGATTATTAACACAAGAAATATAAATATTTTAAAATAAAGGGAAAATACAAATAATTTACCAAATGTTAACATTCTTTCTTATAATACATTCATTATAAAATTCATTCATACAATCAGTCAAGTACCTAGGAAAAGTAAAAAGCTTAATACCCAAGAATGAAATGCAAAGTGTAGATCTTGAATGGGAAAGGTTTAAAACAGCGGTCTAGGGGTGAAGGGGCAAAGGAGGTATGTGGGAGGACAAGTTATAAGAAGGGGAAGGAGATGACATGGTGGAACTACAGGGTGAAGTAAGAAGTAGTAAAGAAGAATAAAGCATTCAGAAGGAGTTTAAAGAATAGGAATGAGGAAACAAAGGAAGAATATAGGAAAAAGAAGAAAAGAGCGAAGGGAGTTGTATGGGAAACCAAGGAGGATTGGATGCAAAAATATACATAAATGTTGGAACGGGATGTGTAAGGAATTAAGAAAGTGTTATAGCGGCCAAGTAAGAAACGGGAGGAGAGAGAAAATACAAGAAGTTAGAATGGTAGATGAAGAAGGAAGAGTGTTAAAGACAGGAGAACTATGGATGAGATAGTTTGAGAAAACGTTCAACCTGGAAGAGGAAAGGAATGAGAGTGAAAAAGAGGAGCAGAAAGAAATATAAGAAGAGGAGGAAAGATGTCCAACATGGAAAGAGGTGAAGGATGCATTAAAGGGGATGAAACAAGGAAAAGCACTGGGTGTGGACAAACTGACTGTGGAAATGATGAGAACAGCAGGTGAATTAGGTATACAATGGTCATATAGGGTGCTGAGAGCTGTTTGGAAGCAGAACAAGGTACTGGAAGACATATTTATGTTTTTCCATGCAGCTTGTACTTAAATTTGCATTGCATTTAACACATTGAGTATGTAACCGTCCCATTGTAAATGTACTAAACTCCCAGTTCCAATAATTATTTATAGCTTATTTTTGTTGCCAACCATATATAAAATAAATTAGGGAAATGTTCTCTTTCAAGTGATATATGATACAACAACACTATCTGTCAAATAAAGCGAGAACTAGCTCAAATCTGGAGAACCGACCCCATCGACTCCGGCACTTTTAACAGTAATAGGCGATGCCGATCAAATCGGTTCTTGGCACTAAAAGGGCTAAGACTAATAGTGGAAGGACAGAGTGGTTGTAGATAAAAAATGGAGGGAAGTAGGGGAGTTCCCTTTAACCATTACTATTTGTATTGGTATTTGTAATGGTAATGGAAATGGTCAGGAACAAAGTGGCCTGAAAACTTTGAGAGGAAAAACTGAAAGACATGATGTTTGCTGATGACTTGATGGTATGGGAGGAGAGGAAAGAGGAAGTACAGGAACAACTACAAGAATGGAATGAGGGGGTAAAAATTTGGAATTAAATTTAGCATGGAACAGTATGAAATAATGGTAATGACAAAACATGGGGTAAAACTTAATAAAGCTGTAAGGTTGGATGGAATAGAACCAAAAAACATACAAAACGTGAAATATCTTGGAAGTGTGATAGAGGAGAAAGGTGGAGAGAGGATTTAATGAGAAGAGGACAGCAGGGAGAGTTGTTCTATAGATGCTTAAGAGACCTGCCATGAGAAGAAGTGCCCTTGAAGTGTAAGGAAATATTGTATAGGGTGTACTTTGTACCTATTGTCACATATGCAACAGAAACATGGACACTGAATGTAAGAGACTAGGAAAGTGGAGGTCATGGGAATAAAGTTTGTGAGGAGCATTTTAGCTGTCACAAGGAGAAACAAGATTATGAATGAGTTAACCAGGGAAGTGTTGTGTCCAGGGAGTACATGAGATAGTAGGGGAGTATGTGGGTAAAAGACTGCAGGGAAGGGCAAGAAAGAGATGGGAGGAGCAGATAACAGAAGGTGTTGAAGTAATAGAACAAGAATGGAAGGAATTAAAGGAGGAAGATGGAGGCATTTTACTAAACTGACCTAGCCATAGGCTTGAAACGTGATGATGATGATTTATACTTGGTCCTGAATCACCAATAAGCGTATTATTTTATAATAAAGGAAATTGATAAAACTAAAGAAAAAGGAAAAATAAACTACTAAGAATAAATTTGATGAAGAAAGCCCACCTAGGGAAAGAGGAAAGATGTGGGAAGAATCCAATGCACAAAGGTGACATCTTCTTCCTTTTTCTGTCTTCTATAGTAGAAGTAGTCACACACACATTTTAAACACAAATATAATATTTCGGCATTTATATCTATACTTATAAAATAACATGTCCTGACTGACTGACTGACTGACTGACTGACTGATTCATTATCGCCGAGCGCAAACTATCAAGGCTACAAGCATGAAATTCGGACTGTATATTCATTTTGTTATGTAGGCACCCACTAAGAAAGGATTTTAGAAAATTCCACCCCAAAGGGGTCAAAATAGGGGATGATAATATGTATGATAATATGTATGAAAGTCCGTCATTTGAAAGTTACATAAACAAAATTTTGTATTTCGGTTATTGACGTAAAACAAATAAATACGTGTTTCAGGAATTTTGGAAATTTTATTTAATAAGGGATGAAAAAGGGGGTGAAAGTTTGTATCGGACTTGCACTATTTTTGATCTGAAGTCAAGTTATGGTCATCAACGTAACGTAATATTTTAAATTAATCTGTAAATACATATGTATATTTTCGTATTTGTATATAATCAACTTCCACGCGAGCAAAGCCGTGGGCAACAGCTATCTAGTATATATATATATAAAGGCAACAATGCCGAAATATTATTATATTTGTGTTTAAAATGTGTGTGTGACTACTTCTACTATAGAAGACAGAAGAAAGGAAGAAGATGTCACCTTTGTGCATTGGATTCTTCCCACATATTTCCTCTTTCCCTAGGTGGGCTTTCTTCATCAAATTTATTCTTAGTAGTTTATTTTTCCTTTTTCTTTAGTTTTATCAATTTCCTTTATTATAAAATTATCTAGCCATTGGGCCACCTCATTTTTGAATCAATAAGCGTATTAGAGATCTAAAATAAATTTCACATGGAAAAGTGAAAAAATAATTATTTTAAGAATCTGAGTCTTGAATTCTCATATCTCGAAAATCTTTAATGATTGGATTATTTATTTAAAAAAATATATAAACAAAGTATTTTATGTGTTTGTGAAAATATTTTTGGCAAATATATTGAGAAAAATATATAAAAATTAATGAATTTCTACAAATTATAATAAAAGTTACATACATTGGGATTAATTAATTATACATTTGTTTTTGAACAAAATTGCTGTCTTTGTCTAGCAATATAGTTTAAAAACGCCATATCACTACTATATATATAACACATGAAGTGTGGATTACTGGTGTCAACAATACAGTTTACATATTTTTTTAAAGTACATATTTTTTTAAAGTGTTGTAAACTAAATTTTATTTCAGACCAATGGACGTCAAGAGAAAAGTTTATAGGACATAAAGACCGAGCAAAACTCGGGCAAAATTGTCCATAGTCATGTATAGGCTAAAATACACTTGCCCAAGTGTGGCTTGGGCACCGTCATATGGAATATGTTAAAATAAGCGCAGGTCTGAACTGGGCAGCTATATAGACTTGGAAAATTCACGCTTGTACGTGGCTATTTATGTGTGTACTATGTGTTTAGTGATGGTTGACTCATTGTTTACTCTTTTCTATGTTTGTCTGGATGAAGTTTGTATTTGGAATGTTTTTTTAATTGTAACCATTCATATTAATGCTATTGTAATTTTGAAGAAATTGTTTTATTTTATTTTAAATATACGAGTTATTTTAATTTTAAAATACTCTTCTTTTAATGATAAAAACCATTGCTTTTTATTTTAATAGTGAAGTTTCGAAATTGAATATGTATTAAATCAGGCGCAGTACTCGGTAGCTTTCTAGTGGCTTGTTCAAGCTCGGTTCGAAAGAAAAAACTTAATCACAGAACCTGAGTTTTCAAAAATAGTTTTTTGTTTTTGATTGTTTGATTTTGTGGGCCTTTATTTAGCTAGAATCTGAAAATATTAAATCTTATCTTTTTCTTTAATAATAGGAAGTATTCAACTGTATGCTTCGTAACCTGTTTGAAGAGTATAGATTCTTCCCCCAGTACCCAGATAAAGAACTCCATATTACTGCTCAACTGTTTGGAGGTATCATTGAACGAGGACTTGTGAGGTATGAATGGGCCTTAATATATTATTGAATTTTGTAATTTAGACTCTGCAAAATTAAGTGAATAACTGTTAATATTTAGGCTCAATTTTACAATGTCATGTTAAAGTACTCGTAACTTAACCATTTGTAAAGTCCAACTGTTGGTTAAACTTGTATTTGCATTCTACAATACTATTTTTTTATGTGCTCGTCATGTTAAGGATGGGTGCTTTCCATTAGTTCTAATCATTGGGCTTCTCAGAGCACTATACTTGCTACAAAGCCTTTGATTGGCTCAATTTGAATTGATAGAGCTTAAGCTAGCTATTACGACTGAGGAGCTCTTGAGTTTTATTAAAGCAAATTAAATTTGAAATCCTGTAGTCATGTCTTTGTTGTTGCTTACAAGACATTTTATATATACATTAGGGCCCTGCGTAACAACATTCTGCCATTACACCAGTTAAAATTATATACATGTTCACAATGTTAAATGCGTGACTCACTCTTCCAGAGTTTTTCAGGATGACACACGCAGTGAATGGCTTTGGTCATCATTTTATGTCGGTAATTCTCTCTGTTTACAGTAGTGATGGGCACTATTGAATGAGTTTAACTATCCATTATCACATGATGAAAACTATCTAATGATCATATTTTTTTTATCTGCACATTTTAAATATGCTAGTCAAATTAAACTAAAATAATATAAAAAGCTAATTACAGAATGGACTATTTTTCACACTGGCTCTGGGAGTCTTTCAAGGGGAGCAGCCATAGATCAAACACACAATTTATAATTCAAATACAAACCACCCTTAATTAGTCATGTAATGAAGGGGGGAAAAGTGAAAAAACGTGTATATTGGCCATTCACTCCTACACATATTAACTAATAAGACGACACTGACTTGACACACTTGTCAAATAATAACTATTTACAACAAGAAAAGCCCCTTCTGATTTTCTAAATGAATCCCATGACCAAGCTCTTTATTTATATAATGTCTTGTTATGAAATACTTTAATAATTTTATAATGTTTGGCTGCACTTGGATGTAATGTGATAAAATCAGAGAATTCTCTCATTGTGGGTGGGTCAGTAAATGGAACCCTTAAATTTAATATTATAAATTACAAGAATCAACAATATTGTGTCATTAGGAATGAAATATAATTAATATATCAGATTAAGATGAGAAATGATTTAGTAATTAACTTTTTTTTAAATTTAATGACTAACACACTGCATTCATATCTACATTTTTTATAATTTTTTGTTTGAATTAATGTGAAAAATTACATACTTAGAAATGATTCCTATATCTTTATCATCAATAATTTTAAATGTATGTAATTGATCTTAAGAATATTTTAAATGTATTTTGATGAGGTGCAAGTTTTTTTGTCAGTCACAAATCGCTGTAACTCACCAATGCGTGGTGGTGGTTTGACATGAAAACAGGTTTTTCAGATAGATTACATTTGGAAATTCCATGGGATTATTAAAGGGCCTCCTATTAGTGTGTCAATATTTGTCTTATATGTCCAGAGATATCACATTCTAGGGGTGTGTGAAGCTTCAAAACTTCGACTTGGCTTTGACTTTGCTTTGAAAATAATTCTGGTTTTGACAATTACGAAGCTTTGCAAAAAAAAAAAAATATTGACAGCTAAAATACTCATTTATGTAACTTATTGCCATTCTGAGCTATTATATACATTACAAATAATAATTAATTAGTAAAGAATCTCAAGTATAAGTGGATTGTAAATTTGGAATAGAGCCCTAGGCTAAATCATGGTTTAAATTAGGAGGGATAGCCAGCACACTCACCTAGGTGATACAGGAGTAGAAATTGTTTAGATAGAACACTAAAAAAACAAACAAACACATTTTTAAGGACAAGCTTTCATCGTCACAGACATCTTCATCAGGTCAAGATAGTAGACTGATGCTTTCTGTTGAACTGTAATGTTGACTGTCCACAGCTGTCTGTGACAGTGAAAGCTTGTCTTTAAAAATTTGTTTGTGTGTTTTTTTAGTGTTCTATCTAAAACAATTTCTACTCCAGTATCACCAAGGTAAGTGTGTTGGCTATCCCTCCTAATTCAAACCATGAATTGTAAATTGTGATTGTAACTTATCAGAATAAAATAAAATATTACAAACATTTATGCAATATAAAACTTCCCAGGGGATTTTAGTTTATAAAATTATATAAATGACAATATAATATTATTTACGCTTAAATCGAGTTGAAAAGTTTCAGGTTCCTATAAATACAAACTTTATAATCTAGAGCATTTATTTATAAAAGCCTCATTTTCAGCACAATTGTATGCATAAATTTGAAGTTTGTAACGTTTATAAAAGATTGTGTGATATATTACTGTTTATTCACCACTATTAAGAGTGACATTTGTTATCATGATTAAATTGGGTCCAAGTTTGTTATCCTGTATTTATGATAGTTAAAAAGGGACGCTATCTTATTTTAGAAATTAAAAATCCTGGTATTTTATAGTTTTTATACAAAGTAGATAAGCAGTTTTTTGCTCGATATTTCACACATTATTTATTTTAATTTAAATGCCTGACAATTATGTCATATATATAATTCCCAACATGCGAGATTTAGATTCCGGTAAAAACATGGATTAAGTTTACATATACCTTACCTTCTTGGCTCCTTGTCAGGAAGGAAGTGAGTAGATGCTCACCTTGAAGGGGTATATTCCTCTCAAAGCTTCCTAGAAAAAAGAGGTGTGGTCATCCAGGTGCATCTCTTTTTTGCCAAACTGTGTTGTCTTTTTAAACAGAGATGTAGAAAGATGTCGCCATACCTTGCAACTTAACAACCTAAAACAAATAAATCTTACTACCCGCTCTCATTTATAATGTCTTGATTTTGAATACAAATGTGAATAATAAATTATTGGGATGTATAATTCCATATCATTACAAGTTTTAAGTTTAAGGCAAGTGTTGATTAACATAGATCAAGCTTTTCCCCCAAAAAAATAGTTTTCAGTAAGATCACAAATTTTTTTTTAAAGATAATTTAGGATTGTTTTTGGCATTTAAAACTGTCCATCTCATTATGAATACCACATTGGGAAGAAATGTCACTTCAAGTATGCAGCACACTTAAAGAGGGAAGAAAATAGTTTATCCTATAAAGCATCGTTTGTCAAAGTGTGTTCCTTGGAGCCTTGAGGCACCCTGAGACACATTTAGGGTATCCTCAAGACTTTATAATCTATGTTGGGTTGGATTTTTGAAATACGCTTCAACCATAGCCAAATATAGCGACATATTGACTGTAGAAGAAATCATGTAACTCCAGCTGTCAGCTATTAAAGAAATTTGCAAAGGTGTTAAAAATGACACTATTTTCAATAAAAAAAATTGCTTTGATAATAATGGAACACAATATGGTGAAAATAATGATTCAATTTATTCATTATTCACTATCTGTGGAGAATTGTGAAAAATAATGGTTCTATTTATTCATTTATTCACCATCTGTTGGAGCATTGTGAAAATAGATTAATCTTTTATTTCTTTAGGAGCTTAACTCAATATAAGGGATATTGGCACTTTAGACTGGACTTATATATAGTATACTCCAAATCAATTGCCATGTGAACCATTATATGTATTATCTTATGTTTACAGTAGCTACATGGCTCTAGGTCTGGCACTACGTTTTGTGCTGGACGCTTTGAGGAAGCCCAACTCTACAAAGATGTATTATTTTGGAATAGCGGCTTTGGATAGGTTTAAATCTCGCCTTAAGGACTACCACAAATACTGTGAACATGTAGCTGCTATTCAACATTTCAATGAGTTCCCACCACATTTAATTGAGGTATGCTTGTTATTTTTGATCAGAAAAATGTTCATTTTGTTAAATATGGTGCACAGATATAGACTAAAATTTGATTTAACTACTCTTTTGCATTAGAAGATAAAAAGTTAATTGCTGGACTTAAAAAAGTATGCCATCCATTCATATCTTTAGTGCAATCCAGTCCACCTCATTACACCCAATCTCTTTCAAGTTTATTCTCATGTTATCCTCGCATCTACGTCTTTTCCAGTCACTAACCTGAACCAGGTTCTAGAATCTCCCATTCACGCTGCATGTCCTACCCACTGTAATCTACGGACCTTGACTATCATAACAATGTCTTGTGATGAGTACAGGGTATGTAACTGATCTGTTATTAACCTCCTCCAATCTCCAGTATCTTCATCCCGTTTTGGACAACATATCTTCCTAATCACCTTGCTTTCCATCACCCTAAATTTATTTTAGTAAATTTATGGTTCTATAATATCAAAGGGTCAGAGGTAAGAACGAGACTAGTAATAACATTCAGTATACAGCCAGTCCCTGTAATGAATGGAGGGAAGGTGTCGCTTGTAGGGTCACGGTGTATTTATTTAGATGGGCTTGGCAGACTGATGTGCAATAGTACCTTCTGGCTCAGTGAGGAAAGCAACAGGAAACTACAGCACTCCTAACTTTCCCAAGTAAGCCTTTTCAGTGCTGCCTATGCTTTCAACCGACGACTTTTGGTTGAGTACTAATCATCACACAAACAAAAGTAGGCCCTATATATTAGACATGAGAACTACACTTTTTGATATAATATAAATTTAGAAAGAATCAAAATATGACCTTGTTTATTAATAACCCCATTATTTTATCCTTTCAAATAATAATAATGTTTTGATGTAAAGAAATATAATCTCTATACTGACCAGTTAACTATTCTCCATGCAATTTTTAAATATAAATGTCTGTCAAAAATTTTTCACAAAATCTAACAAATTTGATTATGTGAACCTGTTGTCCAAATAACTGGATCAAAAGTTCCTGAATTTTTTTTTAAATGTGTTTGTTTTTCTTAATACCAGCTCATATAATAATATTTTGAAGTAAATTTTTGCATTCTGCCGATACTTAAATATAAAACAGCATTTTCAATAGGAATTTAATAATTAAAATAGATTTTATCCAAAATGTAAGAAAAATCTACTATTTGATTTGTACCATTCAGTATTTGTTCAAAATTTTGATATCCAGTTAGGAATTATTTTATTCGAGAAATAATTTTACTGTCACACTTTTAATTGAGATTATTTTAATTTTATTGAATGAAATGATAGTGGTAATTAAAATAAAATAAACTTTTTAAACTTGTTTTTAGATAGTTAAAAAAAATCAAGCCACAGTAAATTATAGAATTATGTTTGAAATATGTGTTTGTTCCTTTTAAATGTTTCTATCCACCTTTCTTGTACCTTCTTCCAAATACAATACTTATAAATATACCATAATAATAACAGAAAAATTAATTATGATACAATTCAATATTTTTAACTACAGTTTCATAAAAGCAATTTGTTAAAATAAGTTTGTATGTGCAGGTAAAGCAATTTTTATATGTATACATCCTCTTCCCTTCTCCCCTTAATTTCCCTGCCTGTCTGGAGCAAAACTGTTCACTCACTTACATACATTACTGTTTCCAGACTATGGCCTGGGTTCGTTTTTTATTCAAGTCATATATTTTTCCACTATCAGCTGGCTAAGCCTACCGTAGCTTCATACATTTTATAATCTATCTTAGGACAAGGACTGGCACAACATCCCGTCCTCGGCCGTCAATTTATAATTGTGAAAGGGTAAACCCATATTTCCATCAATGATAAATTTTTGGCCATGCTGGGAATCAAACACGGAACCTTTATCTCTGTAGGCAGACTCACTACTGACTGAGCTAAGGTATCAGACAGCTGTTCACTAAGGTTCATTAATGATTTTTAAGATATACATAGAACACTTTGCATTAAACTGTAGTTGATCCTGTCTTGCACTAAGTGTAGATGCCTTCCCTATTGCCTCTTTATCTACTATTCATGCCCTCCTCCATTCAACAAACCACTTTATACTCAGTTGTTGATCTTGACATTACATTGGTTATCTGCACAATACCCTTTTTGCTAGTTCTTTTCACACTACGCCTACTCCTCCTCCAGTCCTCTTATCATCATCATCATCAAGAACTGTTTACAGCCTGTGACCGGATCAGTTTAGTTAAATGCCTCCATCTTACTCTATCCTTCCACCATTCTTTCTTCATTAACTACTTATATTACCCTCCTTTTGTACACTTTCTGTTGTCGGCTTCCCCATCTCTTTCTTGGCATCCTCTCCTTCTCCATCCTCATCACATGACCATACCATCTCAGTCTTGCTTTTTCTATTATCCCATGTACTCCCTCTACTTCCACTCTTTCCCGGATAACGTCATTCCTTATCCTGTTTCTCTTTGTGACAGCTAATATGCTTCTCACAAACTCCAATTCTATAGCTTCCACTTTCCTAATATTTCTTACATTCACTGTCCATGTTTCTGCTGCCGATGTGATAATAGGACAAAGTACGCCCTGTACAACCTTCCTTAGATTTCAAGGACACTTCTCTTCTTTATAGCAGGTATCTTACACACACACAGAATTACCTTCCAAGCTGTCCTCTTCTCATTAGCTCCTTTCTACTTCTACCTTTCGCCTCAGTCACGCTTCTAAGATATTTTACATTTTGTACTTTTTTTCAGCTCTACTCCATCCAATATTTAGCTTCACTAGATCTTATCCTCTTTCTTGCTACTATTTTTGTTGTTGTTCCTGTGCTTCCTCTTTTCCCCTCATATCATCAAGTCGTCAGCAAATATCATGGCTTTCATTCTCTCCTCCATGAGTTTTCCTGCTACTTTATACATTACCATTTCCATTACCATCACAAATAGTGATGATAGGGCACTCCCATGCTTTACTCCATTATTTTTTTATATGGGACCACTTCATCCCCCTACTCTTCGTCTCAACACAACTCCTGTTATCCTCAAGAATGCTTTGCACTTTCATTACATTCCACTTTGGCCTCCATCGCTTTCCAATCTTTATTTCTATCCACCCTATGATATGCCTTTTCCACATCCATAAGCACCATTACCAAATCTTTGTCAAATTCATACCTTCTTTCCATCATCTGTCATATGGCAAAGTTCAAGTCTATTGAAAACCTCTGTTCTTCTATCCACCTTCCTTTCATTTTATGTCTTATTCTCAATTATTATTCTGCTCAAACAATCCTTCCTCTTTTCCTAATCTTGAGTTAAGATCCCTCGTTAATACTTACCACTAGTTTCCCATATGTCGTTCTAAATCTTCCTCAAACTGGTCCTTTTTTTTCTGCCGGCTACCCCACTTGTATGGCATACACTTGTATTACCTCCACCTTTTTACTTCTATTCGTTATTGCCATCTTTGTCATTCTGCGTTTCTCCTCCCTTCATTGTTTCCCATCCAATGCAAAATTTAGCCTTTCCTTGATTCCCTCATGCCGCACCCTCTTCATATGGTCTCGCCAAGGCTCAGGACATCCACTCTCCTCTCATCCATTCTTTCCAAAATATCCTCCACTCTTCCAATCAAGTGTGTCAATGTTCAGAGCCCTTATTTGTAGTTTATGATTGCCAACCATTTTTCCAATCTGGCATTTTATTATTTTCGAGAACATAGTTTGTTTTTGTCACCAGCTTACTAAGCCTGTCGTGGCCTACATCTGTGTCGTGGGGCTGCCACTTTATAGGCCCTCAGGTGAACCTTCTTTTGGTTGTAACCTTCCCTGAGGCTGGGTGCTGATGATGAATTAATTTAACTCATCACCAACACTCACACTCCAAGCCCATCAAGCTGGGCGCCAACTGGTCGGACCCTGTTCCAAGCTTGTTGGTTTTGGCTTTGTCTAGTCTTTTGTTTCTTGTCTCCACCTGACCTGGCTTCA
The DNA here is from genome assembly GCA_039000515.1 of Timema cristinae. Taxonomy (NCBI): domain Eukaryota; kingdom Metazoa; phylum Arthropoda; class Insecta; order Phasmatodea; family Timematidae; genus Timema; species Timema cristinae. Next base: position 23,699,733 of record JBCFYV010000024.1, read on the forward strand.
ACCTGGGATTCAACCCAACCTCTAACACGTTACCCAAATCCCGGGTACGCCACTTGTCAGTGAGATCAGGATTGTGTATGAGAGACTAAGCGGAACCTACTAGGTGGGCTCCTTGTATTGTGCAGCACTACCCCATTAGTACCCCTACATAATATTATATACTTTATATAACTTTGCAATATTGTTAAAACACTGTTTCTTTCCCACAGTATGTAGAATATGGACTCCAGTCTCAAGAACCGCCCAACAGGCCTCAAGGGAATGTTCTGCCTGCAAGTCTTCAGAATATGTTGAACCCAGCGCCACCTGCTACAACCTCTTACAAGACCATGTCATCAACCACCATCACTACCACTACCACTACTGCAACCAAGCCCTCTACCACTGCACAACCACCCATTTCTGCAAGGGTAATGGCAATCTGTAAACTAATTAAGGATTTTTTTAAAGTTTTTCCATAACACATTTTAATTGAGGGCTTAAATGTGTCAAACACATACTAAGTTTTAATTATTGTTTTTAAATTATTTCTATATCACTTTACATTATTAATATTTTCAACCATGAGAAATTGAGATTAATAAGTGATTGGATTTTTCTACCAACATTTTCCCCTCATTTTCTTAAGTGGGCTTTTGTTAACTTGTTTCACCAATTTGTTTATTTTCCCCGGTTTTAATTTGATAAGATAATAGGAGTCCACTGTCCAGTTTCATAGTCAGATTTAGCACATCTCAAGTGCAGCACAGTTACAGGAAAAAGGGATTATAGAGGTGTGCGAAACTTCAAAAAAATTTGAAGCTGAATCATATCTTTGTGTACTTCGTATTTGATTTGAACCCATGTTTGGCATCGGCAGCTATTCAAAGTCTAGTGATCATATTACACTTACATTTGACATCAAATAAAAGTGAACTGAATTTACCTCAAGAAATAAAAAATATTTTTATCGTTTTGAGTTTTATAACAAGTTCGCTTTATTTTCTTGATGGAACTAAGAAAATTTCCTTAACACTTTGAATTTCAAGAGACATAGCAAAAAATTTTCAGCTACTAGGGATATATTGCTTAAAACATTATTCATTTTCTCCCAATTAGTGACAAAGTTACGTTTTACATACAAAGTATTACCATATTTCCATAACTAATGTTCTATGCTATAAGGACAAAATCCTAATAATGAAATTACAAAATTTATAATTTGTTCATCAAACTTGACTTTATGAAAACAAAACATATTATGTAAAAGAGCTACGTCATAATGTATACTTATAAGAGGCTCGATCAAAACTATTAAATTTAAAATAGCATCATTACTATAATTAATCATAGTTTCTTTTACTGATAAAATCATTTATTATTTTATTTACAAAAATTTCCATATTATAAACATTTTAATACTAACAATAATATTCACTAATACCAAACCCAAACTGGATCTTTCTAACCTTGATTCTCATTCTTTGCCAAAGTACAAAATACTCATTTTATAAGTTGATTAGAACACTAATACGAATCATAAGTTTTCCTAGCTCTAGACTTTAATTTATTTAGCAATCCAATTATTTTCCAAATTATCAACTATGTTCAATAAGTTTATTATTCAAATATGTATCAGTATTAAAAAATTAATTGAATTAGAATATTTATCAATATTAAAAAAAATAATCAAATCAGAATATTTGTATCCAACAAGAATTCTAAGCTAAAAGATTAAAGCTCAATATCAACATGCCGAAAAAATAATTTTGAATGAGTGGCCGAAAAGGAATTTAATAGCTTTCTTTAAATTATTTTTAAAAAGAATGCAAATAGTGAGTACTTATAAACAAAAGTTGCTATTAATTTAGATAAAATCTTAAGATATTTTCATTAAAAATAAAATTAATCAAAATCTACAAAAAATTGATTATCTTTTACATATTACATGAAGAATTAATTTGAGTGAAATTACCATCAAGATCATATTATTTTCAAGATTTGCTATAAGCACATACCCTTTCTAAGTCAAAACCATCTTTTTTTTTTAGTGATTCACATGGCAAGATTTATATTGATTTCTACAATCAAAAGTTTCCTTGTTGATTTTTAAAACAAAAAAAAAACTAATATTTTTTTTAACACTGGACTTCTCAAACCTATAAATGCACCCGCCGAATTACATTAAACTTGTATTTTTCTATAACATTGTTCTTGTTCTTGAATGTCCGTTAACTCTTGTGTGTGTTTTGTTAATTCTATTTAATTCTGAAAGGTTATTGAAACACTATGCATAGAAAATCCAATGATATTAAAGAAAATGCTTGTTAATTTTTACTACTCAGGCTGTACACATGAAAAGTGTTTTTAATACCAAGGTGAAGTGAATATAACATTTATATGTTGGTAATAAGCTACAAATACTAGTGTTAAGAAAAAATAAATGTAATATTTAGTTTGATGTTAGATAAATATACTCAATGTCAACATAATATTTCTACTCAAAATTAAATAGAAAAATATTTTAACTTTGATTCTACTTTGAGAATATACATACTCCATATTTGACTATTTTGCTTTGAACCAAAAAAGTGGACTTCGCACACCCATAAGGAATTGGAACAAATAAAAACAAGCAAACACAATTTAGCTTTAACAATAAAAAGAGGATAAGGAACATATCAGAATTAAGTAATAAAATATGTATGTAAGTATAAGGTTGCGTGGTCTATTGGAAAGCCTTCATAGTGAGCTATGGATTCTTAAATTTTTTTATTGTGATTAATGTAAAAAGTGCTAACAATCTATCGACAAACTCTCATATAGTAAATCTTAATCATATTTTTCAGATGCACATTTGTTGCAACCATATATTGTGGGTCTCGCTCTTACACACATACTAAATGTTGGTTTTCAGCATTCAATAGCCAATGCTACCAACATTGACACATTGTTGGTGGCTACAGAGAAAGAAGAAAAGATGACAGCTCCACCTGAGGCCCTGCAGGATAAGATTGGATTTGTATTCAACAACTTGAGTCAGTTGAATCTTCAAACCAAGGTAAGATTTTGCTCAACGCTTTGTAATTTTCCACTGCAATTATTTGTTTATCTCTCTAACTGCATCACACACAGCCAGAGGTCAGGGCAGTTGCGATGCCACAACTGATCCTAGTGTGAGCAGGCACAGGGAGACAAAACACTCTTATTTTAATCTCCAGTTGGAGAGGTCAACTAGTGATTTCACTGTATAGTATTTTTCTATACAACTCATAGTACCATAGTGTTATGGTTCAGATTCTGATAAAAAGACATTTCAGTTTCAAATTAAAAATTGTGATCTCTCTTATTAACTTTGCTTTTTATTATACCTTTAGATTTTATTTTATTAAAAACTCCAGGGTGTGAGTCTGCAAGCGATATTTATCGTGCGAACGGCTGCAGCAGCTAGCAATTGTAGTGCAACATTTATGAATAGAGGGTGTCATGGGGTCAGCACAATGAACCCTCCAGCCATTAATCTCAATTTTCTAAATAAGAGCTGCTACTTGTTTATTCGAGTAGCTTTTCATTGGAGTGCCGGGGACAAAACGCGGGATTTATGAATCTATAGGCAGTAACTTTGACCGTTAGACCACAAAGGTGCTCTTTTCTATTATGCTAGTGAATAATGATTCAAATTTTACACTATTTTCTCCCACTTCAATGACTGCATTGTCCAGGATGTTACTCTCCCAATAAAATAGACTGCTGATGACGAGATATCGAGGTTCGGTCCTGATCGGTTATGCTGAGGGTGATTTTCTCTAAATGGTTTTCCACTCTCCACACAAATGTGGTACACTTCCTTTAAATCCAACCTTCTTCATACTTAACAACACATTAAAGTAATTAGTACAAAAATGTACAACTCGAGTGGGTTGTAGACTTAGTTCAAAAGAAAAAAACAACCTATATTAACATATATACCATTTTAATATAGTGTAATGCAGATCAAACTTAATGATGGATTGATAAATTTATTTTAATGTTTTAAAAAAATGCTGTTTTTATATTATGTTACTTAACTGAGAGATTTTATTTTATTTCAGTGTGACGAACTGAGAGACATTGTGACTGAAGAATATTGGCCCTGGATGTCGCAATACCTGGTTATGAAAAGAGCTAGTATTGAACTGAATTTCCATACATTGTACTCTAACTTTCTTGATGTTTTGAAGATTTCAGAGCTGAATCATATGGTTCTTCGGGAAACATTCAGAAATATTAAAGTAAGTTCTTAATTTTTTTTAAATACCTTCTTGAATTAATTATTTGTTTAACCAACTTATTTAAAGAAAGAAAAAAAACATTATTTTGTATTTATGAAAGACCTTACATTGGTAGAGAATTTTGATATAGAAATTTCAAGACTAATCGAATAATTTAGTTTTTGAGAAAAGGTCAAGTATTTATTGAGTCTTGCCCAACCTAAAGTTTAATACTGGAATTAAATACTGCCAGATTATGTATTTGTTGACTTTGCTGTACCTTATAATTCCCAATTTTGTTTGTGACCTGTTAAAAAATATTATCTTCATTCTCTCATTAGGTTCTCTTAAGAAGTGACAAAGGGATTGCCAACTTCTCTGATCGTTCGCTCTCCTGAAGAATTTGGGTCATTGGCTGGGTATGCTAACACTTGCTAAGAGCAGACCAATTCTTCAGGTGGATATTGACCTTAAAGCTCTATTGGCCGAAGCATACCACAAAGGACAGCAGGAGCTTCTCTATGTTGTTCCTTTTGTTGCTAAAGTGTTGGAGTCATGTGCTAAAAGCAAGGTATGTAACTAATATAGAAACGGTCATATTATTTGTGTAAAGTATGAAAACAAATACTTACCTAGGGACTAAGTGTGCAAACACTGTAATATAATATAAGGCTAGGAAAGGAAGCCACCCTGAAAGGTTAGTTAAGTTAGCCTTTAATAGGAACTTATAAACATCTCTTCATTTCTTACTACACCCTTCAAACTTAAATCATATAATCACTTTCACAGCTACAATTATCATCAACCATTTCCCGACAGCGGTTGGGCCAGTTTAGTAAAATATTAATATTCTTAAGGACTCAAGGGCTCATCCCTACTACACTCAATTCCTGATCCATCCTAATCAAAAACTATCACCTTAGTTTTGGAGAAATTTATTCGAAGATCTTCCTTCACCTCTGACAAGACATCTTGTGAATGTGGGGAATGCTAGGCCACCACCGTGGTTCGGAATCCACGTTAAACTGTAGGTCCTTCATTTCATCTCACAATCACCCTACCATTACACATTAGCGTAAGTGCGTACAATCCGAACGGGTAGTAAGACGCGGTGCTAATAATAATAATAATATTCGAAGATCCACTTAGTTTGTTGCTACATTCAAAATTTAATTAACGAACATTTACATCTTCTTTGTGTGTGTGTGTGTGTGCGTGTGGCATGTGCGCGCGCGCATGTTTTTTTTCCATCCGAACATACCTTTGGATAAATATATTACTATTTCAAGCAATTTTTTTTTAGAGTCGTGAGACTATTGGGGGATTTATGATGTATAATCTTCCTTGACAATCTGGGGTTGTATGCACATGTGTTTCACAATCTCATTAACAAACAACAGTTCTGTCCTCGTGTCCCATAGAATATTAAAGAGGGTTTTTCCCACCTTCGCCTCTAACACTGGCAACATGTACCATCTTTACTTGATAAAGAAAAATGGTGAATCTCAACCCCACCTCCCCTCAAACTTGAAACTATGCAACCTGTGTCGACTTTGTAATTGGTTCAGGACATCATTGGTAACATAGTTTGTTGTCGATTTTTCTCATTTATATTATCAATTCTTTTCTCTCACACAATTGTTTTATACGAAGGGTTATTTCTTCATGGTTTTTATTGACAAGTGTGGTTAATGAGGTCGCCGATTGTCTCAGGGGCACCTGGTTAATATCTTAGGTATCCTGTTTTGGGATATTTTCTAATTTAGGTTGGTGCACCACTAGTATTTCTTTGACAGACTCTTGTTTGGCAGAGAGAGTTTTTCACATCACCCTCAAATAAACTATGTCCTTTCTAAAAATGGTTTTGAGTCTTTCTCACACTACTAGTATATTGCTTGCATCACCCACTTAAGATTTTAATTCTTGAACATTTCTTATTTAATTATTTTTCCAACCTCACATATAAACAACTTCATAGCAAAGCAAATAACCCACTAAAAACAATTCTTTTCACCAAATAGGGTCATCAATTGAACCAAAATATATAGCAATAACAGAAAATAAACTAATATAAAAATAATCGATCACTACTCATTCTGAATATTTTCATTTTGCTTAGTTGTCAGTACTTTCATTGAGAGAGGAATCAAAAGTATCAAGAATCATAACATTAAGATTGATTATTGATTCTTTCAATACCAGTAAGAATCGAGGTATGAAGAATTGAGTTTGATATCCCTATTTTTTCATGCTTGTAATAAATTTAACTTGAAGATAAATAAATTGCTCTCCAATTACAATTTAGACAAACCCAAATTAAAGTTATAATGAACAAGTACTTATTATTAGTATGACTCACTTAACTTAAATTATCTCATACTTTTTTTAAATGTCTACATGTCCACCTTTTGAAATGAATTTGGTCCGCTCACTCTTGTTCCATGTGTACTTATTAAGTCACCTGATTTTAAGCACACTAATTGTAAGTCCATAATTCTTGCTAAATTATGTTTGTAAAGATTTGTTTAGTTTTAACACAAGCAATTTTTTTTTTTTTTCTGTCCCAGCCAATATATATTGAACTAAAAATTAGCACATTTGGATCATTGCACCATTTTGTTATAATTATATATTTATACAGTGTTTTATTGATATGTTTATATTAACTTAATTTCTCTTATTTCTTCTTAGTATAATTGCATGAGTTTTTATGCTACAAAATCTTTTATGTCCTTCACTGCCATCTAAAATCAACAAGTCTTTTATTTTTGTTGTCCTGAAGAATAAACAAGACTAGTTAACAAAACAAGCTGTTTTTTTTAACATTAATAATGTTCATATTTGATTTGGTAAGGAGTAATAAATGACAAAATTATATAATCTTTATTTTAATTCCCTTCTCCTTATTTGAGAGTTGCTTAGTATTCTATGATGACAGGTTTCGGTGTTATTGATATTACACCATCTTCAGGCCTGAGGAAAACAAATGTAATTGTAAATAATGTACTAAGCTACTATTGTAATAATAACTTCACTAATTAAAAAACCAAGCATTGAGACTCTAATAAAAAAAAACCTTGGGGGGATTGAACTGGGCAAGGAACTATTTTTATCAGGCTGTACTTTGGAAGTTCCCTCCCCTTTCTACACTCACTGGCCGGATGCTGCGGATCTCTATGGCCCATCCAGCTTAGTGTGTAGTAAGGTGAGCCACAGGATCTCCGCTGCCAATGCGTAAGGGGAAAGAAGTTTTTGGTCAATGGAGATGCCGTGAGAGAGCATAAGTATATGTATATTTAAAAAAAAAAAATCACAAAGAAAATCTCGGGGGATAACATTTTACAAGTTAAAACCTAATCCTTTAATTAAGAAAAATAAAAAAAGCAGATGTCATAGTACGTTATAGCGCTAACTCATATAAGGTATATTGGACATAAAAACAAACAAAAATTATTCTTCTTCACTTTGGTGGAGAAAAAAAAAAATATAATCAGGCAGGAAAAAATGAGTAAATAAAAAGAAAAAAGGTGGCCTTGCATGGTCCAGTCCAAGTAATGGTATTCACGAGTTGTAATGTAGCGGGAAGAATCTCGTGTATTCAGCGGTCCTTGTTTTTGGTAAACTCCGTAAATCACGGGGTAGCCGTTCGGGTGGCCGCGAAAGTTTCTTCACGAAGACTTGCCGTCCCTTCTTCCCCTTGGGCTGCGATTTATTGTCGCTACATTGAAAATTTCCACTTAAAACTGATTTTTGTTCCGGAGCACAAATCCAAGTCACCATCTTCCTTAACAACATATCGTGCCAGCCCTTTCTCCTCCGCGCCTTTTCTACATCCCGGTATCATTTTCGCGGCTTTGATAAGGCCCCTCCGCTAGCATAATGTAAAATTTAAAAAACAGGTGAGTGATATAAGGAAAATTTGTAAGAAAAGTCAAATAATCAGGAACAGGAAAGGCGACAGAAATAAAATGGGTTTGATGAAGTTGAGAATACAGATTTATACTTGAAGAGTCAGCATTTAATATGAAACATTCAATTTAAATGTCGGGTGGTGGACATCGACCCAAACCTTATAGCCATTATGCTCACTCCCCCCGTATGAAAGGATTTTGTTGCTTGGATATGGGGAGGGGCATGCGGGGTGGTAAATTACAAGACGACATCGGCGTGCCGGGATGCACGCTGGCTTCCTCTCTCCTCTGTCCGCGCAAGCGCAGTGAGGACCGGCCCAGGTATTTGATCCTATGTCTTCTGCAACTTGCTGGCTTCCTCATCATTTGAAATATGAGATTGTAATCAATCCTCCAGGTAAGTATGTGTTCTGCTTGAGGTTTTATAAATGTTATAAATTTAAAGGATGTTAAAATTAGGATATGGATCGTGCAGAGCTTACAAGAGATATGAAAAGGAATATTGAATTTTAACAAACTGTTTAAAATAAATTAATTCTTAATTGTCCGCTAGGAGCGGTAAATGCCCTCTTTACAACAAAATAAATCAGGCCTACCAACAAAATCAATTTTACTAATAAAACAAATAATATTAAACAAAGCTTAAAGGAACTTTGTTACACCATCAAATAAGTAAAAGGGAATAAAAACATTTTAATTGGTTTTTATGTTGCCATTTTATGTAAACATGCGATTATAATAATAATAATGAAATTATTTCCTTTTTCATCCTTATTACATGTCCATACCATCTCCCTTTGCTTCCTCTACTATCTCATTTACTCCCTGAACCCCAACTCTTACTGGGCCCTTTTAATTGCTAATATTGTTTATCCTTGTAACAGCCAGCAAGATCCTCAAAAACTTCAGAACAGGAATTGGGAGCTTCCTCTTTTATAATAGTGATAAATTAAAGTACATGGAACTAACTGTATGAGGTGTTTGTTCTAAAAATAAATGAGTTATCTCTGGTCCCCCTCCCCCCCCCCCCCCCCCCCCGCCCAAACATCACTCCTGTTCTGGTACATTCACAGTCACTTCAAAATAGCCACTTTGAATTTTCCGAATTAAGTAAAAATAAATATCTATATTGAGGACTATTAAGGAAACGGGATTTAGTAAACATAAGGGTTCTGTATAGTTAATTACTACTCAGTTTGATTTTTATGGCATTTTTTGTGTTTGGTGCCCTTATTTAAATATTCAAGCTGATCTAACCATTGATAGTAGTAATTGTGAAAGTGAGTTGATTAAAATGACCTTCACATTGAGCCTCCCCGTAATTTTTACAGTGTTGAAATATGACTGATCTTTCCTTTATTTTATTCCTTTTCCTCTCTACCTTACTTGCACCACATGGGCACTTGTGCTATTTTGGCACTGGCCATTTCTTCCTACTTGACATATATCTCTAATAGCCAACACACAAATATGGCTTCTGATACAATCCAATTTTCATCAAAATGGCTTTAAAAAAAATGATTACAAATTTTATTATCTTGTGACGAAAATGAATAACATTTCATTAAAATATATTTATTAGTGTTGTTTTAATGATCTCTATCATATGTAATGCACCTACACAACATTTAATAATGTTTTGGCACAACATTTGTATTATTTACTGGTTTACATATTTTAAATATATTTGGCAAAACTTTCATAGCAAAAGTGTTTGTGTTAGACAGCAAAATTATTAATAAAAAGTATCAACTTACAGCAAGTTTACCCAAATTTGTGTAATGGGAGAGTGGGAAAACCATCCTCGATACACTCAACTAGGATTCGAACCCCAAATTTTCCGTCATTGGCAGTCTAGGAGAATATAAATATATATGAGTTAATTAACTGATTTGAGCATAAAGCTGAAGATTCATAGATCAAATTACTTTTTAGATGTGCTTTGATACATGTGTGAGTCAGTAGCCTTCATTCATTTACCTTATAACACAACATTAAAACTAGTGCTTAAAAAAATAATTTTTTATTTATTATTTTGTTTCTGTTATTAGACAATGAACTAAGTTTGCCAGTATATTTTTACCTTTATATATATATACCATCTAATATTAAAATTAATTTATTAGCATTAAATATAAGTTTCTAATTTATGACTGCCGCAAAAACATAGCCTAATGTATGAATATGTGAAAGTAGATCTATTAACTTTTCTTGCTTTCAGATAAGACCCTTCCTTTGTCTTTACAATTGGTGTACATCACTAGTGTAGTATAGTAGGGAAACATAATCCCCCTATGTTACAAGATTCTCTATGTAATAAATACCGACTACAGAAAGAATAATATATTACATTTGAGTGAAACAGACTAAAAAAAAACCTGTTATTGTTTTAGGTATTCAAACCTCCAAACCCGTGGACAATGTCAATCATGAGTGTATTAGCCGCTCTGCATCATCTTTCTGATCTAAAGTTGAACCTGAAGTTTGAAATTGAAGTACTATGCAAAAATCTCAACATCGATGTCACAGTAAGTATATATTATCATGATATTTAATACAACTATCGAACACCTTAGCTCAGTCGATAGCATGTCTGCCTACTGAGCTAAGGGTCCAAGGTTTGATTCCCGTCATGGCTGAAAACTTACCATTGGTAAAAAAATACAGGCTTATCCTTTCACATTGATAAATTAACAGCCTGGGACTCGATGTTGTGCCTGTCCTAGTCTTAATCTATATTATAAGACATATGTAGCTATGGCAGGCCTATAAGCTGGTAGTGGAAAATGCATAGCTTGAATAAAATACTGAGCCAGGCCATAGGTTAGAAACATTAATGGATGTAAATATATGAAACATAAAATATGAGTGAACTTCTTTGCTAGTTTTCTCAAATGCATTAATGCATGATGCATTTAAACTGTACTCACAACATTTTACATTGTGGTTGTATCTACAAACATTTAATATTCTTGGCATATCAACTTGTTTAGTGTTGGAATATTTTCGGCTAGACAACTGATAAGAAAGGTAAAAAGAAGGGCATAAAGACAGCAACCACATGACCTCTTTTGCATACATAATCTTGTGTCTAATGGTGTTATTTGGTGCATCATCATCTCTCAACTTCTCTTTACCGTGTATTGTACACAAGTGCTCGCCACTTATTCTTGTCATTGTGTAATTTTTGTTCCTCAACATATTCCTACTTAAACCATTTTTTTCTCCAAAACTGATCGCACAGATTCTATCCATTATTTCCTCCTTGGTCTTTTTCCTTTCACTTTACTATCAAAGTATCTTCTTACTGTTCTAGTGCTGTCCATTCTCATCACATGCCCATGCTCTGAAGAGTGCACTTTCCTACTTCCTCAGTAACTGAAACTTGATGTCTACTTCTTTCCTATTTTACCCACATTAACTAAATTAAAATTAAACAATCCGCACAATGGTGAAGCGCCCCTACCCAAATGGCAACCTAGGCATTTGCCTGTATCCCTATTATATCATGATGGCATTGAATATACCATTTAGGTTTGGACATAATAGTCGTTTCTCTCATTGGGGACTGCGCTCCCAAACCCCCAGTGAGCTTTCTTTGCAATTGGTTGTAAACTAATGTAATTCCAGAGCCTTTTTTGATAGGTTTTACTGTTTAGCCACAAAAGACCTCCAATGAAAGGTCCACACTGACTTTAAAGTTGCTCCGCCATTTTGAATTTTGTGTGAAGATTAAAAATTACAATTTTCAAATTTTTTGAATTGGCCTGTTGGTCACAAGCTAGAAGTTTTAAGTTTGCTAAATTTCAAGTTTCTAGCTCATCTGGAAGTGGGTATACATTAATGTCAGTGAGTGAGTCAGCCATGTAGCTTTATATTAGTATAATATACATTCAAACTCAAATCTTCCCTACCTAATTATTATTTAAATGGAAAAAAAAAATTGGTATTGTGTACATAATCTTTTCTCGTGCATTCTAATTTTTGTCAAATTGATATGAACTAACTGAACGTGCCTGACTCACTCACAAGCCCAGAGATTTAATTTTGTTCAAGTGACCTAGAGCTTGTTTTATACATGAGGGGTTCACACTCATCTTTACAAGAGAATGCTGGAGTCTTTATTCCCAACTAACCTCATCATTTTCTTTCTTGAGACTACATTTTTTAATTTGTGAATGTTCTTTCACAATACTAATGTTACTTTTAATTTATATCGTGTTTCATGTGATTATTATATAATGTAGGTGACTGGTGTTTAAGGTTAGGTGTAGACTTTATGCTGCGCGGTTCAATCTGTCCGCAAAGATTTATTGATTACAAACCCTTCCTTCACTCTGACAAAATTGTAATGTTGGAATGCAGGCTCCACTGGTCGGTATTTACTTAACTGTAGTCTCCAAATTTCATCTCACAATCACCTACATTACAATTACGTAAAGTGGTATAACCCAATGGTTACCGTCTAATAAAAATACTAATTAGATTTTAATACTTTTATTTATTAATGTTTCTTTTTACTGTTAAACCTCCCTTACAATGTCTAATTCAATCAATTCTTTTATAATTACAAAAATATTAGGTCAAATGGCTAAATTTTATATTATGTGGTCTTTTTTAGTATTACAATTTATTAAAAGTGAAGTCAGATCACATACTTGTGAAAGATATGTGTAAAGTGATTATTTTATAATTACATAAAATTGGATGTATTTAGGATTTTATCTACCTTTGTATTGATTGAAAGAATCTTCTTGTCTAGGAGTTGACAACCACTCCCCTTACCTGAAGATCAGGAAAAATGCGAACTTAGATTATCAACTGTCCCACCCAACAAGAAAGCAGAGGCTAAGTATTCCTACTGTTTCCCTTCCTCCTGTCAAACACACAACCTTAGGTTAAATAAAATAACTTTATTTTGTAATATTTTAATTTGTATATAGAAGGTGTGTGCGTGTGCCAATTTTCATTAATTGAAGAAGAAAAAAGCTAAAATAAAGAGATCTCTGCTAATACTAGAAAATTTGAATTTGATTCAAGTTTAAGTGGTTCGAACTTGACTTGAAATTTTTTACAAACCTCGAAAAGTTTGAGTACTCGGAATCTTCGATTAACTTAAGATTCTCACTGTAATTAATTTTATTTACTATAAAGATACGGATTAAATTTGTTAAAAAATCAAAATTTTTGTGTTCATAACCATTTTGACACAAAAAAAAATTGTTATAAAATTTATATATATACTTATAATCTATATATTGTTCTATTACAAAAACTAGTAATATTTCTAGTACAAACAAGCTCTATTTGAATCTTAATTGAAAAATGCCTGCCTGTACACCCCTAGTAACTAACTTTAGATATGTTTTGCTAGTAATTTTAATGTACCCAGTAAAAGTGTGTAAAAACCAGTCTCGCGAAGTTTTGATGTCTCTCTTCACAAACTTGTGATTGTTCCAGAAGAAATGTCTCAGATTGCCATCCCATCGCCAACCCCTGCTGCAGTGGTGGCCTCCATCAATACAACCCCTACTTCCAACCTGCCTGCCGGTCCTCCTGAACCTCGTTTCAGCTTCATGGACATCAACACGGCACAATGACTGGCATTAATCCACATATTAGTATCAACAACCAGGTTGGTATTTGTTTGTTCCAGTCAACAAACAATTAAAATAACCAGTGAAAACAAGGAAAGATAGCTTTATTCAATATAAAATTGTGATAGGAATTTCTTACCTCGTCCAAATGAGGTTTGCCGACATTGGAAGCCTACCTTGTGGGTTGTTGGGTTAATAGTAGGAAGGAATGGGTAAACAAGGGTGCTAACTCAGCGGCGTCTCCCAAACTTTTTTTTTTCTTGATAAAGCAACTCTCTCAAAACGGAGGGAAACCCTCTAAAACGGTGGGAAAACGTCTGAAGAATAAACAACAGATACAAAACCAATATGAATAAAGCATTTATATAAAAAAAAACTATGTTAAACAAATTAATACACACAAGCTATTTTACAATATTAAATATATACAGTTCAGAAACTGAAAAGTATTCTACCACAAGTTCTTGTTAATCAAGACTTCAAGAGGACTCAAATTGTTTTTGTAAAAAGGCTAAAATAATTAAAAGTTGGTTTGACTCTTATAATTTCTTTCAACAGAAATTCGCCCCAGCTTCTTTTATTTAGCTAAACAAACCAATAACATATGTATTATTTGATGTGTGTATTTGTACATTTTTATGAACACTTGCGGGACTCACTTCATTGGCCACATGGTCTAAGGCACTAACTACTCTTGCGTTAGACTAGAATGCTGGTGACTGGTAGATCGAGGTTTGAATTTGTTAGTGTGTACTGAGAGTGGTTTTTACAAAATGATTTTCTTCTCTCCCTTTATGAAAATGTGGATACACTTCCTCTAAATATAGTCTTCTTAGTCCATAAAACTAGGGTGGTCGGGCACCCAAAATTTTGAGCAGCTGAAAATCTCAAAATTTCTGGCAAGTATTTTTTATGCCCGTATTTCAATCAGGCATCTCAAGAACTTGGTAAGTATATAATAACATGTTGCACTAACCTATAATTCAAACTTTGAAATGAATAGTGTTTAACTGATATTCATATTAGAACTAATTCAATTCAACTAATATTAAACAAAGGTAAGTAGGTATTACTTTTTATTAATCCGTAAATTATTATGTTTGCTTTCAACAAAATTAGGACAACGTTTCTCACAGGGTACAAGTCTAAAATATAGCGAAAGCAAGATTCCTAAGATTTAATTTTCTCTCTCAATGCCAACAACATAACGAATTCAACATTTCCACATTAAGATTTTTAAGCCCTATACTTGTGAAAACTTGTTTTAATTTTCTTTTTTCTTCTTTTTCTTTAATGTATTGTTATTAGCTAGATTTGTTAGGATATAAATAGAAAAGTACGTATCAAATGGACTTTAAATAGGAAATGGCATTTTGCTTCAAGTAAACACGTTTTCGATTTATGTATGTTCTTAATAAATTATGAATTGTGCTATAAAGAAATACATACTATTTATTAAAGAGTAAATACTAAATAATATTTGATTCAACTACATTAAAAAAAAAGTGCTTCACGTGTTTAAAACTTTAAATATTTTTTCTTTTAGATAAATAATTTTGTTTGTGAATGTTTATTAGTGTTATTTTACATTTATACAAATGTAAGTGAAAAAGAAGCTAATATGTCAAACAAAGAAATGGTTGATGAGTCTTTACCTCAATGGTGACCTGTTGGTCTAGGGGTAAGGTGTCAGACTTCTGTGCTGGTGGCCGGGGTTCAATCCTCGGTCCCGGCACAGATTTATCTGATTACCAAACCCTTCCTTCACCTCTGACAAGACATCTTGTGAATGTGGGGAATGCCAGGCCCTCCATCGTGGTTCGGATTCCACGTTAAACTGTAGGTCCTTCATTTCATCTCACAATCACCCTACCATTACACATTAGCGTAAGTGTGTATAACCCGAACGGGTAGTAAGACGCGGTGCTAATAATATTCTTTACCTCAACTAAACTTGCAGCAAACCGTAGCAGTATTTCTATAGAAATGACCGTGAATTTGAAAATTAGGCCTAGTGATGTTTATTTTGAAATTTAATAGGCCTGTGACAAAGTTGTTTTCAAAATGAAATGCCCACCTGATTTGCCCATGCCCGAGTATAATTTTGTAACACCCGCCATCACCCTACCTAAAACCATTAGTGTAATTAGTACTGCTTATAACTCGAACGAGTAGTAAGACATGCTGCAAAAAATTAAAACATAAAAAAAAAATTGTGGAAATGGACAGTGGACCATCAGAATGGCAGTAGAGGAATAATAAATCCTTGATAACAAAAAATTAATCACATGTCAGGCACACATCTCCCAAGTATGCTACAATAAGCTGAGTGAAAAATAGGGGGGAGGCGGGGAGTGCTGATTTTTTATCACAAGTATTTTAATCGAATAGTGAAAATTTCGAATTGAATACGAATAATTTCATATTTGAAGATACATACTGAGGCTATTCTTTCACAGTTTCTTGTAGTAATTTTAATTAGATTAGAGCCAAGATCATATGTAATGACCATTTAATAATGTTTTGGCACAACATTTGTATTATTTACTGGTTTACATATTTTAAATATATTTGGCAAAACTTTCATAGCAAAAGTGTTTGTGTTAGACAGCAAAATTATTAATAAAAAATATCAACTTACAGCAAGTTTACCCAAATTTGTGTAATGGGAGAGTGAGAAAACCATCCTCGATACACACAACTAGGATTCGAACCCCAAATTTTCCGTCATTGGCAGTCTAGGAGAATATAAATATATATGAGTTAATTAACTGATTTGAGCATAAAGCTGAAAATTCATAGATCAAATTACTTTTTAGATGTGTTTTTATACATGTGTGAGTCAGTAGCCTTCATTCATTTACCTTATAACACAACATTAAAATTCATGCTTAAAAAAATATTTTTTATTTATTATTTTGTTTCTGTTATTAGACAATAAACTAAGTTTACCAGTATATTTTTACCTTTATATATACATACCATCTAATCATATTAAAATTAATTGATTAGCAATAAATAAAGTTTCTAATTTATATTGACATTCATTACATTTTAATCCAAACATATTTTCAAAATATTAAACACTATTTCGTTGCTTGCGTGTTGATCAACAAAGTAAAACAATTTCAAACAATATTACTTTACGTTAATTTTCCTAAGAAATTTGGTTGTGGTCTATGATGGGTTTGGGCTATTTTTAATAACACATCAGCCATTTGTTAACTTAAGCTACATTATCTTTAAACCATTATTTAACACAGTGCTCTATTTCAAATTATTTGTTTCAGTTGCCTTTACTTCAAGCACACCCACATTTGAAGCAGTTTGTCCGCCAAGCTGTGGAGCGAGCCATTACCGAATGGATCCATCCAGTGGTTGATCGCGCTATCAAAATTGCCCTCACTACATGTGAACAGATTGTAAAAAAGGTAAAACAAAATCTCATAAAAACCCATGCTTGAAAATCATTGTTTGCATATATTGTGTTTGCTTATTTACTGGTATATGGCTCATAGTTATATCGGATAAAGAACTCTTTCCAGTCTTGTCTGGGTAAAGCTAGTAAAATGCCTACATCTTCCTCTTTTATTTGCTTTCATTCTTCTCCTCTCACGCACACACTTGTTGTAATTGTTCCTCCCATCGTTTTCTTGGTAGTCCCTTTCGATCTTTTTCCTACATATTTATCCTGGGATTATTTCCTTTTATATCCTCATTACATGACCTCACAAGCTCAGCCTTGCTTCTACTACCATATCATTTTCTTCCTATACCCTAACTCTTGTCCAGACAACGTCATTCCTAATCCTGTTTCTTCTTGTATCTTCATTCCCATGCACCTTAAAAATCAGACGAATTTAATGTGGCTTACATTTGGAAGAAGTTATATGAAAGGTGGATAAAAACACATAAAAGGGACGAACACAATATGACTTTTACAATGAAAAGAAGAACACAGTTCACACTTTACATTGCTGCCATTGGACAAAGAGGTAATGGTTACCTCTTTAAAAAAAATTGATTGTCACTACCCAATCCCCTGACCTAGGTTTCATTCGATTAGAACTCGTCAGGGAGGAGTGTGAAATGCGCGACGCAACTTCCTAAAGAAGCAAACCAAAAGAACACAAAAGGGAGAGAATGGAAAATTGTATAGAATGATAGGACACATAGATAGGAACATGTAAAAGGTATAAAATAAAGGACAAACACAGGAAAAGGACATTGGATGCAAATTTGCACTATTGAATAATACATAATAAATTATATACTAGGGCTCTGCGAGTACACAGATTTTGAGCTTCGATGTCGAGCTCGTCCTTTAAGCTCGTCATTTTCTTGCTTTTACTTGATGTATTTAATAATCAATTTTTAAAATGCAATATTAAGCATAGGCTATTTAATTGAAATAATATCAGCATTTCCACTTATAAATCAGTCGTTTACTTAAAAAATTGTTAAAGATTAATATAAATTTTCACAAAAACAACGATAATAGAGCTTTAAAACGACTTTCGACCGGTAAATTTATCCAATATTGTTGTCCATTTTGAATTATACTTGATTGAAGTTGTTAACTTGTAATGCCATGACAAAGCAATGAAAATAAAAATAGCTAATTCAATTACTAAAAAAATTAATGTTAAGAATATTTCATATTAAATGTTTTCAAACATAAGATAATTAAAATTCGTATTAATTAATACGTTCATCTACAAAACTAGCTCTAGTTTAGTTACTATTTGGTTATAGAATTATGTTGGTTAACTTGTTTAAAATCAATGTTGATATTATTTATTGCAATACATATTTTAGCAGACTTAACACATTTATATTAAAAAAATTGGTGTGTGTACTTATGTACGCGCGTGAGAAGTTATACTTCTTTGGCATCATTAAAAAATAAAAAATAATTTAATAATATTTAGTATTAATTATGTTAAATAATAATATTTTCATTTATATCAATAAATAATACATACGGATAATTAACTCTCAATTATATTGGAGCACTTGAAAAAGTCTATAAGCACAATTTTTTTCACTAATATTTACGAATAGTAAATAATATTAATCAAAATATTCAATTTAAATCACTACTGAATATAATTTATTAGCACATATATAATTCACACTTGTATGAAACTAAAACAGTGTTGTGAATGTAGAAACTAGAAACATGTGGATAAATATTATATATATAAAAAAGTGATCAGAGGCGACGAGCGTACCAACATGCGTGACTAACAGAGGTTCTATTTATATTTTGTTGGTAGCTTTTTTTTTTTCGAGACTTAATGAGCGGTTTAACTTCAACCTGTTACTTTTGTGTTACAGTGATGCGCATCTTAAAATTTCACTCATCATTTTTTTATAACCGCCTAAAGAAGTATAACTTCAAAATCATTTACTACTGCATGTTATTTGCTAAAAATACTATTTTAGTCATTATTTTTAATTTCAAAGTATAAGCACCAATTTTTAAAAGCATTACAAATTCAATTGAAGTAAATCTTTCAATAAAATAATGTCTAGCGAGATCCCGTACAATGTGCATGTGCATCTGTGCACAGAGGAATGGAAATGAAACTGAAGATGTGATCATGCACAATTACACTAAGGAATATTAAACGAAATATGAAACATTTCACATTTATAACTGTTTATGATGCTTTAGTTTTTTTATAGGGTAAATTAAGTTACTGAAGCATATTTGGGGAAATATTAGCTTATTAAAACGGCCTTTTCATTAACTTTTTATCAAAATAGTTTAAAAACACACTGCAATAATGTAAAGTGATAGTAAAAGAAGCCAACCTGAAAGGAAAGTTAGGCTATGCCTAGATATAAACCAACACACTTCTCTATTTCTTCTTACATTTTTACATTTCCCACTTTTTCAAACTTGCACAGTAGCATATTGTTTTGAATTTTCGGAAATATTTATTTTTCAATGAAGAGACATTAATGAAAAAGTAATATTTCTGAAAATTCAAAACAGTGTGCTACTGTGGAAGTTTTGATGCAGTGGAAAGTGTAAAAGTGTTTGAAGTAATTAAGAGAGAAGTGTGTTTTTCTATTTAGGCCTAACCTATCATTTAAGATAGACTTCCTTTACTAACAACTTACCTTGCATTATTGTGCAGTGTTTCTACACTATCTTATTCTACATTTCCAAGCCATCATGCATTTATTCATTTCATTACGTTTCTTATAAATGTTAATGTAATTTTAATGTCCTTAGAGACATGAGTGTTGAAACCATATTAACTATTTTTTCTTTAAGGCCCTATATTTTTTAGTGATGTTCTTATTTTTAAATTCTGTTTTTTCTTAAGTGTTATTTCTAATTTAAAAACTGATATTTCCATTTATTAACTTTTTTTCTAAAAGTATTCTTGTTTATAAAAATGAGTGTCATTCAAATTTTAAGAACATGTGTTGTATATTTTTTTAAATCTGGAATTTTAAAGATGTGATACCGGTACCTATTTGCATTTAAATTAAATATATACTCTTATCATTTTAAAATTATGAATATATTCAATATCAACTCAAACTCGGAAGCTTTAAGTAATACTTGACTCGAATGATAAAAACCAAATCTCGCAGACCCCTAGTATATCTCTGATAACTTATAGTTAGTAATATTTAGGGAGGGGATTCTTAGGTGCCAAAATGTTTAAATAGGCAGGTATATAGGCATTAAATATATGGGATTTATGCACAAAAATAACCATTAAAATATGGGATTTCTGCACTAAAGGAAGCAACAACACACAATATGTAATGTAAAATTGACAGTACTTCTACCTTTAAAAAAAATTTACCTACAGCCAATTCACATTGCGTTTTTGTTTTAGCATCATGTGTCACTTCTCTTTAGGGCTATACGTTTATATACTAACTAAGCAAATGTGTTGCGGGTTGAGAAGGTTGAATTCAGAAGTGTGCCTGCATTCATGTGGAGGGAGGGTGGAAAATTATTTAGTAAAGATACCTTGAGTACACTGGACCGAGATTTGAATCTCAATCTCCCCTCATTGACAGTCCAGTTTAATGCAAGAGTGGCACCTTAGCCCATTCGACTACTGAAGCAGGTCAAATACTTTTTTTTAGATTCCCAGTATAGAGATAGTTTACATTTTCAGATATAATGTTTTTAATAATTTCAAATGGTGAGTCCTACTTCACACTATGTGAAGGGACAAAATTTTAAATTTCCCATTTCCTCTCAAGATGTGTCTCACTGCTGCCATTATCTGCCAGTTTATTTACACTCATGGGAAGCTATTTAACCAGTGTCACTTTTTAAACAATTGACAATTTTCAATTTTTAAAAAACTGAACTTTCTCTTTGCAGAAAATCCATCTTGTAAGAAAAATAGAGGCACCAAAGCTGAAATAAGCGTTAGGCTCGTAATCATAAAATAGGCAAAAACCAACATAATCGGCCTCAAAAAGTAAATAGAGGTATTTCTTAAAGAGATATTTTTTTGCTATTTGTGACAGGACTTTGCTTTGGACTCAGATGAGTCTCGAATCAGAGCAGCTGCACATCACATGGTTCGCAACTTGACAGCAGGTATGGCGATGATAACTTGCAGGGACCAAGTGAACTTGTCTATCAGTGCAAACCTCAAGACAACATTTATGTCTGCACTCATGTCGGCATCGCACCAACACAAGGACATGGTGGAACAAACGGCCACACACATAGCGCAAGACAACATGGAGCTGGCCTGCGCTTTCATTCAGAAAACTGCCATTGAGAAGGCTATTCCAGAGATAGACAAGCGATTACTCACAGTAAGTGTTGATAGTATATCTGGTTTCTTTAATAAATAATTTTTCATTATTTAAAAATAATTCCCTCTTATATAATATCCTTTATTCTTTTTCGGATGTTTAAAAATTGTGCACTTTCATATTTTATTAATAACTATTTGAATTAAAATATCTTTAAATTATTGTACTTGGGGGAAAAAAACATTGCTCTACTAAATTAAGTTATATAAAAAGGCTCAAAAATTTGATGATGTGTATATTTTTTAATGTGTACTATTTGTTTATTCATATTTAATCAATATATCAATATAATCAATGAATACCTTGATTCTTAAGATGTTTTTATATCCAAATATCTGAGAAAATAATACATTTTAGTTTTGAGAAAAATATCATTTTTTTTAGGGATGTGCAAAGTCCACTATTTCAAAGCAAACTCGAATCAACTATTCTCAAAACTGAATCCAATTTTGAATAATTTTGGTTAACTGTCTTACTCTTTGAAAAAATATGTTATTGTATTTATTTAACTTCATGCACTAGAATCTGTTTCCTGGGTATTTTTTACTCATTTTAATAAGAATTCCAATATTCTGAAGGTTGAAACTTTTTTTATTTTGTATAAAATGAAATACATAAATACAATAGAATTGTAGAAAAATAAAGCACAAATATAATTAAAAACACCAGCACACATTTACACGGACTTTGATGCTTTTATTGCATCTTTCTAAAGAGGTCAAATAGTGAATAGAAAACTAGCTTCAGTGATGATAGCTTAGTTGTTAATGATGACAATTTCTCTGGTGGATTTGAAATTTTCTGGAGGTTTCCTCTATTGTTCTGTGAATTGCAGGTTCTGCTCATGTTTCAACAGGGTTGAAATCAGGCCTAGTTAACAAATATTTAAGTTGGGGGGTTTTTGAGACGTTATGATCCACTATTAGGTAACTTTCCATTTTCTTAAATTGACATATTGCATTGGATTCTGTTAAGTGATTTTAATACTTTGCCAGTTTTCCAAAACTCAAATCAGAATCCAAGATTTGTAGGTTAAATAAAGTTTCAGATTTTTAAAGTAGTGGATTTGACCAAATTCTATTTAGTTCAATCATTGATTTAAAACCATAAGTAAATATGTTGATACTTTGATTCTTCTTCAGGACTTTGAACTTCGTAAACATGCTCGGACTGAAGGCCGACGATACTGTGATCCTCAAGTACTAACATATCAAGCCGAACGTATGCCAGAACAAATCCGCCTGAAAGTAGGTGGAGTGTCTCCTCATCAGATGGTTGTGTACGAAGAGTTTGCTCGCAACATCCCAGGTTTTTTACCACTCAATGAACGGATGCAGCTATGTTTATACCTAAACCAGTCAATGTAAGTAGTTGTCTATCAAATGATTGATAAGCTGTTGATAAATACTTTTAAAAAAGTTTGTCCAAAAATTGTGAAAAATGGTTAGCCATGAACTCTTATTAGGCCAAGCGTCAGTGAGTAAAATAAACCCCGATTCAGAAGTAATTCTTGGAAATCTGCAAAGGTTAATCATTATATTAATCTTTAATGAACATACTAAGTTTTCCCCCCTCCTACGAGTCTCTTTACGGTGTTCAGCGCCATCTTGGCTTGCGAAATTAGGGTTTTCACAGTTATCTCATTAAAAGTTAATTTTACGGTAAAAATAGTATGTATATACATTATTCAGAATCAAATTCTTTAAAAAAAGTCTTAACACATTTTGCATTAAATGAAATATTTTCAAGCTATAGCTACGAGAAGCTTGAATTTTTCACTAAAGGTGGGTCGAATCTACTATTTCTCGAATCCGAATCTACATTTTATTTTCGAATCTCAAATCCAAATCCTAGCAAATTGTTAGAAATTTGATTTACAAATAGACCTCTATCACACAATATAGGCTTAAACTGTAAATTAACATTTATTTCAATCATGCTTTTAATTTTAATCGACCCAACCACCCCTTCGAAAAATACTGGTTAAAATCAAGCCAAATTAAACAATCTAGACTTATATTTTTGTTTAAAAATAAAATCAATCAAAATTTGAGTGTCTTTTAGTAATTTTTAAAAGGTCTGATAGAATGTGTTAAGTTTTTTAAAAAAACATGTGAAATAAACAAACATATTAGGCCTAGTTACTTTTTAATCAACTTTAATCGTCATTGAAGGATTATAATTTATTTTAATAAGAAAGCAATAATAGAAATACAAACTTTTTTTAATTACTAAAACAACCATGGTTAGTAAATTAAAACATAACAATTGGAAATAGTGACCTCAATATCTTGCCTAATTATGTTTTACTATTATTTTCTTTTATATTTATTATTTATCTTTGCATAGAAAACCAGATATATATTTGATTCTTGCAATATATCGATTTCTGGGAATACGTTCTATTTAAAATGTGAACATATTTTCGACTCTTGCATTATGTTCATTCCCATTTTATTAGGCAGGACTAGGATTAAATATTTTTACAATTACTTCAACAACATATTTGTTAAAAAATAATAAACTCTAGTTAAAATTATTTTAAAATAAATTATGAATTAGCAAGTCATTATTTGATTCTTAAAACTCGATAGTGCTTACTAAGTGATCATATTACCTGAATTGATTCCAAACAAACAATCGATATACAAAATGTAGGTCACAGTCTACCATCCGGGAAAATCAGGGAAAACGGGAATTAGCCGGGAATTTGAAGTGATCGGGAAAAAAGGGAATAAGTCGGGAAAGATTAATAAAAAACGAGGTGGGGAGGGGGGCGAGTTAGAAGGATGTGATATACTTCTTTTTAGTCGGGAATTTTAGGAAATGATCAGGGGAAATCAGGGAAAAGGTCGGGGATTTCATCGGTCAAGTTGAGTAGACATCCATGGTCAGTAGACATAAATAAACAGTTTTATCGTGTTTAACTTCTGACTATATTTATTTTTCACGAAACCTACAAAATATCTAACTTAAGGATCATATGAAATAAATTGGGCCTCTTTGCATAGTTGTAGATAATTAAAACCCGTTACTTAGTGAGAATTAACGGTTATGTGTATTAATCATCACTTGATGAGTAAACATATACATCATGGTGGCCAACTTTGTATTGTGTCTAATGGCGGTTGACTTTGTATCATGTGTAATATGTTCTTATTTCTGTTAAAAAAAAAAGACGTAATTTTTTTGTTTATTTTGAGTTTATTTGTAATTCTAGTTTTGATTTTCACTTTTTGAAGAGTTTTATTGTGTTATTAAAATATTTACAAGATTGTTCTTGAGGTGAAAGTTTCAGGAATGAGCACTCACTGAAACAGTCGAGTCTACTAAGTTTCCCCATAAAGGGGAGGGTAGTATATTAAGCACATTAGATTTTCTACACCTAACAATTATATTTTTTTAAATAGTGATTTTATTCATGTTTATTGCTTTTGTCCAACAAAATAAAGATTATGAATTAAGTTGTGCTTTTCAAACAGGCCTAACTAAGTAATTTTTGAATTTATTATTTATTTATTTATTTACTATTTATTGAATTTTTAAACATATGTTCAAAATATAATCCTTTGTTTATGAGGTGAAATATTCGACCATCAAATCCAGTAAACCGGCGAATACTTGTCAGAATATGGTGGATTCGAAGTTTTGAGTGGCCCATCTATATTTTTCACAAATGTGCACGCAATAAAGGAGTTCCCCATCTTATATTTCAATTTATACGTCAAATACTATTTAATTTCAACAACTAAAGTGTTAACAGTGAATTTGCCGATAGAATCAGATATTAATGTATAAATGGTTATAGTATCTATTATTCAGGATAAAATTCTCAGTAAAAAAAGATCTTGAACACATTTTTCTAAAATTAAGTATTTTCTAGCCACAAGAACTCTACGATTTTCACACAATTCAAGCAATGAAGGTGTTCCCAATCTAACTTTCAATTTTACCTTAATTAATCCGTTAATATAACAATGTTTTTATTATATATATTTATTTAATTGAGTTAAAACCTTTACAGTAATTATATGAATTTCTTCACTTTCGTATCCCTTATGCTAGGCTTTGGTTGACGCTACAACGTTTTAGTTACGAGAAAAACAAATAATTTTAAGTTGCTATTTTATGTGGAAGTAAAATTTAATGAACATTTAAATTAAATTCAACATACACTGTGACTTATTTGTTGGCCTTTAACGCAGGTCTCCACGAATGACTCGTTTGTTTTTGTTAAGAGTTATTTTTATCTTCTCGCCAACTCAGAGTTAGAGGGGGAGGAAAAAATTGAGCGAAATAGTGTTAGTCTGTGTCACAACCTGAATGTTCTCACAGCTACAAACACCCTAAAGAAGTAAAGACAACATTTTGTTCCTATACCTATTTAGTGACTGTGACACAACTTCCTTGTTTTTAGACAGGGCAAAATAAATTTTGTCATACTTTTAAACAAGAATGGAAATTGTAGGAAGTTGTGCAAATTTTCAAAGATCAGGAGGACGCTCATCCGTGACGATGTAGACATGACAGGACAACAATTCATTGTAACCCTTTACAGAGCCAAGAACAAGGACGATACTTTGGACAAATTAACGTTTAAATTGTTCACAAAATTGTTGTTGAAGAACAATTTCAACCTCGCATCTTTACCTCCCACTTAGGCATCTGCGCGCCATCATTCCTTAAGAATATACCAAAAAATTCAAACATGGTATGGGAACAACAAGAATCCCTTAGTTTGTCTTGTGAATTTAAAAACATGAATATTTTTAATACATTCACTGATTATTTATTTCCCTTCTATTCCCAATAGTGAGTTATGAGTGAAATAAGGGAAACAATAGAATAACTCTATGACAGTAAATGTTTTAACTTACGCTGTTTAAATAAATATATATTTTTTAAATGTAATAAACATTATTTCTTTAGAGTTATAAAACATACATTTTTGTAACAAATGCACTGGTTACTTTTAGTGGCTAAAATAGCGGTTCATTTAACGTGAAAATTAAAAAATAGATTGAGAACCCCTTTATCGCATGGATTTGAGTGAAAATCGTAGGCTTCTTGCGGCTAAAAGTATAAAATACTTAATTTAAGGAAAATGTGTTCAAGATCTTTTTTATAGAGAATTTCATCCTGAATATTATATGTTATAACTATTTTTACGGTAAAATCTATGTTTGACGAGCTAATCAAGAAAAACCTCATTTCGTCTCCATCTTTCCAAGATGGCGTCAAATGCAGACCTCGTAGGAAGGGGAAAACTTGGTATGTTATTGAGAGACCTTTAATAAGGTGAATAAGACAATATGTAGATTGCCGCAGATTTTTTCCTAATTAAAATGCTTGACGCTTGGCCTATATATGATATCTAGATGTTTGAAGAACTTCAAATTCTTGCCCTTAAAATATTGTCTGACTAGTTTTTTTTTTTTCAATTGTCTGACTTTAATTTTGGCCTTATTTAAATTTCAACAGGAAACAAGCACACCCTTACACCATTTCCTGCTCCTGGACCAGCACAACTTGTAAGTATCATTTTTGTCCTTGAATTATCATAAAATGTCATGTTATTGTTATAAATAATAATGCAAGCAAACTTTCTAATATTGTTCAATTTA
Organism: Timema cristinae; assembly: GCA_039000515.1. Classification (NCBI taxonomy): domain Eukaryota; kingdom Metazoa; phylum Arthropoda; class Insecta; order Phasmatodea; family Timematidae; genus Timema; species Timema cristinae. The sequence continues at coordinate 23,726,906 of JBCFYV010000024.1, forward strand.
CATGGTCAAGGTAAATATTTTAAATATCAAAAAGGAAAAACAGATAAAATTGAGTATAAACAACTTGTAAAAGTGTTAATCTATGTAACAATATTTAACCTCAAAATTAAATCTATTAATTATATTTATTTAAACTCATACCTTTGTAAAAAGTCTTGGCTTTTATTATATTCATTTACTCCTTACACAAGATTCAATTAGAATGTTTTCTAAAATGTTTTGAATGCTGTTTAAATAAATCAATAGCAAATCTTTGTTAATATAATTATTTGATGCTAGTATTGTATGACTAGAGATTCTGGTTTGGAGTATATAAAACTATTAGGTTTTATTAAATAAAAAGTTGCATTTCAGTATAAAAAGCCAGTAAATAAAGTATTTGTTTTGTTAAAAATTGTTACAAATCCACTTTTAAAGTGGTATGGTTCAACAAATGGAAAAATTACAGCTAAATTTAAATACAGACATATATAATATATATATATATATATATAATTTATATTATATATATTAAAATATATATATATATAAATATATATATATATAATATATATATATATAAAGGGGTAAAAAAAAATCATATAGTTTGCTTAACTATAGTTTCTTTTTCTTTGTCTTTATTTGGTCACATTATGGTTGTCATAACAACTGGGTCAAACACAAAATGTATTATTATTTTTGTTTGAAGGAACTTTGTATTTGTTATTTGAATGTTATTGTTAATACAGACTTAAACCATCAAATTGACATTCAAGCAATCAATTTTGTGAAAATATTTAATACATTTTATTTTGTGTATGTGTTATAAATACAAAAATGATACATTAAACTTTAAACTTTAAATATGGTTTGCTGGTTATTTTAATGTTTTAAGTGAAAATTTGTAAAATTTCGGTGTCTTTATGTATAAAAATCTCATTTCAGACATATGGGACAGATGAGATCGGGTCTATGTATGACAAACTGATCAACGAACTGGAGCTGTATCTTCAAAGTGTGTTGGGCTCTCAAGGAGTGATGTCATCTAATTGCTTGGTGGGGAACTTACACAGTTTTCATGAGGCCCTTCTCGTTGCCAGAAGATCAAGGGATGTCATGTCTGCAGCAACGTTGCTGCAAAAGGTAAGAAAACTAAAATTGTTTTGTCATCCAACATTTTTTTTATCACTTTCATTTAATGTAGAGGTGTACAGTATCTTTCTGTGGATGTGTGATAGTTATAATTTAATATACTTCTGTCTTCCCACTATTTTTCTAAAAGGTTCTTGCTAAAAATCATTTAATAAATACCCGATTTGGTGGCCGCGTGTTCAAAGGGGCTACTCTCTCTCGCAATGGACTAGATTGCTGAAGACAGGGAAATTGAGGTTCGGTCTTGATCTGATGTACTGAAGGTGATTTTTTCTATTCTCCCTCCACACCAATGTGGTTGCACTTCTTCGAAATTAAACCTTCCTAATCCTTAACACATTAGTGTAAAAATATATATGAAATGGTAGTAATACGCAGTGCTATAAAAAATATAAATACCTTTACCATATTGTCAGAATTAATGTGTACTGATCCAAGAAGCTAGGGTTTCAATCCTCAAATGAACACACTTCATTGTTTTTAGAAGGTTTATTCCTAAGTGTAATTTTTTGGCATCTCAAATGGTCCCACGGGCCTCGATTATTCTTTTTGGTACTCCCCAACTATTTGAAAAGTAATATCTTTTGAAGGGGTTTTGATATAAAGGTGTGAATAGCATTGTATTATCAGATTGAATAATTTCGAAATGAATGGCATAATTTTGAACAGATACCAATTAATACAATTTGAATTAATTCTATTACATTTTTGATGGAAATTATTCAAATTTGTACACTTTTTTTTAATGGTGTTATATATTTTATTTTATTACTGGCGTTGTACACCTATGCATTAAGGAAAAAATAATAATTTATTACTCTGTAAATACTTCTCTTCTAATGTTTTGCTTGTGGACCGCACACAACAAGATACAAAATTTGGTTCCCACCTAGATGTAGTTTTGCAGCTGCTAGGTGTTGCGTGGAGGAATATTGGTAGCTGTTTCTGTTAAGAATGCACGTGGCCGCCAGCCTTTTGATTATTTCTATATACTTTTGTGGGGTGTTTGTTTCTCTCTTCGAAATTGCGTCTACTGGAAAGTTTGGTGACATGTGAAAGGAGGGGTTGGGGACAGGCTGTTGTTGTACATGTCAGAATGTGTGCTGATTGCTCACAGCTCCTGTCAGTTCTTAAAGCAAGGATATATCCCACATGCAGTGTTATTCGTGTTTTGTTAGTTGTCGGGAGTGTAGAGTATTACAGTGACAGCGAGTTTCAAGTTGTGAACTTGTTAGTAATTAGGAGATAATCAACATACACCCACATTGCAAGTGTTGGACGATATCGTTAAAAAGAAGGTTTCTTCAATAATCTTTAGAGAAAAACTATCAATTTCAAGTACCGGTAAATCAAGTCCTGAGCTACTACTATTGAAAAACAGTACATAAAACTAAGTCAAAAATATGCACACACCATTTTTAAACAGCTAATCACAAGGCAATAGAATGGTTAACTGGTTTAAAAAGAGGAATAAATTGTGCTGCTGACAAACCACTGATATTACTATCACCATTTTGTATGTTTCTACTTTTAACACAAACTGTGAAGTGTTAGTGAACCTAATCGACCTTGGTGGTCTTGGGGTAAAGTGCTCTCCTCAGGACCTAATTTTCGTGATTCAAACCCAGTGGGGTTGATGATTTTTCTTGAGTGATAAAAATCTGTAGCAAAACTTCTGTTGGTCCCATGTTGAGTGTGGCGTATAAAAGAACTCTGTACAGGATGTGAAAATACCTTTCCCGGCCAAATTAGCAGGTTCTGTAAAAACATATTTCATTATTTTTCAGGCAGTGGAAGGACTGTTGGATGGATTAACACCTGTTGCTAATGATCAAGATTTAATGGCAAGGTACAGAGATATTCACTTGCGTGTCCTAAAGGCTCTTCAGGATCCTCGAGCATACGGAATGCAGTGGACTAATAAACAAGTTACTAGGTGTGTTTTGATAATGGTACTAAAGTGAGCCTTTGATAACCAGAGTTTGGTCAACCTTGGTTTCACATTGCCAAAAATTATCCCAAACTGGTTTTCAGTTGATTTATTGAAGTTTAAAATTGGCATTAGATATCTTAACTGTGGTACAAGGGCTTAAAAAAGTTCAGTTTATTAATTTCCAACTTATTTTAATATAAACTAATAAATAATAAAAGATCAGAAGAACAAGGTCTTAACACTAACAAGAAAAGTTTCATTTTCAAGGCACATTAAAAAGCCTCTTCATAATTCTCTGCTGATGAAAATCTCCCATATGCAATAAAATTATATTCTCTGGGTATTTTTTAAAACTATTTCAGTATACCTGTAGTATTTCTGATATCTACAAAGTTTTTGATCTTTTTTTAAAAATTAGATTGGTTATTTGGAATGAAGAACCATGCTAAATCATGGTTTAAATTAGTAGGTAGAACCAGCATACTTACTAAAGTGATGCTGAGTTAGAAATTGTTTCGATAAAACATCAATAAAGAAAAGAATAACTTTTTAAAGTTGAGCTTTCACAACCACAAGCAGATTCTCCAGGTTCGAAGAGTAAACTCAAGAATCAGAGCTGGGTCAATTAAGAACTAATTCAATGTAACTACATCCAGTCCTCAAAGGTATTTAATTTACTATGTATTATCCTAGGTGTGATTACAGACCACTTTTAAAGTTTATTAAAGACGATTTTTGGGAGAAAAGAGTCTGGCCTATTATTGGGTCAGTACAATGTTAGCATTATATATTTGTTAAACATTTATATCTACTCAAAAATAATCAGTGAGTAGATAACATATTTAATATTTTAAAACAGACTACAATTAAATTGAACTCGATCATCCTGATCACATTCAAACATTATATTGGATTTTTGAAGCTCCTATATTCTTGGTAACAAGCATAAATCAGTTCTTTTACTCATTTTAGATGCCTGATTGAGAGCCGCGAAGAGTTCCGCTACAACTTGGAGGCTATTGACTGTCTCATCCGATCCCACTTGGTCAATTTGCAACAATATGACATGCATGTATCCCATTCGATGGATGGAGGACTCAATTTCATGGCAGTGGCATTTGGTATGCAGCTGGTGCAGCTCTATCTCATTGAGGAGCGCCTTAACTCTGTTGTCACAGAGAATGACTTGTACAACACCATTGAAATGCTGGCACGTATTGCCAGTCACTCGAGAAACCCTCCTGAAGGGTGAGTACCCAACAACACTATCTTCAACTTTTTTTTGGCTGTATTTTTAATTGTGTGTATACTCATAATTAGAAATGTCTTAAATTTTAACCTCTATTTTTCCAGGCATCCAATCTTATATTAAAAATTTGTTATTTATATGTGTACCCTCTTGTAATACTTTTTTTAAAGTATAAATATTAAATAAAAAACTTATTACACTCATGTTTCATCATGACATTAAGGTCCTGTTGAGTACATTTAAAATTTGCTAGTACTAAATTAAAACAAAATAAAAAAGAGTAATAATGATCATAAGAAAAATCAACCCAATTCTGAATTCTGCCATTTTGATTGGATACCAGAACTTACATTTCTTAGGATTTGAAACCTAATAACTTGGGTATCAATAATTGTATTTTCAAGACTAGGACTAAGTCCCTCGAATCCTTAAAAAATATTGTTTTTAATTTTCCAAATGAAATTTGTTTTGGAGCTCTAATACTTCTTATTGGTGGTTCAGAACTATTTATAATTATAAAATGAACTTAATAACTAGGCCCCGGACCAGAATTATTATTATTATTATTATTAGCACCGCGTCTTACTACCCGTTTCGGGTTATACGCACTTACGCTAATGTGTAATGGTAGGGTGATTGTGAGATGAAATGAAGGACCTACAGTTTAACGTGGAATCCGAACCACGGTGGAGGCCTGGCATTCCCCACATTCACAAGATGACTTGTCAGATGTGAAGGAAGGGTTTGGTAAACAGATAAATCTGTGCCGGGACCGAGGATTGAACCCCGGCCGCCCGCCCGCACAGAAGTCCGACACCTTACCCCTAGACCGCCAGGTCACTCCCAGACCAGAAACTTAACACTTAACTGAAGTATGAATTTTATACTAAATGGCTGATTCTGGATTCTTGATTCGGGTTCTGAAGGAAAATTTGAGATTTGGATTCAGATTTGTAAAATAGTGGATTTGACCCAACTCCATTTAAAACTTTTTTTTTAAACCAGTAAGAATCAAGGTATCAAATTTGGCATCCTTATGATATTATATTGTGTTTTTTTGCATACAATTTTAATATCGAGATTTAGGATCAGACTATAGTCAAACTTGGTTATAGCATCATCAAACACCTTGGCTTTGAACTTAGCCGTGCACACAGACAGTTCCAGGGCAGCCTACTCAGTGACAATGAAGGAGATTAGTCCTATTTTCATTTTGACCTTGAAGTGACAATGATTTCTGCAACCCTCTCCCTGACTTTGTTTTGCCATTCATTCTATTATTAGACCAGCACACTGTATGGCCAGTACAGTCCCAGCTTGCTATAAGATAGACCTCTGTGGTCAGTTTTTTTTTACATATACCTACATTAAAGTACTATATCCAAGACGTTTATGGTGCTACAATTGAGTGGTAGTGATGCTAAAACAAAGGTTTTTAAAACATTAATCGATGACAATTTGACCAGACTGATGAAAAAATGACTATACACTCGAGTTAAAGAAATAGCCAAGGCCATTATAACCAAGTTCGACTGTATATTGTTTTTTGATCTATTACTAGTCATAGTAAAATAGTTCATGTGACACTCACTTTTTGAGGCACATTATATTTGGAAGAAGGTATAGGAAAGTTGAATAGAAAAATATAAATATAAAAGGGACAAACACAATATGGCTTTTACAATGACAAGAACACAGTTCACACTTTACATTGCTGTCATTGGACAAAGAGGTAATGGTTGCCTCTTGAAGAAAATTGATTGTTACCGCCCAATCCACCGACCTAGGTTTTGTTCTATCAGAACTTATCAGGGAGGAATATGAAATGCGCAACACATCTTCCTAAAGAAGGGGGGGGGGGAATTACTAATGGTCTGAACTAAATGTTTCCAAATATTAAAGAAACGGGCACAGAGAATGAACTTTAACGTTTAATCTTGAAATGTTTGGAATTAATTTATAATTTCCTAAATCTTATTTCCAAACATTGGACTAGGAGCGTAATTCATTTTCTGCCAAGCTTTCAACTCAATATTTACCATTTAAAGTGTAAGAAAAATGTAGTCATGTCGTATAAAGGTGTGTACCCACTCCTCTATAACTATTCCATAGCCATAGTTTCTCTATTTGTAAGAATCAGATTTTTTAAAACTCAGAACAATTTACCAGGAAGTAGGAGTGGCTTAGTCAACAATTTCGCCAAACATAGGCCGTCTTGTTCGGTTAAGCATTCATTGAAACAATTATTGCAGAAGTTAGGAAGATAAACATTATCAAGGTAGACACTGGGCAGCTGCCACGGCGCATACCCAGAACAAAACAATGTACCCAACGATAAATTTTTGCCTTGTTAAGTGTACCATGAAGTAAAAATTGTTTGTGGAGCGTTGCATTAGCTTACTCATACAAATAATACATAATGGTGTGTTCCAATCCCTGTCAAGGGTACATTTTTATATATAGGTCATTTCACCATAATATAATCTTCCTTATTTTTATAAATACTTTCTAATTAATAATTATGGAAAAAATTATGCTAAATAATTGGATTTAATAAACAATGAAGAGAAGAGCTTGCTGGGACAGATTATGTTGGTCTCCAAGCCTTAATAAAAGTAGGTATAATGTTTCTAAAATATGTTTGCCCACATTGTAAAATTGAATTTGCTATTAGTTTCACTCCATTTACTTTCTTCGGCTGAAGAAGCTTAATGTGCCCCAAATATTACTGTGATGTTTCTGATGTGTTAGCCTTTCTCTTCTAATCTCCTTTAAATGTTTATTAATTAATAATTATTGACTCTAACATTTGTTGAAAAGATTGACTCACTTGATTGATGCCCTACGAGCTAATCATGATCCAGCCGTACTTGTGGATAGAGCACAAGGGGGACCTTCAGCCCACATCCACTCGGGCATTCTGCAAGTGAGGGTAAGGAATATAACCAAATTTGTAACTTTCAAATAGGTTTTGTATAGTATTATTAGACCTTATTTTGCCGAGGCTTACACAAGAGATTTTTTTTGTTTTTGCACTTAAGTTTTTGGAATTAGATATCTAACCATAAAATTAAGGTTAGTTACCCTTAATTTTATGTTTGGATATCTAACTCCAAAAAACCCTAGATAACAAGTTTTAGCCCAATCTGTATAATGGTTTCAGCTCTATACCGAGACATAGACAAACAGCATCTTGAAAACCACTTTTTAGGTTTCAGGAGGTCATGAAACTTTAACATCCATCAAAATAACATATTTGATTTTTTTCTACTATCAAATTACTTCTTCTCTCCTATGATTCATGATAAAGTAAAAACTGTTAGAAGCATTATTTAAGTACAATATAATAGGCTTAGTATTATAACTTTTATCATTTGGGTTAACAGGATGATGGAGTCTGATTTTGCGCGAAAGTTTTTTTTATTAGTGTATATATTCTTATCACTTTAACAGCTTCACATAATTTTAAATTTTCTAATAATAAATATAATTGTGGACCAGATAAAATCCACTATGTGCCATATTCACCTCATGGATTATGGTTTGTTTTTGCCTGCCTTAGTACAAGTTGCTGTTAACCAGCACACTATACTAAAGCATTATAAAAAGATTAGTTAATTTTCTCACACTAACAAAATAAACATGTAGGGAAAATTGAATATTATGTGTATTCTCAACCACACTTACATTTTATTATCATTATTATTATTATTTATTTTATTTTTGTTTTTAATTATTTTTTTTTACATACAAAGTTCATATTGGTTTCCGAAATAACACACATGTCATATTTTTGTTAACTGCAGGCTCGGGATTTTGATGACCCTCCAGGGTTAATGGAGAAAACAGAATACTTATTGCGAGACTGGGTTAGCATCTACCACTCGCCCTCACACTCTAGAGAGCCCACCAGAGCCTTCAGTTTGTTTGTTCAACAGGTAACATGAGTCTATTTTTATTTTATGTGGTAAAATATGCAATTCTAACATTACTTACACACTTCTCCCTGCTATACATGAATGGAAACATTTATATATCTTTGAAAAAATAAAATATATTTACTACATAATAGGGGTGATGGGTAAAGACATGTTTTGGTTTTATCTTCTATCGGTCCACATTTTTGTTTCAGGGGTGTCAACATTTGAACATAATTGGTTGTTTCAGACACGTTTAATACAATTAGTGTAGAAAATAAAACAAATTTAGTTACCCTTATTATCCCACGCCTAAGCTCAGTCAGTAGCGTGTCTGCCTACTGAACTAAGGGTCCCGAGTTCGATTCCAGACATTGTCGAAAAATTTATCATTAGTAAAATGTGGGTTTACACTCTCACATTGATAATGGCTGGGTACTGGATATTGTGCTTGTACTGGTCTTAAATTAGATTATAAGGAATTTGAAGCTACAACAGGCCTAGCAAGCCCAGGTCACTGGCTGGAAACAGTAATGTATGTACAAACTCTTGGGAAGAAACTATTTACGTGTTCCTTGTGTAATCTAACAATCTAACCTGTGACATTACCAGTCAAATAAAAAAAGTTAGCGCTATTTTTATTTGAAGAAAAAACTTTCATCAGATGATGAAGTTAAAAGGCGATTTACACGTCTAATATTATTTTGATTAGAGATGGGTTGAATCCTATATTTATCAAAGCCTAATCTTAAATTTTCTTTCAAATCTCTAATCCAAATTTGCATCCACAAATCTTTAAAAATGGCAATTTTAGTTGAAATAAAAATATATTTTAAAATTAAATTTTAAAAAGTTGTTTATGTCTTGCACATACGGCATTGAACCTAAAATTATAAGACCTAAATTCACAACCCCTAAACTAAATTTATTAACTTCATAACACAATCACATAATTTTATTAGCTCTAAACATATCAATAGACCTAATAGCACTGGACCTAAAATTTATTTTTCATAGATTACTCTAAAATATCCTTAACTGTTCAAACAGGAATTGGACCTAAAGGCACAAGACCTAACTTCACTGGACCTAATTTTATAAGACCTAACCCCACAAGACCTAACCTCACAAGCCAACAAGCACAAGACCTAACTTTATATGGCATACCGGCATAAGTCTTGAAACAACATTATTTTTAACACACTGATAGGAACACAGTCATAGGCATCAATTTTGTCTTGTCTAGTTTTCTAAGCAATGGGTGGTTAGAATTCAAATCCACTTTGTGTATCATGCCTTCCATTTATCTTTTATTTGCTAACTGTCTTGGATTGCAATAGTTGTTTCAATGTTTATGAATGGTTTAAGTTGTAAATCGAGATATAAAACATACTTTTTGAGATAAAGCGCTTTAATAAACATGGCCACAACATTTGTAATGTGTAATAATGTCAAGCTCAACTAAACTAGTTGGCCGCTGCAGGAAGTTGGGATTAGAATCTCGGCTGAGCGGGCCGAGATATTTTTCCTAAATAATTTATCACACTCTTTTTCAAGCAAATATGGGAATATTTCCACCATATTTTCTCAGTCATTTTAAAATAGTGGAATTTAAATGCAGATAGTTCTAATGAGAAGAGAAGTAAGATGAAAATCTCTGATAGGCAGGATTGCCTCAATGTTAATAATCTCGACTGACGTTCTCGGCTTTTATTTAGGAAGTTAATATTCATCTATCTTGTCAAGTTTGCTAAGAGTTTTTTCACTACTTATTTGTCTACTCATCCTTTCTTCACATATTTTACCTTATTTAAATAAAAAAACTATTAAAAACTATTATGAACAAATGGAGAAAATTTTACTGTGTAATAATTGTGGCCCATATTTTTATGTCGCCTGTATCACACATTTACTATCACGCTCAGGCTATCCACATATTTACACAATGGTGTAAGAAAGAGAAATGTAGAATTTAGATTAAATGTACTCTCATATGTGTGGAGGAAGATTCGGAAACAATCTATTTCACCTCACCCTCAGCTCAGTACACTTGACTGGAATTTAAAACTGGTCTCCCCATCACCAACAATTGTCTGAATCAGTCGATTTCCAATGCGGGCTACAGTGCAGTTATTGAGGGAACAAAGCAAATTTCATTATTGGATGCTTGTATTTTACCAGCTTAATCTCAGGAAATATGACATTAGCACACTTCACTTATTTTTTGAGTTAATTAATGAGTTATTCTTACTAAGATACATATTATATATTGTTCACTCTCTGAACTGTATATATTTAATATTGTAAAATAGCCTTTGTGTAATAGTTTGTTTAACCTATTTATTTTGATATAGTTCCCTATTTTTATTGGTTTGTATGAGTTAGTTGTTCTTTGATTCCCGCCGTTTTTGAGTTTTTCCCTCCTTTTTCTTTTGAGAGTGGAAATGAAGGTCGTTTGTTCCTTTGTTAGTTAATTCAGCATGGGACTCTGTATGCGTTGGGTGTCTGCTATGACTACATCTTTTGCTTTATAAATCACTGTTCACGTGTGAGTCGGTGCTTCAAGCCCTAAAGGGGCCTCTTTGATCCAAAAACATAACAAAGGTTTGAGAAATACCGAGGAATTAACGCCTTGTTCCTTATTCCTTCCTATGCCAACCCACAAGGTAAACCTCCATTGTCGGGGAACCTCATTTATCACAGTGTTATATTGATTACAGTCCACTTTTTATCGTTTTTTGTTGTTGTTGTTTTGGTGCTAATTGTTTGTTGACTGGAAAGAACATATATTAATATATTTTAACTGTTGAAAGTCTTGAGAGCCACATGAATCGCATACATATGTAACCTATATATTTACTTTTTATAAAATATGAGTTTCTTATTTTATTGAAAGCCAAAGTATGTTAACATCAGGGCTTAATATATTAATTACCCTAATTAATCACTTTGGAAAATTCAAAATGACCTCCAAAATAATGTAAATCTGATATGGCCACCGCCAAAATCAAAGAGGGCCACTCCTATACCTAATAAGCAGAGGTGGAGCCCATTGGTATCTATATTATAACTGGATGGATATCTGCGGCTAAAATTTTCTAACGATTGTCTGCACACAATTGTGTAAAGAGAAGGAAACTTTCAGGTATCTCCCGTCTTTCTTACACACATACAAGGCAATGTGGCATTTGACATCATTCGCCAACTTTTATGAATATATGAGATATATCAATGTATGATTAGTTACACGAAATAAATGGGTTAATAAACGGTTTTAAGAGCGTAACCAAGTACAACACTCATGACCTGTTTCTTTAAAAAATAGTCGATTTCGGCTAAAATAGTAATACTTCCTTCAAGCCTATAAGCTAAATGATCGTTTGAACATCTGACTTCTACACAAAGTTTGTTACTTGTAAAAAACAAAAGTAACCAGGTTTTTAGCGACTTTATTTCATTATAGTTATTGAACATTAAATATAATATGGATTCTGAAAGCAATATACAAGCTAAGAACCAACTTTATTGTATTTTAATATAGTTATACTTCATACAAGACTATAACCTAAATGATAATTTGAATATAAAACTACCACACAAAGTTTGTCATTCAAACGACTGTAATTAAGTTTGAAGCTACATTTATTTAATTTTAGATATCGAACTTCAAATATAATATTGTTTCTGAAATCATTATATAAGCAAATAACCAATTTTAAATATATTGTAACTTATTCTTGGGTGAATGTAAACAACATGGGCTTTAGCTACATATTTTAATATACAAAAGATTTTATTCCTATTTGTACAATATTACCTTTAAAACTAAATTGTATATCCTTTAATGTAGATGTGTCTTTAGTCAAGTGAGGTATAATACATCACTATTTTTTTTAATACTTCTATTCATGAGAGACATGTTTTGGCACAAGAACTTTGAAAAACAACAACTTTAAATTTGTCCCCTCGTTAGCAATCAAACCACATATTTAGCATCACTATCGGGTCCATTGCAAGGGGTGTGTTTATGTCCATCCAGTATAGTATAGAGATCACTGGTGGAGCCATACCCCTGAGCCCAACAAAGCGACCTCATGATGACGAATTCCCCACGCCAGCAACAAATTTACATTCTCTCTACAGGTGAATGTCGATGCACTTGACTTATTCCTAATACCGCCTTCACACCACATCCTCAACACCCTGACCTCATAACGATAACGTACCCTCGTCTGGACGCCCCACGAACACAACACCCCGAATCATAATGCATTATTATTCATCATCAACACACTGATAATTGGGCATTCTGATATTATAGTAGGTGGAGAGGTTAGTTAGGTTTCAACATATTTTGGATGTTAGTAGTATGTTGACCCACCTCATGGGTAAACATTGACCAAGACGTTAGTCTCTTTGATCTAATTTTCCAATGGTTGGGAGGTTGGGATTTGAATCCTAGATGGGTGTGATTGGTTTTTTTTAAAAGGTTTTCCCCTCTCCCTCTACACAAATCCCTACCCTATTTGGATAAATAACATGTACATACCAGTTGACAAGATAATAAAACCATAGGCCTAATCTGTTTAAGATGCCTCGACAAAACTTAAATAATGTAAGTCTAATAAACTGAATCGTACATACAGTAGTAATTACTATCCACATTAATGTGGGTTGTAGGCCTATGAAATATTGCTGCCAGAAGAGGGAATTCCCTCCTTTCCCCTTCGCTTCCACCCAGACCTAAAGTCATAGCTCATAAACTTTAGGTCTTGTGAAATTAGGTCCACTGCATGTCATCTTATGTCTTTGGTGCCACTGACAAATGCTATTTTGTTATTCATGTTTATTACATCAATAATGATAAATTGTCATAAAATTATTTAGGTTTTTTTTTCATAAATTTTGTAGCATTTAGTTCTATTTTGATAAATTAAGTTATTTATACAACTTAAAATTCAACTATCGATTTTTTCTGTGTGAATATTGATTTGTAGTGTAAACAGCTCAAAATGGCAATAAATGAGTATTTTATCTGTAAATATTTTCATTGGTGAATTCTGAATTGTCAAAGCTGAAATTTTTCCAAAGCAAAGTCGAAGCTGATATTTGTTTTGAAGTTTCGCACACCCTTAGATTTGGGATTCGAGCGTCCCATCTCTACTCTTGATTTTATAATTATTTGACATAGGTCAAACCATCGCCTTTATTGACTTTTATCAATAATGTATTTGTTGTCTAACATTGCAGCTGAACGGTCATGGTATTTTGAAGACTGATGACTTAATCACGCGGTTCTTCCGAATGAGCACCCAGATGTGTGTGGACTTGTGTTACCGAGCATTAGCTGAACAAACTGTCACCCCAACACTTGTAAGAGCTAAATGTTTCCACACTCTTGATGCCTTTGTGCGGCTGATAGCATTGCTAGTGAAACATTCAGGAGATTCAAGCAACACAGGCACCAAGATCAACCTTCTAAACAAGGTACATATTTTATGGAAGAGATAAACTAGGGAAATATTAAAACATACATTTTGGGATTTTTTTTTAAATTTTTTTCATCTCACAAACAGCTTTAGCCACTGGTTGGATCTATCTATAACATAAACTTCTCCAATGTCTCCTTTCTCCCCACCATCTCTCCTCCTCCACGCTCCTCTGCACTCCTTTCACCCACCTGTCCCTTGGTCAATTGGCCTCCTGCCCCCCCCCCCCCCCCCCCCCCCCCCCCCCCCCCCCCGCTGCCGCCCCCAACTTCAAAATCCTACATCTTCTTTGGTATCTTCGCCTCCATTCTCCTCGCATGGCTGTAGTCGTGACTTCTCTATCTTATCCTGCACTGGTTCCTATTTACCTTCTGATTTCTCATCTTATCCAGTCTTGTCATCCCTATAGTACTTCTCAGAGATTTCATTTCATAGGCTTGAATTCTGCTCTCATCCCACTCCTTCATTACTCACATTTCCACTGAGTAAGTCAATATTGGTACAAATGTTTAAAAATGAGGTAGCCTAATGGCAAAATAATTTTATAATTATGGAAATTGATAAACCTGAATAAAAAGGGAAAATAAACTAATGAGTAAATTTGATTAAGAAAGCCCACTTAGGGAAGGAGGAAAAATGTGGGAAGAATCCAATGCACAAAGTTGACATTTCTTCCTTTATTCTGTCTTCTAGAGTAAAAATAGTCACACACACATTTTAACACAATATTGTTACATAGTATGTCTTGTATATCACTCCTTTACGCTTCTTAAGCACATCCCTTCTATATAAAGTCCAGAGTTTGATTCTCAGAAGGGCTTGAAAGCCTATCACTGTAAATACTGTGTTTCCATTCATTAAGTACTTACCAGTTTTTTTGGATCTGATTTCGATGTTTCTTATAGGATTGTATAGGCAGAGGTTCTTAAAACATGTACTCCCCAGTTCTTCTCAATATGCAAACACATTTCTTTTACACTGTCCTCTTCATCCTTAACCTCATTGGATTGTCATCTTATATGTGTGTGTAAAAGGCAAAAAACACACACTCATCACTGTATTTTCCCAACCCCTGGAACTGGAAACTTGTAATATTGCTCGGCAGGAAGGTAGCAAGATTGCCCCATATAACCAGAAAAATCTAAATTTTTTGTAAATTACAAAATGGGGTTCCAGGAAATGAGGGCCTGGCCTATAATTAGAATGAAAAAAACTTTGTTAAATGGGGTAGAAAATTAAAATTGTACAGACGGATACCTCTGGATAACTAATTAAATCTTAAAATTTGAAGTTTCTAGGAGTGAATTGGAAAGTTCAAAATTTCCCAAACTAATAGTAAACATCTACTTCTAAGTGTGGTAGAAAACTGAAATTCTGCAGGCCGGCAAAAAGACTACTTCAAATAAATATTAAGGGCTGAAAATTTTTAATTTTTAATTGGGATCTTGGAGTTGTTTAGTTTGATGGAGGCAGAGGGGGGTTTACAACTTCCAATACTAATAGAAACAAAAACTTTCTGTGTGATAGAAAATTTAAATTTGTCAAAAAGATAAAAAGCATTCCAAATAAGCATAAAAGACTAAGGATTTTAAATTGAGGAAATATGTTAAAATCTTAGATGATTAGGGAAAAAGAAAAAAACCTTTTATTCAAGGCATAAAATTTAAATTTACTTGGGATATAAAATGGAGGTCGTACATGTAAGTCACTAGAGCTTCCCAGAGAGCTGAATGACATCTGAACATATTGAATTTCAAAATTGAAGCCAAGGAAATAGAAGCACTCAAAATTTATTAAACTAACATAGAACATTATTTGTTAGTGTGGTTTAGAATTCAATTTTGACAAGCATGTAAATAAATTATCTAAGATAATCATGTTTATCTTGATATTTTAAAATGGAAATGTGGGAACTGAAAAGCCGGACTGGGGGATTAAATAGGTTAATTTTTTTTAAAATTATTATAATATCTTTTTTTCGGCACAAAAGGAAAATTAAATACGCCAATTTTGTAATTGGAGCAACACACAGTAATCATAAAAGCTGGAAAGTTTGGAATTTTAAAATAGGGCCAGGGAAAATGGCTTATAGGGAAAAAACACTTTTTAATATGGTAGAAAATTTGAATTTTATATAGGCAGATGAAAAAAATCTACAAAAAACTAAAAATTATCACAAGGTGGTGTATTAACATAGCAAAGCTAAAAATTAAAGGCTTAATTAGTGTTTGTCTGTCTAGCAGCTACATAATAATTGTAATAAACAAATTCTTGCGACATTGTTTGGTGAACTGTGATGTTCTTTGGAAAACCATTATGCTTTATTACTAATTGTTTCTGTAACATGGCCTTTGTTGAACTGTAATGTTATTTTTTCCTAATATATTTCTTTAACAATGTGTATTAGTTCGTTCATCTTTATTTATGATCATGCTTAGGTGAATATTGAATTGGTAATGGACTGCGTTTGTTTGTGCACTCAGTCTGTGGACAAGGTAATATTTTGTCTCAAATATTTAATTTATTTTTATGTATTAATTACCATGATTGGTTTGTGATTGCCATAGTTATCTTAGGATTGCTTAAGGAGGAACTATCAAAAAGTGGTTCGCTAGATGTTCATCGTTATAATTCAATATTTTTGGGTGTTGCTTAACTATGCTTGGAATGGGTCAGACTACCAGTATATTCATATTTTTAATAAGGAAAATAAATAAATTCCAGATTTGGTTGTAAAAAAAGGGGGGAGTTGACAATTTAATGAAAATATTAATAAAATACCTCGTACAAATGATAATTAATACCTTTATAATAATATGTGACTAATTTAATTCAAATACATGTTGAAAAATTACACCTGTACACAAGAATAAAACCTGGAACTTTCGGTTAGCGCACCAATACATTACCACTAAGCTATTCGGTTTCGTCCAATGCTCAGATCTATGCATCACTAATAGTTTTAAGGCGGAGTCTTTGATAGACATGTGAGCTCACAGCTACTTAATATCCATCAGAAGCACCGCCAATGTGACTTGTGGCATCCACGCAGCCGGCAGTACAGGTCTTATGGTTGTGCATTTGATTCTACACACATTTTTTCCTCTTTTCCTTAACAAAGCTTTCATCACCCATTTGTCTATTTTTGCATATTCATATGATTGAAACCTTTGTTCTTAATTATAAATAAATGCTCCACTCAAATATATAATTTAACTGCTCATTAATTGTAGTTTAGGCTACAAAATAAATTATTTAAGTTGGTTTTAAAACAACAATATGAAGATAAATTGTGTTATGTTGTTTTTATCAAATTTAAATAAATATGTCCTGGTAAGAATAATTTTATTTTTAGTTCATTTGATTGTGTTTCATTTTAATATTAATTCATGGTTTATTATCGTCCCTGCACACATTGAAGGATTTTGTTTATTTTTCTGTCTTGTTTCTCATCAGTAAATCTTTGTTATTGGTCTAAAAATTGTAAATTAATTCTCTCTCCATAATATTGAGGTGAAAATTTGCTGAGTTAATCTGAGTTTTTGAATTCGCCTAGTTTTATCTAGTTGTGTCACCTTCCTATTTTCTCTATCCTGTTCGCTATTTAATAATAACAAATTGGTTTTCCTTATTTGATCTTGTTTACCTTCCTACTACTTCACCTCGAATAATTTGTATGACTACAAATTACTTCTCTTTTTTTATATACCCTATTCTCCTTTCCAGTCTCTCCATTTCCTTAATCCAACTTGGTGTCCATAGACTTGTGTTTGGTTTCAATATGGTTGACAAGAAATGTGCGCTAGGTTCTAGGAATTGTGGCCGGTGTACTAATGCAGGACCACGATAACCGCTTGGCCGAGTTTCAACAATTACCTTATCACAGAGTATTCATCATGCTTTTCCTGGAGTTAAATGCACCAGAAGCAATCTTGGAGGCAATCAACTACCAGGTATTTTCCTTGCAAGTGTAAAGATATTGTACGATCATTAATTTTTGACTATATTTCTGTGCATGTAATTGTCGATTTGGTGAGTCGTATGTCAATTTCTTCCAACTTTATCTAACATTTTTACAAGGCAGGGCTGTACCATATTTGCATTTAGTTTGTTTTTTATTAAATGTGAAGTTTGACAGGTGTGTAAGGAAAACTGGAGAGTCTGTTCAGTGAATGTTTATCTGAGCTCAAGTTTGAGTCATCAACTGTAGCTTTAGCAGTCAAGTTCCACAGACCACCTGCAAAAAACACAAGTGATGGGATAGTCATACAAATTTTACCATTTTTGGTGCAGACTATCTGTCCCAAGTTTTACTTAATCGGCAATTAATCCAAAGTTATTTTGTTTCCCCATGTAAATGTGAGATCACTATTTATACTTTGATTTTGGTATGAAGAACGGTATTAGTATTGACTAAAGCTACAGAAACAATTATAATATATTCAAACATCAAATCATGCTATCTGCTGGTGTTGCTTTGATAGATAATATCAATACCTATATAATAAAACACATAATATAATTAAATGTTATCAATATTGCCCACAAAAAATATATTTAAATTTTCTAAACTGTTCTTTCAACCAAAATCAGGGTATACAGTTCAATTTTCATAGGACAGCTTGAAAAGTTACAAAGTTCAATCCAACATATTTGTGTGTTAGGTCATGTGATCCACAACTATCAATTTTTATGGATGCTATCAAAAAGCCTTTCCTATATAAATTGAACTGTACTTAGTAACCATAATACTCTTTAAGACAATGATAATTATTTTGATGTATTTATTAAGATATGTCTAACTTAATTAAGAACCTACAAATAGATGTCTGGATACCAAAGATACAAACTAATCTATTCCTACAAAAACATTTTTTAAATAATGAGGGCTCATTGCTGGTTATGTTTCTTAAGAAGGTGGGTTCACTGTCTTGTAGATTGTGCAAGCTCCGCAGGACAACACGTGAAAATGTGTCCAAAGAAAGTTTGTGGTTAATATATCTCTCATATCCATGAATTTATGGTTTGCATGTGTGCTGCTAATATTGGGAAGTAGTTTTTATAAGCTATGAAAGATGGTGTATTGAAGATATTTTTGTTTGGGTCAAAAGTCTTTTGACAATTAAAAACCCTGTTTTTAAAAGTATATGAATTGTGGAGCTAAGGATAATAGGTGGTGACCAAAGAAATAGTTTTGTGCTTTGCCAGATCATCAAAAGCTATACACTCGTCTCTAAATATCAAGGTAAACTGAATAAATCTCTTACTAGCATCTGTGAAAAGGGAAACAAGGCTGCTGGTTAATTGTTGGCTGTTTTGGTAGGTGTTTTAGAAGTAAGTTTACATCAAATACCAAAGGGTTTAAAATCACCAACCATAATCATGAACAGTTTTCAGCTTGTGGCCAGGTGAGCTTAGAAAAATGCCTCCATCTTCCTGCATCTTTCCACAACTCTTCCTCCTTTAATAGCCTCCTTTCTTATCCTCTCACTTGCACACTTTATTTTATCTGTTCCTCCCATCTCTTGGTCTTCCTTGCAGTCTTTTTCCTGCATACTTCGACAACATTATCTTTGGTATTCTCTCCTTTTCCACAGTACCATCTCAGCCTTACTTCCTTTACTATTTCATTCATAAACTCCCTGTACTCCCACTCTTTCGCTGTTAACGTCATTCCTTATCCTGTTTCTCCTCATTCTTTCCTTCATAGCAGGTATCTCACACACCTATAGAACAACTCTCCCCTGCTGCCCTTCCTTAATAGATCCTTTCTAATCTCACCTTTCACCTCAATCTCACTTTCAAGCTAGTTTATACTTTGTACCTTCTCAGCTCTACTCCATTCAACTTTATAGCTTTACTCTTATCCTTTTCATTGTCATCACCATCACTTCACACTCACTATGATATCACTTTTTTCCTCCTCGAGTCTCCTTGCCACTTGATTCATGACCATTTTCATTACTATTATAAGGAGTAGTGGTGATAAAGATACTTCCCTGCTTCACCCAATTTTTTATTTGAGTATAAATGAATCAAGACAGTCCAACCAAGAAATGTGAGGCAGCAATACAGTAGGCAGTCAACCAGTTAGTCTCTATCGGATAGCTAGCTGTCTTTTAGTGAAAGCTAGTAAATCAAATGCGTTTGTGGTTTTTACAACTAACCTACTAACAGGTGGACCTCTCCAAAAGGAGCTTGGTCTCTTTTCTTACAGTTCCTGATAATTTACAATAATACTAAATTTTTTTTAAAGTATTGCTAGTCATGAAATTATCCTAGAGTTTCTTATAAGATGCTTAACTGGATGAGTGTAAAGTTTATGGCCATAATCTTTACCTCACAATAATTTCATTGCAATATTATCAACTTAGTTTTTTAAAATTATAGCTAAAATATTTTTAACACAATGGCTATTGATGACTTAATATAAGTGATGAGCAAGTACATCCACATTAATCTGGAAATAAAATGTGAAAATCATATTGATCAATCAATCACAGAAGGTAAAACTACACTAGTGTACCCAGCCATGATTCAATTCACAACCTACTCGTCACCAGCACTCTGCTCTACTGAAAACTTGATGCCATAGACAGCGTGACCATCTGTGAACTTGTGTTTATTATTATTTATTATTATTATTATTATTATTATTACTACTACTATTACATATGCATAGTCCTAAAATACTTGAAGTGAAGCACATATAAAATATAACGCTCAATTCCTGTATTAAATTTGTAACATCCATGTTTTGTTTCAGGTTCTGACTGCGTTTTGCCATACATTGCACATTCTGCGCCCCTCTAAAAGTCCTGGGTTTGCATATGCATGGTTGGAACTTGTATCACACCGTGTGTTTATTGGTCGCATGCTAGCAGTCACCCCACAACAAAAAGGTTGGGGGATGTATGCTCAGTTGCTCATAGATTTGTTCAAATTTCTTGCACCTTTTCTGCGTAATGCGGAATTGGCTAAGCCAGTCACACTCCTCTACAAGGGTACGCTCAGAGTGCTACTCGTACTGTTACATGACTTCCCAGAGTTCCTCTGTGACTATCACTATGGTTTTTGCGACGTCATTCCACCAAATTGTATCCAGGTATGCAATCTTTGCAAAATTTGAATTAAGTAAATTAACTACTTTATTTATCTGATGATTTAGTTAGTATGTTCAAGTTGCTTTCTTAAAAACTTTCAAAGTTATTGAAGTAATTTTTTGTTCATCGAACTTAAGCGCTTTGAATATTTCAGTGGCTAAAACTTTGGATAGATACTCCTAAAGGGGAAGACATAATATAAATTGTTGCATTTGTGTCTTTAATACTGTTCACACTTAGCATTGTTGCAACTGGGCTTACTGCATCCATAGTTGTTGTCATTTACTGAAGGAAACCTATTGCTAGCACCCTTTCCTTTTGCCTAAGTTTTTTTTTTATATTATAAATAAGGAGGGAGTGTGAAACATACATACAATTTAATTTCTTAATATACTAAATTAAAACTAGGGCTGGGATAGTCAGACCTTTTGCCAACTAGGCTGATGCCAAAAGTTTATTTTCTTACAATCTTACACAGCCAATATGTGATTCTCATTATAGTTGCTTCATCCACGGCATCTTTTATTTTATAGTGCACTTAAGAAATCCTTCTCACTGTGTGTTTACTCACGTGTGAATGGAAAATAGGTTTTTTTTAATGGATTAACTAGTTGTAACAAGGCTATAACCAGGCCAACACTTCAGAGAAGGTTTGGAGGCCACAGCCAAAGAAAAATTATTAGTAATAAGTTTAACACACACACACACCAAACCTTGGCTACAGTCTTGAGTTCAATAGTAAAATAATTATTGGAGTGGTTTTTTGACTGTAAAATAACTCATTCAAATTATATCACATTATAATTATCCTGCAAATGGTTATTTAGTTACATTTGGGGGAGGGGGGGGGGTCAATATGTTTGAATAAAACTAAGAAAAACATTTATGGATTATATTCCATCCCATGGAGGTCCATTTTCCTTGCCATTACCTCCAAATACATGTTTCCACAACACCAAAATAGAAAACTACGAGACACACATCCAGTCAACATTGAAATACTGAAAAAAAAAGTGCCGGGGAAACTGACAACACACTCAACTAGCTCCTTTCTTTTCTACCAGGAAGTACCCCTGTTAACACTGATTGGCCGACACACTCTCTACCGGCTAAAATTATCTTTCTGGATGATCTTAACACTCCCCCTACTTATTTCTAAATTAAAAAGGAAGCAAACCAAATAACCAATAGCTTCCAAGTTAAAAGAAGTAATAATAAATTTGGCTGAAATTTACCCTAACGATGACATAATAAGAAAGAAAAATCGCTGATTTGAAAAGTTAATAGACTAAAAATAAAGTTATTGGATTGAATTATGAACATCTGACCATCTTAAAATAATAGCCCCACACTTTATTTTAATTATCTGATTCTTAAACCCTTTCTTCACCTCTGACAAGACGTGTATAAATCACAACTTGTGAATGTATGGAATGCCAGGCCTCCACCGTGGTTCGGATTCCACGTTAAACTGTAGGTCCTCCATTTCATCTCGCAATAACCATACCAGTACACATTAGCGTAAGTGCGTACAACCCAACGGGTAGTAAGACGTGGTGCTAATAATAATATTAATAATATTTTAACTCAACCTTTCAAACTATGCCAACTATAGATTAAGCTCAACCTAGAATAGACAGTTGAAAACTTGCTAAATGTTATTTAAGAACATAATGAGGCTAACTTGATAAATATTGCTGTATTTGTTTGTTCTTTTTTTGTTTTTTTTTTTTATACCGTATTTTACTACCCGTTTAGGTTATAAGCTTAAGTACTAATTAGTAACTACGCTAATGGTTTAGGAATTTGTAGGGTTAAATTTAGAAATAACCAGCATTTGCATGGAGGAAGAATGCAAAACCATTTAGGAAAACCCACTTCCGGTTCACCCGGTCGAGATTCGAACCTCGATCTCCCCGTCCTCTGCCCTCAAGCTCAACACGACAGTAGTGCATTAGCTAACTACGCCACCAAATCAGTGATAAAACAAAATTATAATTGAAATTAGGATGTTTTATTTTTACTGGCAATGAGAACATATAATTTACCTATAAACATGGGGTAGTGGTGGGAGAAATTGATAAAAAAAAAATATATAAACCTTTCTCACATAGTACTTGGCTATTAGAAATGATAGCACTTGCAAACCTTTTGTACAATCAAATTAATTTAGGTATTTAAAAATAAGATTAAATTAACAAACTAAGCATGGGAAAATAAAAATATATGTATGAATGGGTCAAAGCTATTAGATGAAACTCCCTAACCACTTTACTCCACAAAAAAAAAGGTATTAATGTCTTTGCCTTTAACACATTCTCAGAGTTCTAGTAGATTTTAGGGATTTGACAATTTATTTTAAGCTCTCTCCAAAAGTGACAATGTGAACTGTAAATATTGTTTCTCTTTGTTCATTCCATGTTGTCTTTGTCTTACCATTTGTTCTTTTACTTATTACCTTGCCATCTTTCATATAAATCAAAACATTTCAAAAGTATAAAAGATGTTTCCCTTAAAGGTTTGATACACAAAATCCAGTAGGATCACATTAATATTGCTATCAGAAACTAAAACAATAGCACAGTAAACACCTACTAACTAATAATAACTTAGCTATTTTAAAGAAAAAGAATCTAATGAAGGCCTACAGTTTTAAAATACATACTTAAATAAGCTTGTCAATACTTGAAAACCTTCCATTCCTTATAATAGAATGTAACTATGTATTTTTCAGATGCGTAACTTAATCCTGTCAGCATTTCCAAGGAACATGCGACTACCTGACCCTTTCACACCCAACCTGAAAGTGGACATGTTGCCTGAAATTGCCCATGCACCTCGTGTTCTCACCAACTTCGCATCTATGATTCAACCATTGGGCTTCAAGAAGGTAACCAGCCACACAATTTTTGTTTTGATCAACAAACCACAACATAATAAAGACTAATATTCTCAGGCTTGAGCTATGTTCAAGAAATAATAGCTTTCTACATTTTGGTCGTAGCTACAACAGCTATCATCTGCGATGAGTAATGAAATAAGTTGTGTGGACAAGATTACCAGAATCAGGTCATTAGAGAGGCCATCGAGATCATTTAGTGCCTTTCAAATATTAACAGGAAGTATGGCTATAAGTTTAGCAAGAGTTGGGCTCTCCTATTCAAAACTCTAACGGACACTAAGGTCCCCTCCCTGTATAAGACCATCAACTCTAACCAAAATAATTCAAATTATCAATTTCTAACCAATTAACCAGACTTGACTATCAGTATTGATTATTGATAGCCCAATCAATGAGTCAATACCAATTAATCACAAGTAGATCTAATTGGTTCATGTGTTTTAATTACCAGTCAAGTTTATAAATTAACCTCAAATTCTTGTCCACACAACTTATTTCATCATTAATCCCAGATGATGGTTGTTGTAAGTACAGTCAAAATGTTTTCAACAATGCTCAATCCTAAAACATAAACTTAATCCAAACATTGAGCTGAAAACCTTTAAAACAAAACCACAACAGTTTATTTAATGCTAGATTTAACTGTGTTTATTTGTCTTAGGATCTGGACTCTTACTTGAAAGCACGAGCACCAGTGACTTTCTTATCTGAATTGCGTAGCAGCTTACAAGTATCAAACGAACCAGGCATGCGTTACAACATCCCTTTAATGAACGCATTGGTGCTTTATGTGGGAACTCAGGCCATCAATTTCATCCGTAGTAAAGGTCTAACACCCACAATGACCACCATCGCCCACTCTTCTCACATGGACATCTTTCAGAATCTGGCAGTCGACCTTGATACAGAAGGTATTAAGATTGACTTCCCAATTTATTGCATACGATCCTTGAGTTAAATATTTTGTTGGGTTTTATTAAAAATAAATACTGTCAACAGTTAGACACCGATAAAATTGTTTATTTATGCCTACCAGCCTATAAACTGTATATCATATGTTTATTTAAATTTGATTCAGGTAATCTGATCACTTATCAAGTGCTATCGAGTTTTAAGAATCAAATAATAACTTGCTAATTCAAAATTGTTTTTAAATTTATTTTAACTAATAGCTTATTACTTTTTTTAAATATGTTATTGAAGTAATTGTAAAAATATTCAAACATAGTCCCGCCTAATAAAATGGGAATGTACATATTGCAAGAGTCCAAAATATGCTCGTGTTTTAAATAGAATGTATTCTCAGAAATCAATATATCGCAAGAATCGAATATATTTTTTGTTTTCTATATGAAGATAGATAATTGATATAAAATAAAATAATAATAAAACATACTTAGGCATTATTGAGTTCCTTATTTCCAATATATGTTTAATTGTTAAGCATGTTGTTTTAGTCTTTTTTCTTCTTCTTTTTTTTCCCTATTAAAATAAATTATAATCCTTCAATGATGATTAAAGTTGATCAAAAGGTAACTAGGCCTAATCTGTTTGTTTATTTCACATGTTTTTTTTAAAAACTTAACTCATTCTATCAACACTTTTAAAAATCATTAAGACACTCAAATTTTAATTATTTTGATTTTAAACAATACTATTTTATCTAGATTGTTTAATTTGGCTGGATTTTAAACAGTATTTTGTGAGGGGTGGTTGGGGTTGATTAAAATTGAAAGCATGATTAAAATAAATCTTAATTCACAGTTTAGGCCTATATTGTGTGAGGTAGGTCTATTTGTAGATTATTAAAATTTCTAACAATTTGCTAGGATTCGGATTCAAGATTCAAATTTAAAATGTAGATTCGGTTTCAAGAAATAGTGGATTCGACCCCCTTACTGTAATATCAAAACTGTACAATACAGTAGTAATTGTCAGTTAAACTTTCATATTGTAAGGATAAAAAGG
This sequence comes from Timema cristinae, assembly GCA_039000515.1. NCBI lineage: Eukaryota > Metazoa > Arthropoda > Insecta > Phasmatodea > Timematidae > Timema > Timema cristinae. The sequence continues at coordinate 23,752,598 of JBCFYV010000024.1, forward strand.
GGCCAAAGTGCTAAGCTTCACCAAACATTGATATTAGAAGGGAAGACCTACACAGCTAAAAGAAAATTTTAACTCCAACTTTTTTTTGGCATAAGTGGGTAAAACACTGATTGTACTTAGGCTGCCTAATCAAACTTAAACTTAGGTCATATTGTGTATTTACAATCTTAATATGTTACAATTTTTATACCATTTAGTAGTTTCAAAAGTACCTGGACCTCCAGTCTTAAATTATTTGAATTTGTAAAGATACAGTTTTGTATGAAAATGGCTGTCAAAATTAAATCTTCAAGTCTTCAATAGTTACTATTTCTTTTCAAATATGTTTTAAAGAGTTTTTGTTGCCATCTGTTTGTTAAAACTACTAATATTTGTAAAAATAATTTTGTGTATTTATTGTTTACTAGGTTTAAAAAAATTCACACAACATTCACTTAGAATTAAAGTGATAATCTCGGTATCAAAATATGCTGAAATTACTAGTATAGGGAAGTGAGATGGAAATATGTTCTTTTATCTTTCCAAAAGCATCACTTTTTTGTGTTTAACACAGAGCCAGTCAGTATTTAACTTTGTTTTAAGAGTAAAGTTGTTACAATATTAATCTATTTTATCAATGTTCTTTCATTCATTCAGGTCGCTATTTATTCCTAAACGCTATAGCCAACCAGTTGCGATATCCTAACAGTCATACACACTACTTCAGCTGTACTCTTCTATATTTATTTGCAGAGGCAAACACAGAAGCAATCCAGGAACAAATAACAAGGTGAGGATAGGATTATATCCGGCTTTAGAAGAATTGGCTTTTCTCTGAACTGAAAGTTTAGTTTCAACCAGATTCTTTGGAAAAGGTTTAACTGCAAATAGTTATATATCGCATCTCAAGGCAAAGGTTGATGTAATTTTAAACTATATGTTCTTTAAATTAATTGCATATGAAGTTATGATGGGCCTAGCAAGCCAGTTGTGGAAAACATATGGCTAAAATTAAAAAAATTGGCCCACACCACAGGCTGGAAATTGTAATGGATGTAAAGTAAAGTTCTTTAAATAAAGAAGTTATTAACCTCTGTCAAACAATAAAACTTTTCATATTGCCATATCTGTTGGAATGGTTACCCACTACTCCAAACTCCGATCCAAAAGGGTGGAGACACATGTTGATGTTCACATGTATTAAATGTCGAGCATAAAGTCCGATTTACCAATGACAGAGAGGTTGTTGGTCAACTCTAGGACATGTGTACTTTGGGTGATTTTCACCTGATGAATTCCCTTCCTCCATTTATACCCTAGTATAATTTAAATATGGATATTTCAGCCAAGCAGCAAGATGCAGCATGGTAAAAAAAGAGCCAGGAGGGCAGACCCCAACTAGAAGGTCTTTTTCATAATGTGACTTACCAATTTCACTTGAAAAGAATATAGTTATCATTACCTTAATGTCCATTCTTTCCTCTTGTTTCATTACATCACTATACAGTGGTGTTAATAGCCAACACATTAACACTAAAATATATTTTTTTTTAGTGTGTGTTTTACAATTTATTCCAACATAACCATAATCATAACAATAAATGTGTTGGTCTTATCATTAGTGATTTTAACAATGGACCCGGAATACCAGGATTCATTTCACAACATATCAAATAGTGTTGGAATTCAAGTTTGTGTGTTTAAAATATTGACGGTTAATAATGTTAGCTGTAGCTTCATTCCATCAAACTAATGATTTATGTGGTTTGTTAATAGGGTTCTTCTGGAGCGTTTGATTGTGAACAGACCCCATCCTTGGGGTCTCTTAATAACATTCATTGAACTCATTAAAAACCCAACATACAAGTTTTGGAACCATGAGTTTGTGCACTGTGCTCCAGAAATTGAAAAGTAAGTGTAATAGAACAGTTTTAAATCATTTTATTGGCATGACTTGACATGCGACTTTTCCTCCATCTCACATGTCCCTTCGCTTTACCTTGAAAGATAACAGCCTTTACGACTGAGTACACTATGACACTATATCATAGTGGAAACAACCAAGGTGAGCATGTTACCTTTGAGAAGAAATTGAAGGGTACATTAGATATTAAACTATTGGTGATGAAATTACTTATTTCAAATTTATGGTTAAATATTAAATGACCTGGTGAAAACCAAACATTGAATTTAGACTTTAGCATAATGTGAATAGATTTATTATTAAAATAAAACACTAATTTGGTGACCTATCTGCAAATATGTAGGCTACAAATTTTCACCCAATTTTGCTTTTGGCTACCTAATTAGACTGATTTATCTATTCCAGATTATTTGAATCAGTTGCCCGATCCTGCATGGTGCAAAAACAAGTCCAACCTGCTCAAGAAAATGATCTCGCTGAATAGCACTTTTCACATTAATACTTATAATTGGATTGTGTTGGGAAGATGTGATGCTGTTGAAATAAATGTGTTATTGAATTGTTGTATTAACAGTGATTAGTTTCAAACAAGCTTAGGGTGTTTGTCAAAGTAAATTCCAGAATTGCACATGCAATTAATAATTAATGTAAACTGGATGTGATTTAACAAAAGGCAAGTACAAATGTCCAGCTTTCATGATTCATAAAATAATGAAAATGAACTAAGGCTTTATCCTGTTGGTTTTAACAATCGGATTCTCTTGGTGTCTTTTTAACATGTTTATTTTTTTATGATTTATCATTTGTGAAGTACATAGTGTGTGACTTTTCTTTTCGTAACCCTTTTCTCTCACAAAACAAAACAATAATTTATCTATCATCAGCTGTTTTGTTTTAAAAAATTCTTACACTTATTTAGTTACTAAAAATGATTTCCTTAGAGATTTGTGCATTCATTTGATTACATTTCTAGCACATTCTCTGAATTGTGGTGTGGTTGATAAATATTTATTTAGGACCTAATAATTTTGATTGGTTTTATAATGTTATATGAGGCTTGTTTACCTGGTTTTTAAAGAATTATAGCCTATATTATTAATTGTCCAGCAACCATTTTCAATTGCTTTAGGTGGAAGGGTTTGAAGGATTAAAGTTTTGACTTTGATTTATACATTTTTATAGCAAGTAGGCTGTGAAGTTAGAAATCTCATTGGCAGAAGTGAAAATATCAAGACATTATATTGAGTTAATGTAACATTTATTGTGATAAAAGTGAAATTTAAACTAATAATGATGTATTATTCATTTGATACCTTTAAAAAAAAGGTTGTTTAACTAGAGAGACATGTAAAGCACATTCATTCTGAATAAATAAGTGTGTGCATTTTGTATTCAATTGCAGTGATTAAGTCAAAAACATTGTGTGCTCACTAAATTATTTTAAAAATGTAAATTGTACAAAATAGGCTATTTTAGTACAAATAATGTATTGTGTAATATAATAAATACTTGTAATATAATAATACTTTGGTTTTATGGATGTGATCATTAAAAAAAACTTTTGATTAAATGGTTTTTACATGATTGGAACTATTGGAATCTTTTTTTTCCCTAACCCTAACATAAATAAAACCTCATCGTCCTAGTTATTATAAAGCAAGCCTTACAATATTCATGTAGGTGGTCGGCCAATACACACCTTTTTGGAGAACATCCTGTACCTTCTTCCAAATAAGTAAAACAAAATACTTCATAAAGCTATAAGAGTTTTTTCCTTAAAGAGGTAACTAGATATTTGTGAGAACTCATTTCAATTAAATTTTTGGTGTGAATAATTGTCATGTTATGTAAGCCAGTGTTTCATCAAGTATTTAAAAATCAAAATATTAAGCAAGGTATTCAGTGCCTTACTGAGGGGATTATTGAAGAGCTCTAAATCCCACTGACCCGCTTTGATGGACGCATGGTCTAATTCGCTAATCTAGTGTTGGAGTAGACTGCCGAAGACTGGGAGATCAGGGTTTTATTCTGTTCAGTGCTTAGGTGCATTTCTTCCAAATTAAGCCCTTCAAATTCTTAACCCATTCACATGTGTATAACCTGAACGGGTAGTGAAAGACTGCTAAAAACAACCTGAAAGAACCACTAATAGCTATTTACCCACACAGTTGGACACATGGTTAAATGTCAAGCTCATTTAATCTGGTTTCCAGTGAATAGGTCTGAGATCAAATGCTAGTTGGTGTATATAGGGTGATTCTCCTTAAATGTTTTCCACATAAATTGGTTAGATGCAGGTACATTTCATCTAAATTTTGCTATTCTCATCTCATCTTACGCTGTAGGAATGTGTCATATTTAAAATGTGTTTTTATGTTTGTAAAGGCATTTATAGTTAAAAAAAATATTAAAAAGTCACAAACTTGAAGTAGGCTTCTAATTATTGTCTTAACCTCTCCAGTGCATACAATGTCACTAGATGTCTAGTTGAAGCATCTCACAGCCTGTGCTACATTAACAGTAATGTTTAACGCATTAACAAGATTTTGCATTAAGTTTAAGCACTGACCAACAGATGACAGGAAAGAACATTCCTTGCGATTCAGTTTCCAGCTAGTACTGGCATTTCTTGGCATTACCTATTATCTGAACTATTTGAAATATAGTTAGATCAAGTGGTCTTGTGTCATCTGTTTCGTGATGGCAGACTGAGCGCAGTATGTTTTTGACTGACATCCATAATATTTTGGATGACAATGCCAGTACTAGTGGTAATTAATCGAATAGTGAAAAGTGTTTAGTTTGTTATGACCTAATTTCTGGAGAAGATTAAGTCGAGGAAAACCTTAGAAAATTAAAGAACAAAGACAATTGAAATGATTAAATTCTTTTCCTTGTAGATATAGTAGAATATTATTTATTGAATGTCCTGATTTTTTTTTTTTTTCAGATTTTATCTATTAGGTTCTGTGTTTAATAATGTGTTGCGTAACACTACACATATATTATTGCATTACTAAAAATTAAGTTGCCCACAGAAATGGCGTCAATAATTGAAGATGGTTATGGTTGAGAGGTCAAACTAATCCACAGCCACAAGAAATTTCATAAACACTTTATTATAAATATAAATCATCTAGAATGAAGACGATGGCCAATATTATTGTCAGTTTTGTAAATAAATGTTAATCTTCTTTGTGTTTCTCCTAGGTTTGGTTTTGTATGTAAAAAAGGAAAAGACTGTCTAGTGGTTGAATATATTGTATTGTTTTTGTTTAGAATTACTTCAAATTGTGTAACTTAAAGCTTTGCAATCTTATTGGTGCCATACAGTATAGACACAGGCTTCTTGAGTGATGTCAGTTTGAAATCAACATACACCTTATTCTGATCTATTCCACAAAAACTAGGTGGTGTTATTGTTCATTTGAGGCGGGGAGGCTTTGCAGGTGTCGGGAATAAACCTGAAGAATTCATTAATAAAAAAAAAATATATATATATATATATATATGAATAAAAAATATTTTCCTAAGTGATTTTTCGCAAACATCTAAATTTGAAGTTCAATCCCCTATAGTTTTAATTTAAATTTTTATCATAAATATACAAACAGTCATTTATAAAAAAAAATCATCTAGCAGACAGGGTTATTGTTTACAGTTCAAAAGTTTTAGAATAAATATGTATATTAATTCCAGGCATTTAACCATAATAAAGGGCAAGAAGCTATCTCATTATTCACTCAAATTTAACTGCTCTTCCAGCTAAACTAGTCAAAATAGTTTCTCTGTTCAATCTGAACTTGTTCAAATTTACCTACAAGATGGAGTCACCATTGATCTCTAATATAACTGGATGTGACTGAAATTTTCAAGTAGTCACCGAATATCATTGTGTAAGAGAAGGGAACCTTCGGGTATCTCTTTCTCTCCTATACACATAAAAGGCAATGTGGTATTTTTTTGCATCGTTCGCTGATTTGATTGAATATATGAGATTCATCAATGTATAATTATTTAAATGAAATGTGTTAGTAAAAGGTTTGAAGAGCATGAAAAAGTTTGAAACTCACAAGTTTTTTTTAAAATTAAGTTAATATAAGCTAAAATATATACTACGATATTTTAAGGAAACTTGTTTTGGCAACACATTTAATATATTAAAGATTTTATTCGTATTTGTACAGTATTACTTGTCTGAATCAACACTTACATTAAACGATATAAAATTAAGTTTTACAAGTGTGGTATAATAGGTACTTTATTATTTTCAAACAATAATACTTTTATTCATCAGAGACATAATTCTGTACAAGAACTTGAAAGAAGCCGTTAAATCTGTCCCCTCACAATAAAGTGGCGAAAAAATTGAGTGTCACACTTTGGTCGTTTGCAAGGGGTGTGTTTATGTCCATCCAGTATAGTATAGAGAATGCTGAGAAACACAAGCCACTGAAAAGTTTGCCAACTGATAATTTTTGTTTGGGTAAACTTTAGGGATCAGTTCCACGCCTGTGACTAGTACAGATAGGCATAAGCTAGGAGGTGATGCAGACACTTTTTAAATCCTTTCAGTTCTCTTTTTAAATATGTTGGAAACCAATTTTGTTTTTAATCATTTCATACAGTCACCTGTAAACCAGTCTAATACTGAGTATCAATAGCGAGTTAGGCCTTGCAACCACGAATTACAGTAAATCTAATTTTTCTAATAATAATAGTTTTTATTATTATTAAATTTAACTGAAGTCTACAATTTGCATTGTCTGCTTAGTTTTTTTTTTTTTTAACTTTCATTCTTTCAATACACACTTTAATGCGAATTGAAATACCTATACTGTCTGCTTAAAAAAGTTATATTTGAAAACATAAGTGCTAAAAAAATGTGAAAAATGTTCACACAACCAACTGGCTCTAAAACTTAAATTATATTTATTTTCTGGAATTTTATATTTTACAATTTTATAAAGGAGAACAGTTTCTTGTAATCAACTCAAATTTGTCAATTTTGTTAATGCAAAAAACAACATTAAACTGTTTGTAACAGGCTATATTAAATTTTGTACACAGCTATATTTCAAATTTAGCTACTCCTCTTGTTGAACTAGTTCAAATTTAAATACAAAATATGGTTCTCGAACGATTGACCTAAAAGATCAAGGTTGAGAATGACTATTGAACTATATAAATAATAAAAAAAATCGTTTCAATTAAATGACTCACTTTAAACATTTTCAACGGTGACCTGTTCTGCCTATCTATACCACAAATACATTATTAAAATATATACATCATCGTAAATCCATCATTGGATAAAAGGGACTAACTTAATCAAATATATTTTTATGGGTGCCGTTTTTGTATTGGGTATTAAAAATCATGGTTGAATTATAATAGGTACTCCATTTAATTTTAAACAAAATAGCGATACACTATTTACAGTCAAATTTCCATAAGAAGAACAGTGCTAAGAACTGTAGAATTTTTTTTCTGTGATCATTATTGATCACGTTTTACTATATTTTAAGTGTTATTTATAGGGTTTTATCATATCCATCATTAGCGACATCTGCAGATCACATGACTTGGTGAATGAATACGTGAAAAAAAGATCTAGCTACTTTATTTGTGGTTTCTTATGAAAATTGGACTGTACTAACAATAACTGTGTAATTTTTATGTCCTTAGATATAAAATAGTACTTCTTGAAGTTTCTTACACTCTTCATACTTGATTCGTGACTTTTTCTAACATTTCACTTACCCCATATTATTAATTAATAAAAACGTTATACCTCTTGGTATGTCATATTCTCCTAATACTTCTTAACAAATTTGTCTTGAGACGAGGATTTGTTTGGCTGCAGATAGAACCATCTGTAAACCTAGCTATGTGGTTAAAATTAGTCCATAAACTATATCATAAGGGCTTTGTTAGTTAGAATGTGAGTTCCATCTCTAAAACAGGGCGAGTCTGTTAAAAGTATTAGGAGGATAAAACACACCAATAGGTATGAAAAAAATCTCTTATTATGTTAATCTATTTATTGTCTCTCATAATACTTTACTAGCATTTTTGTTTTTAATTTCCTGTTTTGTTTATCTCTAATAAAAACAAAAGTTATAGAAATTAAAAATTTTAAACTATTTTGTAATTTCTTACCGAATATAAACAAAATTTATAAATCGATAGTTTAAAACCACTATCAATAATTTTTTTTATATAAGACGACTTTTTTACATCAATTTTGCCTTTGTCATTCAAATATTATCTACAATAAACAGCCCGGACAACAGAATTCTTATATATAATTATTTTGATAAGCCCGTTTCTGAAAATAGAAATTACGATGAAATGGCTTAACAGATTTTCACAACCGAGCTCTCGTTTTAAAGTTTAAGGGTCCAAGATGTCGGGAAAATAGAAATTTTCAATGAAATTCTTATACTACCAGAGATTTTTCAGCTTTTTATTCTTTGTTTACATCACCATGGTAGCCCTGATTTATTCATGGAATATACATACCTGCAAATAAAATAGTTCTCCTTCGTTAAAAATAATAGCTCATTCTGTAATTAAAAAAATATTTATCTTTGGATATCAGATATAAATCAACTCTTTCTTAAGTTCTACGTTGCTACAAATGTAAAAATTATGACAAAAATGTATAGTATGTACCAAACAAACCAGTAGGTTGGAAATATTTTTTTTTCATACTTTTCCTTCTTCTCTATTTTTTAATATTCAGTAGGAATGGATGGGAATGATTTTTTTATTTCGAGACGGAAATGGGACGGGAAATTAGTCAAAATTTCGGGATGAGAACGGGAAATTTTAAAATTAACCTTTAGAATCATCTTAGATTTAAAATATATTGATTTCTAAACTAATATGGTAAGACTTGTTAAAGCTATAATATTATTAAAACAAGATTCGGTGGCTACATGGTCTAAAGCACCACTATCGTAATATACTAGACTATCGATGATGGGAATATTTAGTTTAAATTTGGCCTGGTGGTTTTTCCTAAATGGTTTCCCACTCTACCCCCGCAAATGCAGGTACACCTCTAAATTCAATCTTCCTCATTCCTAACACACTAGAGTAATTAGTACTTAGGCGTATAACCTGAACGAGTAATAAGACGCAGTGCTAAAATAAAACATTGCCAAAAAGATCAAAAATAAAATAATAAAATAAATAGAAGTGTGCTTGAATAACATTTTTTTTATCAAATCAAAAAATAAAATTTTGAATATCAAATAATACAATTGATAAAATAGTTGATTTTATTAAATATTTGTTGGAAATTATTTTTATTAGTTAAATATAAAAAACTACTTTCAAAAGAAATTAGGTATTTGCATAGGGGAAAAAAATACTATAAAGCATAATGTTTGGCACCTCTTCAATTCGTTCTAAATATGAAACTGCAAAATATTATCTAGGTTTGAAACCTCTTAAAAGTTACTGTTCTTAAATGTTCTCTCTAGGTTTGACATCCGTTAAAGGTGATTGTTTAACACCCCTTAAACTCTAATCTCTGTCTGGCTCGGTAAAAACAAACACTCTGAGCCCTCATAAATGGTTGACCTTGGCAAGCTATTCAGCACTAAATATTTGCATGGATTTCAGAATTTGTGCCGTTAGTGGTGCTGCCAACTTCACGGACCTCCCAAAAGATTATATCTGTCCTTCTCTAAATCTTTCAAGATCTTTCAATTGCTAACCCCAACAAATCACTGTTGATAGACAGACGCATCTCCCAACTTGTCTCTTTACAAGGCGAGGTAAAATAAATGTCCCCCATCTCAGCTACCGAATTTGCCTAAATAACAAAGAAGAAGACTGTTACCAAAGAGATTAAAAGTGATGATTGAGCAGTAACTGCTAGAACATAAGCAGCGCTCGCCCTTTGTTTTATTTATTGGGGCATTATGTTTTGTTTCCCACCCGAAACTTTTCGGGAAAGAGTCAATCCCGCCCTACCAACGGGAATAGATAAACTCCCGACATTTGCACGAGGGTTCGGGATCCCGTCCACCCCTAAATTATTTACCTTTGATTACAAAATGGTCGTTCGAATTGTTGGTCCTAACCAGTGGCGTATTCTCTAGGTATGCTAGTCCTGTGCTTCATACCCATAATGATATAGACTAGTTTTTTTGTTTAATTCAATGCTGTTTGTGTGAACTGTGTAAACACTAATGTTTAAATTGTTAGTAAATATACATGTAATGTATTATTAATTTTAAAACGAATATTGGTTCATATTCCAAGAATACTGTGTTTTAAGTAATTCTTCTTCCAAAAGGTTCTACTTGTCACAAAAGGAAACCCAGGGCTTGCTACTTGAAAACCGCAAGGCAAACTAGGGAGGATCTAATGACCTTGCCCAATGTCTAGGGGGTTGCAACACATTCCTTTCGCTCGTTCATAAGTAAATGTCTAATGAGCTCACTTTTTACACCCCAGGTCCTGTTCCTGTGAAGCAAACTAAGCATTGTGCCAACTATTAAAAAAAGATTCAAGATCAAAATGTTTATTTATTAAGCTAATTTGGTGTATTTTAAGTAAAATTACATAAGATGTATAAAAAAATTAATTGTTAAATAACAGTAAGTATACGTAACAAGCTTTAAATTATATTCTAATTAAATACATTGAGTTATGTTTAGGTATTCTAGTCACATGTATTATCATGTATTTGGCAAACACATTTAACCACTCTTTCAAATTTAGGCAACTACCTAGGTGGCCTTCTGATTCCAGTTTGACCTTTGAACTTTGACACCGACGTGGGGAGAGTGTGTATTGTGATGATTACGTAATGTTATTGTCGTTCTCTGATTGGTTGTTAATCAATGTTGTTTTCACTCTCTGATTGGCTGTTGGCTTTAGCACCGCCTTCCTCCCCTTTCCCTTCCATCCCTTCCTGCCCCTTTCGGTGGTTCCGGACATATTGGTTCTTGTTCCAAACATGTTGGTTATTGTTCCGGATATGTTGATTATTTATGTGTGCTAATTGATTTTTTGTGTATGGGTAGGATTGAGGTGTTGGTGTTTATTTACTTATTGGTGTGCAGTCCAAGGCAACGGGCGCTTCTCCTTCGGCATCGCTAGTGAACACTGGGACCATCTTCTATGCCCGGCCGCTTAGCTAAGAGTGTGACCGCTAAGAGCTGACAGCGTATCACGGCCGTAAGGTCCTTTCACTTTTCCTTCACTCCCCGGAACAAACAGCACGAACCTCTCCTAACGACCGTTTTTGGTACAGTATGATCAATGGTTCCCCTGTCTTGAGAACCCTTTAACTTCCCCTCACTCCCCCAACCCTCCTTCAAGGCATATGTCGAAACCCCTTATGTGGTAATGAGTTTTCCCTGATGACAGGCGCCAGTTTGGCGGGTCAACAAGACAAGTCGGGACACGACCTTGAATTATGTCGCAATGGGTTTTCCCCTGATGACTGGCGCCAGTTTGGCAGATCGACAATACAGGAATAGATCTTGGCCTTGAAACTGTGAGCTAGGTCATTGACTCTGGCAACTCTCCCCTCTGCAATGTTTTTTTTGTGATGTTGCAACTAGTCATCGCAATGTCACAATTTGCTATGTGGTAATGGGGTTTTCCCGGTGATGTCGCAACAAGAAAGTATTGACACAGCTCTAATTATGCACAATCAGGGGTCTCGGATACCTCAGTTAGGGGCCGCTATCTCCCACCACAAAAGTCTACTAAAATTGTCTATTTGGTACGTCCGTCGACATATTATGTGGTTGTAGGTATCAGTCATGGACCGGAGGAGTAAGGTAGAAATGTTCCCGTGTTTACGTGGAGTGAGGGAGAGTATAAAACCACCCCAGTTCACCCAAGTGAGATTCGAACCTACGACCTCCCCTGCCATAACTATATGAGTGACACGTACCCTTTCTGGCAAAACGTGTAGTAGGGATGATTAAGAATATGTTCCGGAGGGAGAAATACCTACAGTTTACACCACTGGGGACTCGATTTCCGCCCCCACCAGAATTAGATGAGCCTGACATATAGATGGCGTGCACACCAGGATTCGAACCTCGATATCTTTTGAACGGTCGTACTTCCTACACCTCCACCATTTTCGAAGGGGTTTTGCTGGTTAACCATGGTCAACCAGATTTTTCTAGATTAGGTAGAATGTGTACCCGAATTTTCTTCAAACATCGATCACTATGTCATTGGCCATCTAGTGATGCCTTAGATCATGCGACCATCGATGCAAGTATACAAATTTATACGGCGTGCACACCGGGATTCGAACCTCGATATCTCTAGAACGGTCGTACTTCCTGCACCCCCACCATTTTCGAAGGGGTTTAGCTGGTTGACCAGATTTTTCTAACTGGGTAGAATGTGTACCCGCATTTGCTTCAAACGTCGATAATCGCCCGTCTAGTGATACCTTAGACCATGCGATCATTGATGCATGTATTAAGTACATTGTGACGTTAGATTGCTACCCAAGGACCTAGTCTATTTTTTTGTCAGTGATGGGGTTAAAATATGGTCGGATGAATTGATGGTTTCATTATCTACCTTCACGCAAATGAGGGCACACTTACCTTTTAAATTATTCATAACTAGCAATCCCACATGGCTTTGCCCATGACCCACTGTGGTATTGTGTTAAAAAATAGCCTAATTAAAAATTTAAAAATCCTGCTTAGTGGTGCATTCAGACCCCCTCCAGTATACCTATGTTAAAAATTTCAGATCTCCGCGTGCCATAGTTTTGACTGGGCATCGCACACAAACACACACAGAGACAAACACTTCCTTTTATTATTTAGATTCCTGTTCAATTAATATAAATATGCTGATAGTCCAGACGAGCGGCCCGGCACGCAAGAGAGAAAATAAGATCGTAAATCTCAAAATCGAGATTTATTCCCACTGCACCCCAACGAGATTCGAACCGAATCCTAGAGATGAACATGACAGCTGAGCACTGTCTCACCGGTCCCATTTTCATAGGAACAACTAGAAAATTCACTAGATCTAATTCCACGTATTCATACGGCAAGACAAGTGATCTGCAGCGACCTATTTTGATTATACTATCAATACCTATAAAATATCACCGATACTGTAGTATTGTTTTATAAATGTTGGCTGAAAAAGTTTGTATTTTCTTAAAGTCTCTTTATATGTATATTCCAATTTTTATACAAACCGTTGTTTTTCCACATAGTTTTTTTATTACCGGTTCGGGCTTTACTACAATTATTCCCACCTTAGTGCGAGCCTGACGACTTGTAGCCCACGGTGTTACTGTACTTATTTAACTATGAGAGGCTGATATCATAAACAAATAGTCAAAACAAAAGCTTCCAAGTGCCGGCATGGGCTACAAATAAAGTCCCTTAATGACCTTGGGTATCAACCTAAGTTAAAGCCGCCCTCACGCGATATAACCACGGAGGTTGTAGGGTGAGGGGGTTGATCATTGGAGAAGTCTCTTGTCTCCCCCCACTGTGGTACCGAACCAGCGACCCACCCTCCTAAACCACGGCCGTGCAGATTAGCATGAGTTTGCTATCTTTAACTCTTTTTAGCACGTTCGGGTTATGATACGCTTAAGTACTATTTACGCTAATGGACTAGGAATTGGAAACGTTGCACCCGCATTTGCGTGTGGAGGGAGAGCAGAAAACCATTTCGAAAAAACTCAGTCCACCTGACCGAGATTCGAACCTCAATCTCCCCATCATCGGCAATATTATCTATGGTTTGAGTAGTGCGTTAGACAACGAGGCCAGCGAAGCGGGTATCTATCACTATGCCCTCTTTTAGAGAGTTAACAATCTTTATGAGGCTGGCTCTCCTCTATGTATACTTCAACCAAACAAAATATTACAACAGATTGAAAGAAGAAGCAGATCCGCGAGTCCAGTTGGATTCTGAATTGGGAAGGTTGAATCCACATTTGCGTGGAGAGGGAGTAAGGAAATGTTCCGGCGTTTACGTGAAGGGAGAGCGGGAAGCCATTTAGTGAGAAATACCGACAGTACACCTCGACAGGTATTCAAATCCCCCAACGTCGCCCAAAACAGATTCGAACCCTGATATCTTTCGCCGGGTGCTTCATGCCCTCTAGATGTCAAACCCGAGAGAAGAATATGACATTTCAAACTGGGTGTACCCGTTCGGTACCTAGAATCTGTTGTGACAGAAAGGTGCTGGAAATATACAACTTTGTCCGGAATAAATAGTAAATAGCACAGACGGTTAAATGTTAAACTTTATTGCTTACACACGTGTGGTTAATATAGCCTTAGCAAGTATAATATATGAACAGAAAGTAGGAATAAGTATACTATTATTATTATTATTATTTCACTGCTTAAATATTTGTTTATAGTTTTAACTAAATTTGGTTTAAGGTAAGGTGTCACACAACCACACACGCGTGAACTCGATACATTTTAGCACCGCGTCTTACTACCCTGTTCGGGTTCCACGCTTAAGTACTAATTACGCTAATGGATTGATAATTGGGAAGCTTGAACCCGAAATGCATAGAGGGAGAGTGTAAAAACCACCCCAGTTCACCCAACCTACATTCGAACTTCGATCTCCTCCGTCCTCGGTAGTACTAGCTCAACACAAATCTGACGTGTTAGCCAACTGCGTCACCGAGGCGGGTATCTATAACTCTGCACTCTTTTTAGAGATTTAACAATCATTACAACGCTGGCTCTTCTCTAGGTACACTTCAAACAAGCCAAATATTACAACAGATTGAAAGAAGAATCAGAACCGCGAGTCCAACCAGATTAGGAATTGGGAAGGTTGAATCCACATTTGCGAAGAGGGAGAGCGGAAAACATCCCTAGTTTACCCGACCGAGATTCGAACCTCAAATTCCCCCGTCCTAGACCATCTGCCACTACATGAAACAAGCGCGTCAGTCAACTACGCCACCGAGGAAAATTATTCTAGAAATAACAGTTTTATTAAATACAATTGTAAATATTATTTAATATTCGCAACTATATTTGATGAAATAATATATATATATAACTTTTACTTAAATTAATAAGTAATATTAAATACAATTTTATATATATTTTATATATTTAATGTTCGAAACTATATTTTGTTGACATATTAAATAACATTCCACCAAAAATGTTAGCCACTTAAACTGCAAGCCAAAATTAGAGGAAGTGTGCCCACAATTGCACGGAGGGTGAATGGAAAGTCTATTATAAACACTCCCTAAATACGCTCGACGCTGATGAAGGAATCTATAATATTGAGTACTATGGCGTGGATTTGTTTAGTTTACCCTGAATATTTATTAAAACTTATAATGTCCGTTTACACACACACACAACTTCCCACCGTTCTATATGTCTAATATTTAACACAAGAAAGAATTAAGGCTGAATAAATTACAATTTCTAAGGGTATTTCAATTTTCCAGCGTTGGAAGTGGAAAACGATTTATGAAAATTTAACCCCAAAAATAACTTTTTGCTAGATCAAACCCCAACCTTCCCATAGCCTGTTTCTAAAATGGAAATTAAAACGTGATCTGGCGCACATATTATTTATAGATAACATGAACTTGACTTATTTTAGCACCGCGTCTTACTACCCGTTCGGGTTATGTGCTTAAGTATTAATTACACTATTGGATCAGGAATTGGGAAGTTTGAACCTGCATTTGCGTAGAGGTAGAGTGAAAATTACCCCTAGTTTACCCAACTGTGATTCGAACCTCGAGCTCTCCCGTCCTCGATGGTTTAGCTCAACATGAAATTAGACGCTATATAAACACGCCACTGAAATAACATTAGTTAATAGTAAACTGTATAGCCTTTTTAAGCCCAGGACATCTTGCTTAGTAGGCAAACACATTACCGACTAAGTTAAAGTGTCAGTCATACAATTATACATTATTTCAGTGCTTACCCAATACTAGAGCAGAAGTGAACTGATACCCTATAGAACTCGAGGTTAAATGATGCGGGTTGCAAGTTATTTATTGGTTTATTTAATTTAGGGTAGGTATAAAAAAAGCGTAGATTAATGGAAGTGCACTTACACTTCCAAGTTTTCTCCACCAGAAATAGATAAGCCTTACATTTAGATGGCATGCCCACTTGCGCCGGAGTGAAAATTGGGAACCTCCCCCGGTCTAAAACAACACTCTCACAATATACTTAACTGCAGGGCGGTCCAAAACCTGTTCTACTCTCTGCCACCCTCTTTGATCAGTTAGGTTGTTTTCCAGCTCAACTGATTATAGGTTGACATAGGTTTGCTAACAAAATAATTACTTTTATTTTGAATCAATGAAAATTACTCTAAGAGGGTAAGGACGAGGAGGTGAACCCGCATCCTCCTTTGCGTGGAGAGAGAGAGAGAGACTAAGAAAGCACCTTACTGGAATCTGATCTCCAGGTAAAATATCATGACACGGAGCTAATATCAGGTATAGAACCCCCTCTCATGTGTACCTACCGTCATAAACATACTTGCTGTTATGCATCGCAGGCCTGATGCTTTAGACAACGTTGTGGTGTGATTTTCCATTCTAGGGGGTGGTTCGGATCTCTGCTATTTAGTATTCACCTATACCCTCGTAATATATAGGACAACCAGTGACGTAGTACGGTTAAAGAAGTTTTTTTTTAAAAAAAGGCTGTCATGTCTCTGGTAAGTGTGAGCACTTTTCCGGTGACGGTTTACCGCTCTCCTTTTCACTCAAATGTGGCTACATTAAATTCCTCTTATTGATTTAATTTATTTAGGGTAAGGGATAAAAAGCGTACATTAATTGAAGTGCACTTACATTCATGTGCACTTACATTCGTGTGTATACGGGATGAGAATAACCACAATGATAAATCACAAATTGAACCTCCACTCACAGTTGAATCGGGCAAGATTCTAACAGGCACTGGATGTGTATTTTCTAAAGCGATATTTCATCATCCCTCCAACCGGATGTGGCTACAGATATTCTAAATTCTAAACGTTTACTTTGGAAACAGAATGGGTAAATTTTTATGTTGCAACCATGTATTTCTGGCACACACGCCTTGACATTCTGGTATATTTACGTCCCAAATGGCCTCGTAAGTCAGTGGCTTTGACCTCTGAAAAACAGGGGGTATTATTCACACGCCAGAGTTGTTTCATAATGCTGCCTTGCGAGATCTTCTTTCAAATTGGAATTCCTCTTTTGGCATGAACCTGGATTTGAACCCCGCTATCTTTTGCAGGGTACATAATGCCATAACTCGAGATCCGAAGGACTGTGGAACAGCAATTCAATCAAATAATTCTGTAACACGTCTTACGCTGTTAAATGCACACGTATTTGCGTGACCGAACAATTTATACACATTTATATTAATTATGCTGATGATTTTAGGCACTTGTAAATATATATTTAGAAGAAGTGTACCCGCATTTGCGTGGAGGAAGAGTGGATAACAGGTATCAGTACAACCAATCGAGATTCAAACTTCGATTTTACCCCGACATCAGTAGTCTTGTCTACTATGTGAGTAGTGTGTTAGACTACGCGGCCACCAAGTTGGGTGAAATCATGTTGACAAAATTAAATGATGAAAGAAGTATTTAAGTGCTGGAAATGTGGATTTGGAGATGAATGGGAAAAGTAAATTCGAAGTATAGAATTAGAAACGAGGAAGTGCTGAGAAGACTTGGAGAAGAGACAAATGAGAAAAAACTCAAGGCAAGAAGGATGATTCGGCTAGGATATTGGATGAGAAAGGGATGACCTGCTGAGGACTGCAATTGAAGGAATATAAATGGGAAGAAAAGAAGAGGAAGGAGGTGCCAGATGCTGGATCCAATCAAGGTTGGAGGAAGATACGAATAAACCAAGATACTGGCCCAGGATTGAGAGACTTGGAGGAGTAATATATCTGGACCTGTCAAAAGGCAAAACTATACCTAATGATGAGAATTATCACTACTTTCTGTAAGATCCTCTTAAATTTACCACTCACTCGCGGTTATTGTTATATTACAGCGAGAATTGTCAAATTACATTACAGTCTAACTTGGTACAAAGCGAGTTCTATTCTGCCAAATACATGTTGTGAACATAACATTACAAAGACAGTCACAGATAACAAGTCCTTGGGATCACACCTCTGATGCACAACTTGTTCTTGGATAGAGAGTGTAGTTCCTCACATAGCCGCAGAGCGCTATCATCACATCTCCCCTCTAAAGATCGAGACGGTCTACGGGTTTCCTGGACCGTTGGCTTCTTCGAGCGGGAGTGGACGACTTGGGAGAAGAATCATCAAGTTGAGGTACTTCATGTGCCACCTCTGAAGACGTTGGGTGAACTGGTAGACTTGACTCTCTTCTTGGAGATGATGAGCTGTTATTTGATAACTCCTCCGGCTCTTGCTGGACCCGAGGATCATTTCCATGAAGCGGCTAGAGAGACTTTCTATTCCTTCTAAATTGTCCGTCCTCTGTTTGGATTATAAACGACCGAGGTGTATCATGTTTCTTCACTGTGGTATCTTCCTGGTTCCGGTCGGTGATATAGACTTTTGTTCCAGGGTTCAAATTTGTGAGAGGCCTAACCCCATGGTGACGATCATAGTTCTCTTGTTGTTTCGACAGTCTGTGTTCTTTATTTGCGGAACAGCTAGCCCAAATTAACCGGCGAGGGAATGAGGTTACTCGGCAATGTTGGTATAAACCCCCTAAGTTTTCTCCCCATCAAGAGCTTAGCAGGGCTATAGCCAGATTCTAGAGGTGTGGAGCGCAGCATAAGTAGGGCTCTGTATGGGTCCTCGCTCTTTTCAATATGATTTTTAAAATTCTTTACTTCAGACTCTATAAAGCCGTTGCTTTGTGAGTACTTTGGGCTGGATGTAACAAGCTTAAAATTATAATCTTTAGCAAACTGGAAAAACTTTTCATTTATTATATTGTTATGGATCCATTGCGAGCCACAATCAGCTCTAATAATTCAGGTACTCCATGTCTGGCTAGAATAGATTTAACAAGATTTATGACAAAACTAGTAGTAAGGCGCCCTAGCAAAGCCATTTTTGGATATCTGGAGTAGTAGTCAGCGACAAGGAGATACCAGTTACCCTTCAACTTCAAAAGATCCATGCCAATTGTTTGCCAAGGCCACTCAGGAAACATAGTAGGTATTAAAGGTTCTGATCGATTTATCCTAAATTTGGCACACTTGGCACAGTTCTCAACAAGATCTCTCAGTTGTGTGGACAATCTTGGCCACCAAACGCTTTATTTAGCAAGTGCTCTACATTTGGTAATCCCCTGATGACCTTCATGTAGTTTATTTATTATTTCCTTCCGCATGCAATTAGGAATTATTAATCTATTACCTTTTAGTAGAAGGCCATTTTGTAGAGATATTTCATTTCGATGTTGCCAATATGGTAAGCACATTTCCGGTATTTGTGACTTTAGAGGCCATCCGTCTTGGCAAAACTGCATTAGGTGGATACTAGCCTCGTCCTTATCCAAATTCCGAACAATTTCTGCCAATTTAGCATCAGACGCAGGAAGACCACAGACAACCTCTTGGACATATGCCATCACTTCTTCAGCTAGTTCATCTTCCCCAGCAAGTAGTGGCTGCGGATTGCGGGAAAGATCATCAGCATTTAGTAGATTGTTACCAGCTACATGAACAATCTCAAATTAATACCTCATCAATCGAAGCCTAATTCTTTGTAGCCTAGGGGATATAGAATCTAGGTCTTTGGTGGTGAAAATAGGAACTAAAGGTTTATGATCAGTCTCTATTGTTATATGTATACCTGTAATAAAATCAAAAAAGCGTTCACATGCCCAAGTGAGAGCCCACTTTCTCTCAGCTTCACTAAGAGTTCGAGAAGCGTAACTAACAGGTCTTAGAGATCCATCATCTTAGCGTTGTATTAAAACTGCACCAAGGCCATAGGATGATGCGTCAGCTGACAAAATAGTGTCATTACTGCACTTATATAAAGCAAGACTAGGTGGCTTAGCTATGGCTTTCTTTGTGTTTTCAAAAGCCTGAGCCTGTGGACAATCCCATAACCAGTCAACGTTTGAGCGGAGAAGCTCATTAAGAGGTTGCGATAAGGCAGACAGATTTGGGACGAACTTGGCCAGAAATGTTACAAGACCCAAAAATCCTTTTAGCTCAGTTACATTAGTGGGAGGTTTCAGTTTGAGAATAGAATCAACTTTTTTTGGATCTGGAGAAACACCCTTCGCAGATACAATATGGCCAAGAAAGTTAATTGTAGTTTGCCGAAACGAACACTTTTCCTCATTTAGAGTCCAACCTTCTTCTTGCAGCCTATAAAGGACCTTCTACAGCCGTGAGTCATGTTCCTCAATAGTTGACTCATATAGTATAATATCGTCAAAATGGCAGACCACTCCTTCCAATCCTTCTAAATGCGCACTGACCTTCTTCTGGAAAACTTCTGGAGCAGGGGATATCCCAAAGGGTAACCGAAGAAACCGATACCTTCCATATGGTGTGATAAATGTGGTTAGAGCTCTGGAAGACTCTGTGAGAGGAACCTGCCAGAATCCTGAATTGGCATCTAATTTTGAAAATATCTTAGCCCCTTCTAGTTGACCTAGGGAATAATAAACTGACGGCATAGGGAAACGTTCTCGTTCTACGTGTTGATTAAATTTTTTGGAACAAAATTAGCCTTTCCTACTCCAGAAATCCTCTTTATAAGACCTAATTTCTCACTAGTATGATGGTTTAGAAGAATTCTATCTGCTCCTTGGACAACATAGAATGTCTCAAAAATATTTTTGTTTCTGTATTGGAGTTTCCCTTGAATCCTGCCAATGGTTATGAGCTGAGCGCCCCCTGGACCAGATAGGATTTTATTGGATGGCAAATCTCCATATATTGAAAAGACTTCTCGTATGTACGTTTTCCAATAATATTCACATCTGCACCTGTATCAATTTTAGCAGAATTTAGTGTTTACCAACCATTTATCATGCACATAATTAGTCTCTGTAGAGGCAAGGCCGACAAATTCCCCATCTTCATCTAACTCGTCCTCCGTATCAACAGCATCAACTGATCTAAATCTACAACATTTTGCATAATGCCCATTTATATCGACACTGATGAGAGATAGCACTCCTAGCAGGACATTTGGTTCTAGGGTGTTCAGTATTACTCCCACACCAAAAACATGATTTCCTAGTTGGAATTTTATCTTCGTTAGAAAAAGCGTTCCTTTTATAACAAAAAAAATTTCCACTTTATTTTTTTAATTTGTAGCATTAACCTTGTCAGCTGTAACCTGACTAGCTCCTGTTAAAGTCTCCTGCTGTTTTTTCACTTGCTCAGATTGTATAGCATAATTAACAGCCGTTTCTAGAGTTAATTTGGCATCTAATTGTAGTTTAAACGAGAGATTTTTATCTATAATACCAACTACGACTCTTATCTCTAACGGCTTCGTCATAAAAAGTGACAGGAAAGTTGCAATCTTGAGCAACAGTATGAAGATCTGTAACATAATCACTTACTCCCTCACCCTCAAGTTGGAATCTAGTATGGAACCGTGCTCGTTCAAAGATTATGTTTTTGGTGGGAATAAAATGGCTGTCAAACTTCTGAAGGACTGTATCAAACTTCTTTTGATCGGCTGATGATAGCTTGAACGATAGAAATATAGTTTCCGCCTGAGAGCCCATCAAATAAATCAAAGAATTTACCTGATCTTCTTCTGCCTCCTTTATCATAACTGAAGCACGTCTGAAACGCATAAACCGATCTTTCCATGATTTCCATTCCAATGTTGATTTTAAATCGAAAGGGTCTGGAGCCGGTATTTGATACACAGGAGCCAACATAATGGAACTGGGTTCTTTTCACTTCACCTTAGTAATACTTAAATACCGCACAATATCCTACCGCTACCACCATGTTATATTACAGCTAGAATTGTCAAATTACATTACAGTCTAACTTGGTACAAAGCGAGTTCTATTCTGCCAAATACATGTTGTGAACATAACATTACAAAGACAGTCACAGATAAAAAGTCCTTGGGATCACACCTCTGATGCACAACTTGTTCTTGGATAGAGAGTGTAGTTCCTCACATAGCCGCAGGGCGCTATCATCACAGTTATTCCTTTGAATACTGTCTGGTTTAATTCTATTTCCTACTCATTCTCAATGGTGACATTTTATTAACTGAGCTTTATTGTCTAATCATAATCATTGAAATTAAGTACGGCTTGTTTTGCTTAAAAAGCGCCATGACATTTTTTATAAGATAATCCTTGTTCAATACCATATATTCCTATAGTTATCCTTCCCGTAGTTGCTTACATTCTGTTAGTTCTTATTCAATCCTTTGGGGCAATAGCTAATGATTATTAATATCTAAATATCTAAAACGAACCAGCAGTAATCCTACGCAGCGAAAGTAAATTTTATTTGCCTATAAATAACACATTACGGTAAGTATTAATTATTCTAAATCATGACTCATATCACGCTGTAGCTCTGCTGATATAAATCTAGAACATTTTAATCTTATTTATCCATTATTTATTTAAAGAACAAAAATTAAGCACTCAATTGCAATCTAAGTTCAAATATGAAGGTCGAAGAAGCTATATGTTTTTGTCTTTCATATACATAATTAAAATTGAAGAAAGAAAGAATATAAGGTGCATCCAAAATATTAAGAGACATGATCATGCATGCCACTTTGTTTGCCTGTATCCCAAGCTGAGAGAATTTACATCAATTCCTGCCTATCTCATTTTTTCGTTATCTTGTGGGATTTATCTTCACACTCCTTCGTCTACGCCCAAACCACACTGAATCTGCTTGCCAATCGAACTAAACCACGAGCCGAGCGGATAACGCGCTTGAGATCGAGTTTTTTTAGGGTTAGTCAGTGGAAACCACGTAGACTATTGCACCACCCCGACTAATGTGAGCCAATGTAAGGACTCAATACAACTCGATACCGCACAATTTCGTTCTCGAGTGCTCCACGCAGACAGATCCGCTACATCAGAACTAGGGCGCAGCTAATCTAGAAAGGCAATATGAGAATGCCATTCAAAAACTTTGAAAGCTAGAGTAATTGAATCAATGTATATGTTACAGGAAAAGTAGATTGTTAGGGAGAGTTGACTCGGCCTAGGTAAATTCGCTTCTTACTAAAAGTATCAGTAAAAGTTGATTGAGAATAAACAGATCAACTTTTCCTAGGAAGAGTTAACTATGCCTGCTGTGGTTTAGTAAAAGTTGATTCCACGCTGTTGATCTCCACATGCAACTGTTTTGAATATCCCAGCTCTATTTTTTACTGTTGTTTTCTTTGATCACTCGTCCAGATGTTGCTCTCCACATGCAACTTCGCGCGCACATCTTTGTTTTGAATATCCCAGCTCTATTTGTTTACTGTTGTTTTCTTTGATCACTCGTCCATTTGTTGTAGTTTTCAACAGTGACCAAGGATTCAGTGTGTGTTTGATTAATTAGTTTGTGTTTTTTAGGTTAGGTTAGTCAACTTTTACTAGCTCAAGGTAGTAAGAGTATACTTTCCCTAGGTACAGTCAACTCTGACTAGTAAATGTTGATCAAAATTCATCACTTTTCGCTTTTAATCAACTTTTACTAAAAAGACCAGTAAGAGTCGACTTTACCAAGGCCGAGTCGACTCTTACTGGAGAATCTACTTTTCCTGTAACATATACACCATTACTTGAGATCCTAAAGTAATTACTCCGTTTCATATGAATAATATCTACCCCCTGCCAAATAACACTTATTCAGAAACATGTGGAGTTAGTTACTGTACTCTCTTTCTCAAAAATCCACAGCTGTATTAATAGATAAAATAAGGCTGGCTATGCGATTTAAAAACTAGATTTAGAGACATAAGTTTTTACATTAACAAATTTAGTGTTTTCACAATAATATTCAATGACTTCTATTTGCGTAGTTTGCATCAAGTTAAATAGCCAACTGCTATTATTGGATTATATTTTAGTTATTCCTTAATTTGATTGAATGTTTCACGTTCTACAGCTATGTGGACATGGGACACGATAATGCAATTTTAAAAACAAAAATCCTTACAGCCTTCAGAGAGAATTGTTTCCTTTGTTAATGGCGTGTGACTAGATAAAACTACAAACCTCACTTTAGTCTGATCCCTCAAAACCTCCCTCAGCTACCTACCCTTGATACAATCTTGCCGTGGTATCACCTTTGCGCTCTGCTTTGATACACAGCATGGCAACCACAAACGTCTTAGCCAAGGCTCGAATGTTAGTTGCAAAAAAATATTCATTATTTGTAATATTATTTTAACTCCAATAAATCCGTTTTTTGCTTGTAACTAGATTAGGCTAACAACAATTAATTCTATTATGATTTCCTAGTTTATAACTTTTAGAAAATTACCTTTACATCAAGAAAATATAAATTTTCACATTCATGTTAAGAAAGTGCACATATATTTGCATGGATAGATGAGAGGAAAACCATTTGTTTTAAGTGATTTGTAAAAAACCTAATTCTATTTGACATTTTAGAATTCAAAGTTTATAACCCTTACCCATTCATGGTATGTGATTTTGTGCGTTATCTAATATTCAAAGTGTGTTTATAATAATAATAATAATAAATAATAAACACTTATTTGAATAAACCTACTTCAGAATGTATTACCATAAAATGTTTACACTTTGTTTAGCTTGATCCATGTCTAATATAAACCCTGTCAATGTCTTTAGCGGATAAAATTTGTCAACTGGAATTTAAGAATGGAACTGCCTCTAGTGTTCAGAATTGCCTTAACTGGTCATAATCATAATATGATTCAATTGGGTATTTCAATCTTTGGTTTTAACTAAACATAGATTTCTTACTTTAATGTGTGTGTATGTTTTTTCATTTTATCCTACTAAAATTATTTAAACCCAAGAATTTAAGGCTTGTCCAGCTCTAGAGCCAACAAACCATCCCTGCAATACTAGTCTTGATCATAAATAGCTAATTCTTGTCAATTTCTATTTAAAATACATAGACTTATCGGAGTTTTTTTTTTGTTCAAATTAATAATTATGTCTCATTAGATTTTCTCCCTTAGATATACACGATTTTCTATATATTTGGTAAACATTTATGATGATGCACTTCACAAATAGATATTCAGAACTAACTACAATAATTTAATGAAATTTGAAGGCAGAGAAACTGTTTACGAAAGGAATAAACTAAAAAACTAACCATATTAACAATTACTTTATTAGGTACAAAAAATATTTTAATGCAATCATACATATATCAAGTCATAATAGTTATGTTTTAATGAAAAACAATACAAAATAAACAACTTAAGATATATGCCACATGGTTCGTTTTAAAATTAATTTTAATGCAACATACATGGTTTAAACTCTACTTTAAAAAAAAAGTTATTTGAAAACAAAAAGTGTTTTTTTTTCTTTCAATTCTACACAAATAGATCACCAACTAACACAACAAGGTATATACACTCTGTATGAATTACAAAATTTTTACATGAATGGGCCTTCCTCTCATTTTACTGTATCGTAGATCTCGGATGGCTCGTTGTGCTTCTGATGGGCTTTCTAAGGCTACACGAGCATCTCCAGTTGGAAATCCTTGGTCATTAAAACGACGAATGACATTTTCTCTAGCAAGTTCAAAACCTGAAAAAAAGTCTAAAATTTCTTCAATATCAGCCCTAAAAGGTACATTCTCCAAGGCAAGAACACAACCTGGTTTACCAAAACCTTCAATAGGTACATCCTGAGGGGGCAAAGGTTGTTGGTGTTGACCAAGAATGGGCATACGGTTAGCCATGGGGCCAGGTGATAATCCTAAGAGACCAATTGGTCTACTTCCTGGCACGTTTCTGTTTCCAATTGGACCCGGCATTCGTGGAACCATAGGAAGGGGAGGAAGAGGCATGCCCAAAGCCTCGTGCATTTCTGGCCGAGGAATGGTTTCTACAGAAATGTTTTCTTTACCAAGAGGCATATTGTTCTTAGTAGTTGCTCGCGAGGCTTCTTCAGAACATCCGAACTCACAAAACGCATCTCCAGTTGGCTGACTAAACTTGTCTAACATTATGTGAATTCTAAGAGGAACTAATCCAACATCCGTGAAAAAATCAAGAATATCTCGATCATTTGCACTCACTGGTAAACCTTTCAATAAAATACAGTCTGATATAACTGACGGAGGCTTTACAGTTTCTGGTTTTATTGGTTCTGAAGGGGCTTCACGATTTTGTCGTGGATCTGACTGAGCTTTAATAATAGTTTTGTCATCTGGTGCAGAAAATGTTTCACTCTTGATTTCAACTTTATTCTTTTCAGGCTGACTTTTAATTTCCTTAGTTTCGTTAAATTGTTCAATGGTACACGGATTGAGTTTCACAGCTTTATGACCTATGGTAGGCTTCAAGTTAGATTTCATGGCAGTCTTGGCATCTTCAGGTGTATTGAATCTAACAAAAGCCATATATTCTTTTTTTTCATTTGACATCATCATTAACACCTCCTCAATCTTAATGTCCTTGAACAACTTATGCAAATCGGCTTCTTTTGCATAAGGTGGCAAATCATGTACAGTTAAACAAACAAATGGTTCTTGCTCTTGAGAGCCCTTTTTTTGATCCTCTTCCTCATCTTCTTCGTCAGAATCATGCATGGGTCTGTATGAATCAATAGCTTTGTCAAATATTTCATCACTTAAATGAAGAACTTCAACTGCTGAGCCACGTAAAGGTTTTCCATTGTAGTTCAGAGCTATATCTTTATGATCAGGCCTACCAAACCTAACATAAGCAATTCCAACTCGATTGCCATGATTATCATTAATAAGTTTTAAGCCAGTGTTACTTATATAGAGCCCATTAAAAAACCTTCTGACATCAGCATAAGCAACATTAGTTGGCATATTTCGGATTTCTACACACATAGCTGGCATTACATTTCGAGAATCAAATGGTCGCTTATCATTGGGGTGTCTATCCCTACTAAATCTGTCATCTGCAGGAGCATTAGGCCTTCCAGGATACTGACGATCATTTGTCTGACTTCTATCAAATGGGTCAAAGCGATCTCTCTGAAAGCTGTTTATTTCATTTCTGTCCCCCCTAAATGGTCCCCTTCTATCAATAGATGAAAAGGAGTTCAGACCACCCCTTCTGTCTAAATCATTGGGGTTGGGACCACTTATACCTCTATCAGGCATGTTTGAACCTGGACCATGAACTAATCTGTCTCTATGAGGGAAACTTCCTCTGCGAAAGTCTCCCATACCTCTAGAATTGCCACGGAAATTTCGAGATGTGTTATTATCATAGTCTAATTGCCTATCATAATCATCTAATTCGTTGCCAAAAGGGGTTTCTTGTGGGTGAGATGGAAATCCTCTTTCAGGGCGAGGAAACCTATTTGAATCTAGTCCATGTCTTGACGGCGGCCAGCTATCACGACCTCGTGTAGAAATACCATCTCTATTTATTTCTCTTCCCATAAAACCATCCTTTTTAAGAAAGGGGTTTTGTAATGGCTCAAGACTATGTGGAAGAGTTGAGATGGGAGGCCTTGCTTCTCCAGAAAATGAAGGTCCACCAAAAGGACGTCTTCCATCCATGTCATGTGGGTGGCCAACATCCATACGTGATGGATTAAGATCCATTCGTGGCGGGTGAAGATCCATTCGAGATAGGTGACCATCCATTCGTGACGGATGACCATCCATTCGCGACGGATGACCATCCATTCGCGATGGGTGGCCATCCATTCGTGATGGGTGAACTTCCATTCGTGGCGGATGAATATCCATACGTGATTGTTCAACATCTATTATTGGTTGATGAACATCCATGCGTGGCTGGTTAATATCAATATGTGGTTGATTGAGGTCCATATGTGGCTGGTTGGTATTCATATGTGGCTGGTTGGAACCCATGTGCGGTTGATTCATATTCATATTCATATGTGGCTGATTAACATTCATACGTGGTTGGTTTAAATTCATACGTGATTGGCTAGCATCCATACGAGGCTGGTTGACATCCCTTCGTGAAAGATTGACGTCCAAACGCGATTGTTTGGCATCTAAGTGTGTGTGATTGGCATCAAAAGGCATATGCAATGGTCTTATTCCTTGCGGTCCACCTGGCAGAGGTTTAAAGAGTGGTTGTGTGTTTCCTATTAAAGGAGCTGGTCCTCTAGGTCCATCCCATGGTGTAGGTCTTGTGGGTGTGGCCGTTTTAGCAGGTATTGATGGATCGATTTTAGGTTGAGACATAACTGGATTAGCCAATAAAGGAAGTTTATGTTCTTTCTGAAAGTGTCCCATTCCTGTCATTTCTTCATTAGATTGTTTTTCATCCTTAGGAAGAGATGATGAATCTCGTCTTCTATCACGAGAATTTCGTTTCGACTCACGGTCTTTTGACCGACTGCGATCTCGTGAACGACTACGCTCTTTCCTATCACGTCGTCTGTTGTTTCTGTCGCGGTCTCTACTAACGCTTCTCTCACGTCGTCGACGACTGCGATCTCTATCTCGATCACGATCACGTCTTCCACTTCCACGATCTCTATCTTTTTTATTACGACGATCACTATCTCGATCCCTTGAGCGTGATCTGTCTTTACGATCTTTCTTGTCCTTGTTGTTTACACTAGCATCAGTGTCCTTCTGATCTCGCTCTGCTTCATGACGCTCTGATACTGTAGTAGCAGGAGGCAAGTCTGGTACGGTAGATATTGGGGACAGCTGGGTTGGCTGTGTGGCCGTAATTGATGATGGTATTGCTGCTGGCATGGTAGAAGGTATTGGCTGCTGACCAAGTATTCCAGGCAAATTGGGCATAGTTGGAAGAGATGGAAGCGGTACAATAGGAGGAGCCGGCATTTGCATGAAGCTATGAAGTGTCACCGACTGCTGCCGAGCTTGTTCGATTACCTTTTGCATTTCTGTTCGAGAACTAAGTAGCAGTTTTAGTTTTACCTCCTTGATCTTCCCTCCATCCATCATCATCCCTTGTCTTGCATCTTCATCCGTGCTAAAAATAAAACAAATCAATTAAATACAAGCACAAAAAAAAGACTATGCTAAATATAAGAGTTCCACAAAATAAAACGCTTAAAGGTAAATCAAATAACAAGCTTTAATTAAAGTAAAATAAATAATATCACAAAACACTTATTTTTGTGACCAAAGTAGCGACTAATTAAAGGACATGGTGAAATGAATCTAAAATCGTCTGGAAGAATGCAAAATTCACGCATTGAAAATCCATTTAAATACCTAAGTTAAGGTAAAATTATGGTGAGGTATTTTTAAGAAATAAGAGCGGCATTTATCTAACAATTTGGTGAAACTAACATTATAAATTAAATTTGTGTTATTAATGATAGTTTTATTGAAGATTATCCCAAGAATAGTATTAATAATTTTTAAAGGTCTGCTAATAATTGTTCAGTTCTCTATTATTTACTGTAACGAGATATACATTTTAAAATTCATATTTCTAACAAACATGCGTTCTTAGAGAATGATGCGAGTATAATAACACTAAATAACAGAGCAATTTTTAATTCTATATCATTATTTTATAACTAATTAAAGCATATGATAAACTAATATTTTTAGTCACTTAAGTCCAATTTTACGAGACAAGAGATAATTGATAATTTAAAGAAATTGCTGTTGACTTCCTAACTTTGATTCCATATATTGCCACACACTATTTCATTGCCTTAGTCCAACCTTTCTAACGTAGTTATCGATATCAGATACATGGGGTCTGCAACTGGTCATTCACACGGAAATTGTCATTCGATCGCGTAAGAAAATAATGACTCAAAGAATGACTCTTAATGACATCTTTTAAACTCACAAATATATCAAGTAATTTTTGACATTTATGATTACCAATCGGTAATGTTAGTTTGTTCCCGTTTTAATGACGATGTGTCTAATAAGCAACCAGAAAGCGAGAGAGATTAAATTCATCGTTATGCCAAAGTGCGAGCTTAGACTTTAACATAGAAAGAAGAACTAATCTGTTTCTCGAAGTTTAGCTTTGTTTTTTTTAGCTTTGGCACTGTGAACCTTTCCTTTTTTTATAGGCAGACTATTTTTTGTTTTTAGTGGAGTTGTTTAGATTATTATTCCGATGTGTCATGCTAAGATGTGAAAAGGGTTTTCCTTAATCCAGAGTTTCTTACTCCTTGCATATTAAACCACAATTAGCGTTTTTTCATGTGTTAAGAATAATAACTGACTTCTAGTAGTTTAGGTGTGCTTAAAATGAGCCAAAAAGAAAAACTACAACTTCCATTATGAGTGGGGACGGGATTTTTTTTAAAGGATATAAAAGGTAAATGTGTATGTGCCTTTCATGCCGAGACAATGTTGCAAATTTTAAGGGAGAAAATTTATAAATATTCCCGAATAAGTATGTAGATTTTGATGGAAAACTTCCACTCAATTAGGTAATTAGAAATGTTAAACTTAAAAATGTGAACGCTTTAACAGTCCGAATTCCCAAAACAGACTGTAAAGAAGTTTGCTGCTTGCTGTAAGAGCTAAGTGTTACATTGTAGTAATAAAGTAAATAAATTATGTATGAAAGAATTCGCCGACTCGAGTTGGATCTAGTGAGAGGATTTCTAAACACGAGAGTGTCATAGCCGCGTTGTTCAAGTGGTTCGGTTACAAAACCCTTTGTCGACACATGTCTCAAAACTAAGGTAAAACGAATTATTAAATACATGTCGAGGAAGAGAGGAGGGCTCTCATTCTGGTCGGTCGGGTGGCGTGCTTGTCTTAGGACCTTGGGTCCTCGGTCACGTGTGTCTGTGACGTAGAGAACGTCGGGTTAGCGTCGACTCTATGTTATATGTAATGACTTGGGGTTCGAGTCTAAGTAATTGCAGATGTCCTGTATTCCCATATAAGAGAGCAAGATGAAGTTGTGTGTGAACCGTAGTAGAGGAACTACTAATAGGTGATTGGTTACGCGGTTAGGTTAGTATCCAGATATGGCAAACGAAGTAGAAATCCAATTCAACGACGCGAATATTGCACCTCTGTTATCACATGTAGTTTTTTTTTAAATAAACACCTCCTTTATAAGGTCTGCCAATACCTCCGCAATTCCCTCCCCCTCCCCCCAACACCAACACCAACCCCTGACCGTTGCATTGCTACAACAGATTCGTTCACATTGTTATATGCTTGCTATGAAGGAAGACTTCAACAAATTATCAAACAAAGAGAAATTTTTGAAAATAATACCCATAATAGAAACAGCTACAAGAGACGATATTTTTTGAGCATAATAAATTGCATTGTTAAAGAAATATCTATAAAATTTAACCAACATAATTACAGATGGAGCTCATGCTTTGAAAGGCATTCATAATGATTTTATTTCATTAGATCACTAAGATAAGTGATTTACCTAATTTCTGAAGTACGATTGTATAATTCACGTTTAAGTACTTTGTGCAAAATTTTTAAGCATGGCTAATGCCATGAGGGTTGCAAATATTACTAACAGTATTAGATCTCAAACATTAAACCAAAATTTTATCGGGAAGTTTACTTAATAACTAGACTGTCAGTATGTATATCTACTTTTTCAGACGAATGTTCGTTGGTTAAACAAAAGCAAAGTCTTTTGGCAATTCAAAGAGCTGATTTTTCAAATAAGCTACGACGTCAAAGCAAAAAGTTCGCTAACTTTTAAAATAGCGCCCCAACATGATATCGTAACAATGTACGGTAGATGAAGCTGGTTAGCGGCGAACTTCTCAACTAGTCTAGAGATAAACTCGTCATTCTATTGTTATTAGTAATCTTACTGCATCGGTTTGCCAAGGAGCAGGCGTGTTTTACGATCTTCGAGATGATTGGGTTTCACGAACAGTGTATCAACAGCAAATTTTGCGTCAAACTTGGGAAAACGTTTAAGGATACATTAAATGATGACATAAGTTTATAGGAATCAGAAATTAGGACATACGTAGTGTTATGGATGGTTTAAGAGATTCAAAGGGAGATGGCAGTCAACTGATGCTGTTCAGAGCTGCCTTCGACA
Organism: Timema cristinae; assembly: GCA_039000515.1. Taxonomy (NCBI): domain Eukaryota; kingdom Metazoa; phylum Arthropoda; class Insecta; order Phasmatodea; family Timematidae; genus Timema; species Timema cristinae. Next base: position 23,784,692 of record JBCFYV010000024.1, read on the forward strand.
TCAACTAATGACGCTCATGTGGCCCAAGTTCAAGAAACCATGCGTTCAAATCGATGATTGAAAGTTCAAGAAATTGTGGATGCGTATAACATTTCAGTGAGATCGCATCATATTTTGATCGAAAAATAAGATATACGTAGACTTGCTACAAGGTTTGTCCCACAGCTGCTGACTAAGAATCAGAGAGACAATCGCGTTGCGATATGACAGAAACTTTATGTGGAGAATCATGGTGATGAGACTTGGGTTTACGGCTACCATGTCGAGAACGAAAAAAGTGCAGCAGATCAGGTCAAACATGAAAGTTATGCTGACTTTTTTTTTTTTTTTTGGAAGCGTTCGTTGTCCATCATGAATTATTACCAAAGGAGCAAACAGTGAATCAGTGGTATTATCTCAAAGTGCTGAGATGTTTGTGAGAAAATGTCAGGAGAAAAAAGACCTAGCTGTGGAAAAAAAAAAAAAATCCTGGTTCTTCTAGCACGACAACGCGCCCGTAAATGCATCACTGCTGATTCGTGAATTTTAGTAATAAACTGGAGAAAACTGAGCTTCCCCAGTCTCCCTACTCGTTTGACCTAACCTCCGAGGACTTTTTCTGTTTCCAAAACTAAAATTCATGTTGAAAGACGAAAATTCGACAGGATTGAAGGTATCAAAGAAAATTCACAAGCAGACTCAACATGAGATCCCGAATAACTCCTATCAGGAATGCTTCAAGAAGTTGAAACGGCTTGGGGAGCGTTATATCAACCGAAGAGGGGAGTACTTCGAAGGCGACAAGGCTGAATACTTAACTTAATGAACTTATCTCGTAAATTATCAAAGAAGTGGATATACTCTACCAGTCAAATATGGATGATCTGGAATGGCTAGTAGATTATGCATTCCTTCACGATGTTATAGGAAAGATGAATGAGTTAAATTAGGAACAGTAAGATCAAGATCAGACAATCATAAACATTATTTATGCAGTTCAATTCTTTTATGAAATATTGACATTTAGACTGTAGAGAATTAGTTTTTTTTTTCAAGTTTTTAAACACTTTACTTCCTTTAAAGAGAATATTAAAACTTTATAATACAAATGAACTTAAAATCATATATCGGCTGAGTAGAGGTTTGACCAAAGATTCGTGTACTTTGTTGAACTAAAACCATGAAAAAGATTGATTTAAAATGCATGTTCTTCTGCTGATGTTAAAGATAAAACCCAGGAAGTTTATTCTGGAATTAATCATCTTGGTTCTGCTACAGTGGAGTTGTAATCATCACAATTCAAAATTATGCTGAGCATAAAATACTTTGCCTGTGGCGACTAGCCAGTTCAGAATTTGGACTATACAAATGAACTATCGACTGTTAAACATTCCTCTCAGACCCTTGTATAGTAAGCCTATTTTTCCATCGCCCTAACTTTGGTAAAATAAGAATCAAACAGCCAAAACTATTATATTTGTTTTAGTGGGGATTTACTCGCATCTAGATATCATATTCTGAAAATTGAAAAATGACACCTTAATAATTGTAAAAGTGGCAGCAATAAGCCAACTACCGAGTCGAAGGTGGCTGCATTATCTGATAGATCGTGATCTTAATAAAACACACATTTGTAGCTGACGATTTCCGCACGTCCATTATAGACTCTGCCTTAAAATATGAGTGAAGAATGACCCAGGGCACGGGACGATTCCTGGATAGCTCAATGGTTAAGAGCAGGGCCTACTAAGTCAAAGGTCCGGGTTTCGATTCACGTGTCATTTTTTTAATTTTCAGAATTTGGTAAAATAATTAAACCCCCTTTTATCTGTAGAGTGTTATACTTTTTTCTCCTTCCATCAACTAACCTATTATCTACTTCCCTCTGTACTTTTTTTTTTAGCACAAATGCTTAGGTGGAAAGTTCATAAGATTTTATTAGTCAACGTATGCCACAAAATTGTTTAACTGGACCAGCTTTAAAATAGTCCTATAAAGACCTCTTACCAGATACAAAAAAACCGTATTCAATTCAACTAGTTTTTTTAATGATTTAATTTATTTGTGCACGAATTAATGGAGAACTAGTCTTCTTTCCTTAAGAGAAACAGTTATGTATCAGCTTGTTAAATAATTATATATAAACAGAGTATTTTAGGAAAACTACCAAATTAGAATTGATACGTATTTTCGATACTATTAAGTGTAAAACTATTTGATAAGAACTACAACTCGCAGCAAGCACCATGAAACGTAACATGAAGTTTATCCCATAGAAAAAGTGTGCGTATTGTTGACCCAATAACCCCGATCCATGGCATGCGCTGTGTAAGATGAACAAGAGACCTACCTGAAGGCTATGAAAGCATCTCCTTGCTCTCCACCGACTATGTGGACCCCTCCTTCAGGAATGGAGAGACCTCTGAAGTACTGGCGGATGTCTAGGGCGTTGGCCGACCACGGTAAATTCTGCAGTCGTATGATGACGCTCATCTTCACAAACCTAAAAACAAAAGACTGAACATATACGGAGTTGTTGAGGTTTAGAGTCTATACTTAACTGTTGAAAAACTAAGCGGACATTTCAATTATGTTAAAACAGTGTGTACTTTTTTTAAGTAATACATTTAAACATGGAATACATAATCACATTTTATGGCATAGATTTACTTCGTTCGAAACTCCAAAAAAATACACAAAACAAGCATGGATATTCTGGGTGATATTGGAACAATACATTCAGAGCAAGGCTGCAGACAGGTTGAATCGAGGGCAAGTATAGGTAAAATAAACTCAACAATAGTAGTCATTATTCACGTAGATAAAATGGGAGATCCACCATCTAGAATTAGTAGTTCTAGATAACAACTATCGAGATCAAACTCTTATTTTTTGTGTCGGTTAGAGACACTAGTAGTACGATCAACCCTACCAGAAGAACCGTAGACAGAGGGAGCCACCCACCATGGGCTCCTCTAGTCTGGAGGCGCCGTCAGACCGGTAAAGTAAAGCTGTGTGTTATTAGTGTAGGTATACAAATTAAAAGATCTATATTATGTGACAAAATTAAATAACTTCTTCTTGGCATCAAGTTGGATCAAAAGTATTATATATTTTTCTACTGTACAAGTGTTTATGATTAATTCGCCAACAGTGCAAAGCGGTAACGAGAATGTGGAATTAGCCAGCGGATGACTCTTCATTATCATTTGAGTCATTTTTATATAATTGGATTGACACTAGAACTGTGTCGAATATTAGAAATATCTATAATTTTGACTGCCAAAAACCAGCCACCATATATTATTGGAGGGGGAGATGGTAAAGAGCAGGCAGGCACTAATATCATCATCGCTGGGCACAATTACACCTTGGTATAACACTATGTACAGTAGCCCCATGGCTTCTTTGGTGCCGACTGACAGCTAGGAGCTTTGAAAAGTTATTAGACCAAATTATGTATCCCTACGCTGAACCATATGATCTGCAAAGACATGTGTTTAGCAGCTGTTACTTCTGACGGTCAAAATTGAGGTATATACCTAAATGTTGATTGTCAGAAGTCAGCTGTGAACTGTCAGTCAGCACCAAAGAAGCCATGGGGCTACTGTACCAGTTCTTGTTATTCATATAACTGCAAGGGCGGGTTTAAAATGGGGTGGGAGAGAATGCGGGTTGGATACAGCATTTGTGCAATTTTTATAACAAACATATTTTTCTCAATTTTGCTTCAGTAGATACGTTTAGTTTAATTTAATTTTCTGCATTTTCTAATATCATCAGTTTTTGAACATGCCATGTACATATTAACATTTTAACAGTTCATCTGCCACTACGATCAAGATATATACTCAATATATTGTGTGTGCAATTGTATATTCCGTGTGAACAGTAGAGACAAAATTTGTATGCTATCGATATGATCAAAATACTGTACAATTTCTTGCGCAACTTTTTGTACAAGTCCATATATGTAATATATATGTTGTAGTGTGAGTTTATTATATACATAAACACACGCTCTCGATACGACACGAGTCAGCTAAAGTAAAATGTAACAACTTTATTGTCCTAGATGTTTCAGTTTGTCAAACGAAAGTGTCACAATATAGTTTGGGGCAGTGGCGTTGTGTCAGGGCAAGCAAGGCAAGCGTTGCTTGCCTTTGAATGAAGATATGTAATTATTTTATTTTATGTTTTTAAAATATTCTCCTGGTAATCATTTAAATGTAATTTAAGCATCAGTGTGGTTGAAAAAAAAATCTCCTCCATGAGAAGTGACCTTAACATTCTTGCAAGACGTGCACTAAGTCCATCTAATGATGGTTGAAAGTCGGTATTTGTTCGACTTTCATCCCATTGCTCTAGCTATAGTAGTTCTTATTTGTGACGTCATAGATTTCGGAAGGAAGAGGAGGGGAAGAGATGCAGATGTCAGGTAAAAATGCAAGCAGCCGAGCTACGACTTCTCTTGTCCGAAAGGTGACGACTAGAACCGAAGTCACTACCCCTCTCTTTCCCTTTCAAAACACAATGGGATGGGATGGCATGAAAGGGGAAATTAATATTTTCAAGGTACTGACATCGTGCCTAACACATCTTTAAGCCCGGTTCACACGACACAACTTCTTGTACATAAAGTTATACAAGAAGTTGCAACCTGAAGATGGCGTTGTGTGAACACCGAAACTTGTACTATATCTGCTTTGCACAACCTATTTTGCTTGAAGGAGCTATTTGGAGTTTTTTTTGTGTGTGATAGTTGTGGCTTTGGGCGTCCTTCTGTTTTGTGATTTACATTTACAACCATTTCAGGAAATAGAACGCGTCCTATATCAGCCATTTTTCTTGTACAACTTTTGAGTTGTAAACATGAAAACTTCATCTGTTAGACAGTTATTAAAAAAATAAGAAAAAAGAGCGATTGTAAGAAAAACAGCTAAATGCTTGAAAACAAACAAATAATTATAATTGAATGAAGTTAAACCCCAAGTATAACGGTTTTCAATTGTTATATATATATATTAATCTATTTTCATAATAATTAGGAATGATTAAGAAATTATTTACATTAAATACCTATATTTTCCAAATCATTACTTTTCCATAAAAAGAGCAAAAAACGCCTTTTTTCAAATATTGTATGCAATCAAAAATGTAATCTGAATAGTCACTGTCTAAAATTTGTATGCAACCCATGTGACCAAGATATTGTACAATTTCTTGCACAACTTTATATACAAGAAGCTGTGTCGTGTGTACCGTGCTTTAGAGTTTTGTGGAGTTTATTGTAGCAGGTGGTTTTGTTTGATGTGTGTATCAGTGAAAGCTAACAACTTGATTGTTTTTACCAAACTTTCGTGATTAAGGTGACTTTGTTGGGTTAAAACTAGACTTCCAGGACAATGTTTGAAACAAGTAAACTGCATATTGAAGTGAAAACCAAAAATTACATTTTGTTTGGACAAAACGGTAAAAAAACACTAGTCCACAAAAAAAATGTTCTGTCAACTTATTAAAAAAGTAAGATTTACCGGCAGCTGGTCCGGGAAAAGTATGTACAACAAGTCACAAAGACAAAATACTAGCGCGAATGCCGAGAATCACGACTAAATCGCGATTATCGCGGACATCGTTTAAAATCGCGAATATCGCGCTAAAACGCCGATTTCGCGAATTATCGCGACAATTCTGAGCATATATTTGCAATCAGGGTAACCTGAAATGTGAACATCTGAAAGAAAAAATGCCATATCTAACATTCGCGAATCATCGCGATCTCCACAAACGCAGGGCTCTGGTGATAACACAATAATGTAAATCATAAAACAGAAGGACGCCCAAATCCACAACTATTACACACAAAAAAACTTCAAATAGTTCCTTGAAGCAAAAAATTTTAAAAAAATCCGGGACCTCCTCTTTTAAGCTTGGGGCCACCCCTTCCAAGATTGCCTAAGAATTTTTGTCACAAGACGGTACCGTTTACAAAGGAACTATGAAAGTATTCTGAGACATGATAGTTCTATCAATATTAAAATATAATATATTTTAAATAATTTTTTAAATACTGTCAAGAAAGCAGATACGCAAATTTTAAAAATAAAACTATTTTCTAAACGTCTATACTGGCTTCTAACTAATAACATCTTCACGGAAAACAAAGATTACTACAGTAGCCCCATGGCTTCTTTGGTGCTGACTGACAGCTCACAGCTGACTTCTGACAGTAGACATTTAGGTATATACCTAAATTTTGACTGTCAGAACTGACAGCTGCAAAACACACATTTTTGCAGATCATATGGTTCGGTGTAGGGATACATAATTTGGTTTGGTAGCTTTTCAAAGCCATCAGCTGTCAGTAAGCACCAAAGAAGCTATGGGGCTACTGTACATAAGAAAAATGTGCAGCTCGGTAGTAAATATCTAGCAAATAATGCAGACGGCTCACTAATCGGAGACGTTGTTTGTTTTTCAGGCACGTTTGGAATTAACATTTTGACAACTCTGCATCTATGGAGGAAATACAATCAATTACCCTCATAGGTGGACACGCGGACTAGGGAGGTTCGAATCCCAGCCAGGTGGCCTGAGTTTGTTTCTACTAAACGTTTTCCCAATCTCTTTCACGTAAATGCGGGCAAACCTCTTCTAAGTTATACATATCTAAAACTTAGTTCCTACCAAAATCGTACTTGAACCGTGCACCATATACTCTAAGATGGGGTAAGGGGGAATAAAGAGGTAAGGGAGATACATCGTTGAAGAGATTTTGTGTTCGAGCTGGCGCACACGCACAAAGTGTATCCTTAACACAAACAAGGAAATATACCGCTCTTGTTAGCGTGTGCTTCAATAGCAGTTACACAAAGCAAATGATCTACAGGGTGGCCCACCTCCTGTATCCAACAGGCGCCTCACTCTGAATTGGAGGAGGTCAATCCCCTTAAACCCATATTGTGACATGAAGAATGAGTCAATAAAGCAGTTCACTTGCTCATTCTTCATGTCACAATATGGGTGTAAGAGGATTGAGCTCCTCCAATTCAGAGTGAGGCGCCTGCTGGGCACAGGAGGCGGGCTACTTTTATGTTCAGTGAAAATTTTGCTTTACGGTTTTGTGACTTATTTAAATAAGTGCCAATAATTGTGTGATTCAGGGGGGGAGGGGCAGGGAAAGGGGGTGCAAATATACATAAAATAAATATAACATCAAATTTGAATAAATAGTTAACTATTATTGACCAAGTGAGTTCCTGGCTCAAAGGTCAGAGGTACAGAGGTCTAGCCCCCAACACTTCCACATTTTTCTGTGAAGTTACGGGTCTGGAACGGGGTAAACTAAGCCTCGTGAGGACAAAATGAGTAAGTATCTACTTGAATAAATAAGTAGCTGCTACGACCTAAAAAACAGAGCTTAACGGCGGAGCGTTCATTGTGTTGACCACACGTAGTGATGGGGAGAAAGTATCGATACTTTATTAATATCGATATTTTCCTTTCAATACTAGTATGTTTAACTCGATACTTATACTGATATTAGTACTCACATTCCGGTATCGAAAGAAACAATTTTTTTTTTCATCTTCACTTATATTAGAATTAAATGTTTACTAGAGTGAACTGTGGAGAAAGAACAAATTACACTATTTCTAAACTCACTCATTTTCTGCATGACCAGCAAGAAACAACTCTAGCAATCAATCTCTTTTAGTGCATCATAATTAACAGCTGTTCTTTAATCGTTATTTATCAATATAGCTACCTGACGGGGTGAGTGGCGACCAGTCTTACTACCCCTTACTTCCTTTATTAATAAGCACGGTCATCACAAACTAAACAAAATAAGCTTATGTAGAGCTCAATAAACTCACTCAACTCAAAGGTGCCCCAAGAAAATGGAGCAAAAATGTTTATGTGCGTTGTTTAAGAAGATGACATGGTGTCCTTTCTTCTAGTGTTCGTCAAAAGTTAATCTATCTTGATAGAGCATATAAACGAAATGGCATCTCCCAGAAGTGAATTATGGAAGTTTTTTTTTTTTTTTTTAAGAAGTTGTATAGTGAAACAACATACGGTATTTTAAAATATTAAAAACCATTATAATTTTCAGTGTTTAAATAAATATGAAAATACAACTACGATGCAAAAGTTGACATTATTATTACTCGATTAAAATAAATCCAGATTAAAATTTCGATACTGATACTTACTGCTATCGATACTTTTCTTTCGACACTAATACGGTATCGATATTTTTCTTCCGATACTTTTAATGAGTAAAGTATCGATACTTATCTTTCGATACCACATGACAGGCTATATCATATCTTAAGAATCAAATAGCCGAAGCTATTATGTATGCATTTAGTGAGGGATCACTCCACACAGATATCATATCTGCATAAGTTGGCACTATCTTCACCAGCAAACGTCGGGCGCCCGGTCGGTATAACTAGATTGTAGGCTGACGCCATGGAGTTATTTTGTTGTTGACCAATTTAGAACAAGTTTTCACTCACGTTCTGAATTAACATTAAAAAATTTCTAGTAAATATCTTCTATGTTCACTATGTTCAACAAGGGATACGCCACAGCTAAAGATGTAGTCTACCTCACAAGCCTCTACTAATAAGAAATGTTGAGGTCACCTGTGAAGGAAATTAAAATCTATGTTTGTACTGGAGCAATAGTTTATTTTTTGGCGAAAAAAAAAATGTTGCCATAAAAACTGAGAAAACACTGGCTTTTTCTCGCGTCCCTCTCCATTATTATTATTATTATTATTATTAGCATCGCGTCTTACTACCCGTTCGGGTTATACGCACTTACGCTAATGTGTAATGGTAGGGTGATTGTGAGATGAAATGGAGGACCTACAGTTTAACGTGGAATCCGAACCACGGTGAAGGCCTGGCATTCCCCACATTCACAAGATGTCTTGTCAGAGGTGAAGGAAGGGTTTGGAAATCAGATAAATCTGTGCCGGGACCGAGGATTGAACCCCGGCCGCCAGCACAGAAGTCTGACACCTTACCCCTAGACCACCAGGTTACCCCTCTCCATTACATCTTAAACTCTATCAATAATAGCAATCTTACAATATTTGTTAGTATTCTCCAAAGGATCAATGAGAATGTGTGTGTGTATGTATATATATATATATATATATATATATAATATATATATATAGAGAGAGAGAGAGAGAGAGAGAGAACGTCTTACTACCCATTTGGGTTATACACTTATGTACTAATCACGCTGATGAACGTTATATTTAGAATAAGTGTACCCGCATTTGCGCAGAGGTAGAGTGGAAAACCATTTTCCTCCCTCAGTATATCCGACCAAGATTCAAACCTCGACGTCATCGGAAGTCTAGTCTACTGCGAGAGTAGCGCGTTAGACCATACGGCCACCGAAACGGGTTCAAGGAGAGTATAATGTAGGCCTATATGTATTTAGTCCACTTTTAATAGGAAGAGCCGTTTAGAAAATATAGGCCTACCTAAACACGATTATCTTGGTCAACACTGATAACATTTTACCGTATTATTTTTATATTAGTCATGTCTTTAAAATAACACTATCGAAAGTGGAAGCTACAGACCCCAAGATTTGACGTATGAAAACGTGAAAGTAGCTTTAGTATCTTTTCTAGCTGTTTGTTAAGATTCTTCCTATGAAATATGAACTTTACTTATGTCAAAGGTCTTTGAAAATAGCTGTAAAATTTGAATATTTTTTTTATGGAGTAAGTAATCCAGAATTAAGTATCCACAATTGCATTATATTGTATTCTAAATGTGTTATCATTTTTATTTATTTTTATATTAAATTTAATTTGTTTTAGTCCAGTGAAAAGCTTACCGATGAGTACACGGACAAAAGCGACTGCTGAGGACGGGGAGCTCGAGGCTCAAATCTCGGTCGGGTGAACTGGGAGAGGGGGTTTCCTAAATGGTTTTCCACTCTACCTCCACGCAAATGCGGGTTCACTTCCTCTAATTCAACCTTCCCAATTCCTAATCCATTAGCGTAATTAGTACTTAAAGCGTATAACCCGAACGGGTAGTAAGACACGGTGCTAAATATTATTATTATTATTATTATTATTTTATTATTATTATTAAATGAGCTTGACAATTAGATCACGTGCGGGTATTGCTATCTTGGCGGAACAGTAATGTCGAGGTGCACTGGATTTTGTTTTATTTAATTAGTGATCTTCTATATTTTCTCCAGGAAAGTGATAGTGAATCCAATTTATTTCCCCATCTTATCGTCTTATTCAGTCATTTGTATAAAAAAAATTAATTGTTTAAAGGTATGTGCCACCTGTTATTTTATTTGGACTCTTTTATCCCCTTAACTGTATGATAACGCACATTCACACACACACACACACACACACGCGCGCGCGCGCGCGCGTGTGTTTATTCACTTTTGATACAGCAAGTAGCTAAAACAGGGGAAGCTGTGCGTCGCGACGCCATGAGGCGTCCACCGGTCTTGGTCGAGGTTGTCACGGCTATAAGGAAAAACTAACACTTAATAGTGAAATGCAACATGCAAATTTTCAATATGTGTTCTCGTACATGTTTTAAAGAATGGAATAAATCATACAAGAAAAAACATGTATACTCTAATTCCTTCTTATTCAGGACAGTAATTTTGTATTTTAACATTTAAAAGATTATAAGCAAGCAATATAAATAACAATTTACTTTTGAAAAAAAAAATCTGCCACCAAATTAATTTTTCTTTTGTACAGGGGCGTCGCACAAAAAATCTGACATGGCGTGGTCTCAAAAAGTTTGGGAACCGCTGAGCTAACCAATACATAAAAATTAATACTGGTAAAATTGCGATTCACATCGATACGGATTGCGGAATTTAGCTGAGACTTTTTCTTTTATAAAAAAAAGTGACTGCTCAAATGTTCCTTTGTTCATTAGAGATATTTGAAGAAGAGATTACAAAATGTGGAAAAATAAATTAAACGTATCTACTCAAGCAATATTTTATTTGTTCTATCCAAAGTGTTTTTTGTCATGAATACTAAGACTATTGATCTGAACTCGCGTCACCTTCCATTACTGCTTAATGGTGTTTATTTGGTTTACCGTGAAAAATAACAGACTGCTAACAGGATACATCATGATAGACTCAAGGAAGGTAACAGATTGCTAACAGCTACATCATAGTAGACTCGAGGAGGTAACAGACTGCTAACAGGCTACATCATAGTAGACTCAAGGAAGGTAACAGACTGCTAACAAGTTACACCATAGTGTACTCTAGGAAGGTAACATTATTGTAGTCTTTGTTATTAAACATACTCTAAACTCTTACGAAAGATTATTTTTAGAATGTTTTCTAAAATGTTGTACTCTAGGAAGGTAACAGGTACATCATAGTGCAAGATAACAGCTACATTATAGTGTACTCTAGCAAGATAACAGGCTACATTATAGTGTACTCTAGGAAGATAACAGGCTACATCATAGTGTACTCTAGGAAGATAACAGGCTAGATCATAGTGTACTCTAGGAAGATAACAGGCTACACCATAGTGTACTCTAGGAAGATAACAGGCTACACCATAGTGTACTCTAGGAAGATAACAGGCTACACCATAGTGTACTCTAGGAAGATAACAGGCTACATCATAGTGTACTCTAGGAAGGTAACAGACTACATCATAGTGTACTCTAGGAAGATAACAGGCTACATCATAGTGTACTCTAGGAAGATAACAGGCTACATCATAGTGTACTCTAGGAAGATAACAGGCTAGATCATAGTGTACTCTAGGAAGATAACAGGCTACACCATAGTGTACTCTAGGAAGATAACAGGCTACACCATAGTGTACTCTAGGAAGATAACAGGCTACACCATAGTGTACTCTAGGAAGATAACAGGTTACATCATAGTGTACTCTAGGAAGATAACAGGCTACATCATAGTGTACTCTAGGAAGATAACAGGCTACACCATAGTGTACTCTAGGAAGATAACAGGTTACATCATAGTGTACTCTAGGAAGATAACAGGCTACATCATAGTGTACTCTAGGAAGATAACAGGCTAGATCATAGTGTACTCTAGGAAGATAACAGGCTACACCATAGTGTACTCTAGGAAGATAACAGGCTACACCATAGTGTACTCTAGGAAGATAACAGGCTACACCATAGTGTACTCTAGGAAGATAACAGGTTACATCATAGTGTACTCTAGGAAGATAACAGGCTACATCATAGTGTACTCTAGGAAGATAACAGGCTACACCATAGTGTACTCTAGGAAGATAACAGGCTACATCATAGTGTACTCTAGGAAGATAACAGGCTACACCATAGTGTACTCTAGGAAGATAACAGGCTAGATCATAGTGTACTCTAGGAAGATAACATGCTACACCATAGTGTACTCTAGGAAGATAACAGGCTACACCATAGTGTACTCTAGGAAGATAACAGGCTAGATCATAGTGTACTCTAGGAAGATAACAGGCTACACCATAGTGTACTCTAGGAAGATAACAGGCTACACCATAGTGTACTCTAGGAAGATAACAGGTTACATCATAGTGTACTCTAGGAAGATAACAGGCTACACCATAGTGTACTCTAGGAAGATAACAGGCTACATCATAGTGTACTCTAGGAAGATAACAGGTTACATCATAGTGTACTCTAGGAAGATAACAGGCTACATCATAGTGTACTCTAGGAAGATAACAGGCTACACCATAGTGTACTCTAGGAAGATAACAGGCTAGATCATAGTGTACTCTAGGAAGATAACAGGCTACACCATAGTGTACTCTAGGAAGATAACAGGCTACACCATAGTGTACTCTAGGAAGATAACAGGCTACACCATAGTGTACTCTAGGAAGGTAACAGGCTACATCATAGTGTACTCTAGGAAGATAACAGGCTACATCATAGTGTACTCTAGGAAGGTAACAGACTACATCATGATAGACTCGAGGAAAGTAACAGGTTGTTCGCTACCTTTCAAGGTAAGCAGGGGGTACACCTATTCTGATACTAAACTGAGTATTTAGGCTGATTAGAGCAAATTCTACAACAGAGCTCAGGTGTTGGGAGTGCGTTGCATTTCAGTACGTCCATCCATAGTGCCAACAGGTACTCTATTCCACAATCTTACTAACCGTGATGTCTATCCACATATTTACAGTATTATGGAGTAAGGTAATTTTAGAATAAATGTAGCCACGTGTGAATGGACAGGGGAATCAATTTAGGAAAAAACACCTTCGTACACTTGGCTGGGATCCGAACCCTATCACCTCGTTACCAAAAGTATATATTGCATTATAACCTAATTGTGTATGTTTATTAAATTTTCTAATAATAATAATAATAATACAGCGCCAAGTCTTACAACCTGTTCGGGTTATATGCCTATCAGCTTATTATACTGTGTTGAAGATTAGGTAAGTTGAATTTAGAGGAAATGTACCTGCATTTGCGTGGAGTACAAGTGGAAAACCATTTAGTAAAAACCACCCTCAGTACACCCGACTGGTATCGAAACCTGATCTCCCCATCTTTGAAAGTCCAGACTATTGCAAGATTAGCATCTTAGATCATGTGAACACCAAAGCGGGCTTTCTCACTAAAGTACACTCCAAAAAGCAATGTTAAAACACTTTATACAACGATTAATATATCGTGATCAGAGTTACAGCTTATTTACCCAGAGGGCACAATAGTACTCCAACATGAGTGTTAAATCCTTAAATAATTTAAAAATGGAATTACTTATATCCCCCTTCCAATGTAGACAGTCATCTCGTCTTTAATCGTGCGTCGGCGCGTCAAACTAATTCTCAACTTCTAGAGACACGGACACACAAAGCACAGCCCGTCTCTCAACCATGCGTGCACGCAACGCACTTTGTGTGAATACTTCCAGTAGAATATAAGGCTATCAGAGGTCGGAAAGTTATCCCAGTAGTTAGTGCTGGATTTGTGCCACAAGCATAGTGTGCAGTCCTAGTCTTTCAGAAAACAACTAAAACTTTGGATGCTGCTGGCAGCACCCGAAACATCAAACATTCTGAAACAAATGCCAATCTTTAATGCTGAATTCATGCTACAAGAATATCTCACTTCCATAATGTGTAGCGTCATAGTTTTCAAGTAAACACCTAAAAAAAATTTAGGTGCTGCCAAATTTACATGTCATTATCACGAAAGTAAATGGCACAAATTCTGTAACCCATGCTATATATTGCTGAATTTGTGTCACAGAATAACCCACTCCCATAATTTGTGATACCATAGTTTTTATAAAAACACCTGGAAACGGTAAGATGTGCTGTGCTTCCCTTCTCTCGCTCGACGGCCGCAACCTTTCCTCTTTCCCCTTCCAAGTAGCCTGATGGCTATTCGTCTGCTCTGGTGGTGCTGGGGCAGCATAACTGCACACATTCTGAATGAAACCTTTGGGAACATGTAGTGCCAAAGTTGTGTCGCAATAATAACCTAGTCCCATAGCTTGTGCCGCTGGAGTTTTCATGAAAATACCAGTATTATCAGAAGAAATTAGGTTTGCTGAGAGAAAGTACTCTCAAATCCAGGTGGAATGTATAGGAAAGGAGGGTCATGTGTAAAACCACACCCAGTACACCTAGAAGATATTTGAATCATCATCTCTCAAGTCACTGGCAATCCAGTCAGTTGTGAAAGTTACTGACACCATTCGAAAATCGTTGTCGACTAAACGAGATTATTAAAAAACTATGAGTGACTGAGCTGGTCTCCTCTTACCTCCCCAATATTGCTACCAAAATTGAATACTTGGCACGTGGTTAATAAGTTCATGCCAACGGCCATACCATGTTGAACACACCGGTTCTCGTCCGATCACCGAAGTTAAACAACATTGGGCGTGGTCAGTATCTGGATGGGTGACCGCTTTGGAACACCGCGTGTCGTTGGCGTATTGTTTTACCCGCCTCGGTGGCGTAGTTAACTAACGCGCTTGTAGTGTTGAGCTTGACTGCTGAGGACGGGGAGATCGAGGTTCGAATCTCGGTCGGGTGAACTGGGGGTGGTTTTTCCTAAATGGTTTTACACTCTCCCTCCACGCAAATGCGGGTTCGCTTCCTCTTATTCAACCTTCCCAGTTCCTAATCCATTAGCGTAATTAGTACTTAAAGCGTATAACCCGAACGAGTAGTAAGACGCGGTGCTAAATAATAATAATAATAATAAAAACTAAGTTCACAATTGCACAGAACTTTGGATATAACGTTCGAAAATAGCTTGATAATTTTTCATTCGGAAAAATGTAATGGATTTGACATGTAAAATTAAATTTCTTCTAACGGGCACTTCTGAACAGCGGATTCTTCTTTATAACGGACAGCTTGAATTTCTTCGACAAAATAACGTGGGTTCTTATGGTGAAATAACCTCCCAGTTACTGATACTTCTAGAACCGCATATTTATACATAATCTCTTAGTAGCGGACAAAAGTTGATCTCGCCAGTCCATATTCTCTATTTTACTGCGTGAATATCAGGAATGCTGTCTCACGCAAAGTGTAAGTAGTCACATCTTGTGAATGTGGGGAATGCCAGGTCGCCACCGTGGTTCGGATTCCACGTTAAACTGTAGGTCCTTCATTTCATCTCACAATCACCCTACCATTACACATTAGCGTAAGTGCGTATAACCCGAACGGGTAGTAAGACGTGGTGCTAATAATAATAATAATGTAAGTAGTCCCTTCTAGGGATAGTTTATAAAATAGTCTACGTAGTAATGACTGCGGTACTTCAGTGCATACTCTTATGAGTATAATCAAACGGGTAGTATGACGCGGGGTGATAATAATAATAATAATAATAATAATATACCTCACATTTCAGTTCAAATGCGTATTGTACCATGCAATCTGTACAGAAAGCTACATACAATATTTATTAATTAATTTTAATTTCAGTGGCGGCTCGTGTATAGGCACTACGGAACTGCAGCACCCCTATTTCCACTTGATATTATCGATAACATTTAATATAATGAGTCCTTTTTCTTTAATTCCTTATTTTTGTAGTACAATATATATTCCTTAAGCTTAATGTCAGTACTTTAGTAGCCATCAGTTTATAAAAAATATATATAAATCTTTGTATGGAACTGTGCGCTTCACAGTGCCAAAGACGTGGTGTTTGACTGTTGTGCGCATGCGCACATAGGAGGGGGTGGGGAGGAAGGCGGGACTGCCAGGTAGAGCGAGCATTGTTGCTCTCGCAGTGCCTAGTGATGGGCATAATCGAATGATTTTAAGAATCGAATAATGATTCGATTCTTTGAAAAATAATCGGAAGAATCATTCGAATGATTTTGAAAAGTAGTAAAGAATCGGTAATAATCGGATGTTTAATACTTCTAAAAGTAGTTACTAGTCGCTGGTTTTGCTTTGTGCTACTATTCTCTTCACCCTGCTGTCGGATCTCCCAACACGCACTCCTTTGCGTTTGCAGCTTATCAAAACTTTTCTATTACTGCATTTAATTCCTTATGACTAGGGTGCGGATTTTACCCTAAATGCCCTTTTTATTCTTATATGCTTTGAAAAGTAGGTTTTTGAGGTATAAGTTTATTTTTGATTATTGCGAAGATAATGTGATAACTTTTATAGTGCCTATAAATGCCTATTTCGCTGTTTAGTGCCTATTTTAGAAATGGGAGCCTTAAAATGCCTTTTTATATCTCTCTCTTTCTCCCACCCTATTTTTTTCTTTCTAAATACTTGCGGCTCCCCCACCTTAGGTTACTTCATGTGGTTACTCGTGAGAGGTAGGAAAAAACCCATGTGTCCAGTGGTCTGATAGGTTCAGACTGGTCAGTCCGGCAACAAAGATTTTCTTCTAGCGCACAACAATGTCAGTTCATTCAGTGCTTGTGTATATTACGCTGTTGTTAGATGTGCATATTTGTTCATTAATATTTCTTTGTATTGGACTTAGTGTAAATTATTGAACTAGTAGAAAATGACTAAAGAGAAATCGTGTAAAAGTGTATTATTCAAACAGTGGATTGGTGGTGATAGGAATTTCACAACGGATGGCAAAATAATTTTTTGTTAGCCTGTTCCAAGGAGGTAAGTTATCTTTTCAAAAGGGGAAATGAAATTATTAATTTTGAAAGTCAAGGTTTTTATTAAATATATTGTCTACTGTTTAAAAGTAAATCACGATTATTTGCTATTGTTCAAACTAGGTTTCATTTCTTATTGAAGGATTTCAACGACAAAGTGGAAATATTTACCAAAGCGTAACATTACGACCGAAAAAAAAAAAGCAATCTTAGTTCTCTTGTTAGGTGATGCTTTGTTAATTTGTAGAATCCACATATATTATTACTGTGTGAAAATTTCCATTTTTAATATTTAGGTAAAATGCGAGAAGTATCACCTAGAACAACACAAAAATACTGCAATACATATGAAGAATTCTGGAAATAAAACAGGATCTCAACAATTTTTTTTCTAAAGTTAACGATACCGATAAAACCCAAGAACAATTTTCTGCTGACTTATGCTCTGCGATAGTAGCTGCAAATATTCCTTAGAAGAAGCTGGAGAATCCAGATTTCAATGCTTTTCTCAACAAATATACCAACATGAAGATACCAGACGAATCAACTCTGAGGAAACACTACTTGCATTCAACCTATTTATCCGTAAATTTTTACAATAGCAGTTTTTCTTTCTGATATTAAAAAATATTAACTGAATTGTATTGATTTAAACTATTTACAGTAAACATTCTTTTTATTTAGATTAAGACAGTTGGAGAAAATCTGAGAAGATATTGGAGAATCATACATCTGGGCTACTGTTGATGAAACCACTGACCACTGTGGCAGATATGTTGCAAATGTTGTTGTTGGAAAACTAGACTCTACGGGTCCTGGGAAACCTCACTTGGTTGTTTCAAAGATGCTTGAGGCAACCAACAGCTCAACAATTGCCATAGTTGTTCGTGATGCTTTGCGTAAGTATATAATGTAATTGCACAAAATATACTGTGTTAATTTAATGATTCGCAGTGTTAGTCCTGTAAAAATTATAATTATAAATCAGTTAATTTGTTTATATTAGGTGTCCTGTGGCCATCAGAAAACAACGACGAAAGGTTTTTGGTGTTGCTGACAGACAGTGCGGCCTACATGTTGAAAGCGGCTGCGAGCTTAAAAGTATTCTACACCAAGTTAATTCATGTGACTTGCTGTTCATAGGGTTGGAGAAGATATTAGATCACGTTTTTTTACAAATGTTAACGCTATTATTTCCAGTCAAGAGAATGTTTTTGAAGGCTCCATCACGAATCTTCTCACTTAAGGCCACCCTGCCCAACACACCTTTGCCACCACAACCAGTGTTAACGCGTTGGGGTACATGGCTTCATGCTGCGTAGTACTATGCAGATTACCTGGGTGACATTCAAAAGGTATTATACAATACACTATCTTTAGGTGCGTTTCCAAATTAAAATTGCAGTGAGCGTTTACCACTAGTTTTATTGATTCCACCTGTCCGTCCACATTATTTAAAAAAAATTTAATTTAATGGTTATACTTGTAGAACACTATATATTGAAAGAATGGTGAGTTTTGCTATACCAACCGTTTTGCTTGTAGGTAGTCCAAACATTTTGACGAGGAACAAGCTGTAGCCATTACAGAAGCAAATGCTGCCATCTCCTGCTCAAGTGTCAGTTCGGATCTGGCATACGTAAAAAGCAATTTTGGAAATCTTCCCTGGAGAGAGGCGAGGGATTTGCCTCTTGTGAAAGCTGTGAAGATAATGCGGGGAATAGAAAAAAAAACTGAATCAGGATTCTGGCTCAGTTGGCACAGCCATCGTCGACAAATTTAACAGAGTATTGCAGCGAAACCCTGGGTGGAAAGTTATGGCAAGTATTGCGGACATCTTAGAAGGACAAACTACATAACTCCCAGAAGTCAAGCTTAGCCCAGCTGAAATAGCTTGTCTGAAGTTTTGCCCAATGACTTCATGTGAAGTCGAGAGAAGTTTCTCAGAGTATAAAAACATTTTGTCAGACAACAGAACAAAATTTACACCTGAAAATCTTGAGAAGTATTTGATAATTAACTCTAATAGTAATTAATATGTGTTTATGGAAAGTGTATGCTGGATTTTAAGAATGAATAATAAAAATTTTGAGTGTTTTTGGTGCCTTTTTTTTTTGCATTATTATGCCGATTTATGTGCCCATTTTTTTCTTTTTAGTGCCTTTTTTTACTTTATAATGCCTATTTATGTTCTAATTTTTGTGATTTTTAGTGCCTATTTGCCTGCCTTTTTAAAACATTTTAGTGCCTATAAATCCACCCCCTAGTGACAGTGTCAAAGACCAAAGTACAGCCACAACAAAATACTCAACAGTGAATAAGTGAACGAATTTCTCAAATAAGTAGCTCGCAATTAATATAAATACTTTTGCGTGCGATTAATAATTAACATACGTTTCCCTTTGTGTTTAAAAGAGTATAACTTAAATAATTTACCCTTTAATATTTCCTAAACATAACAAAAATATATAAGCTTACAATCGTAAAATTATTTCAGTGAATAAAATTATAATATGATCTGAATATTACGGCCGGACAATGTTTTATTATATTATATATTTTTAAATAATAAAAAATAATAATAATAGCACCGCGTCTTACTACCCGTTCGGGTTATACGCTTTAAGTACTAATTACGCTAATGGATTAGGAATTGGGAAGGTCGAATTGGAGGAAGTGAACCCGCATTTGCGTGGAGGTAGAGTGGAAAACCATTTAGAAAAAACTACCCCTAGTTCCCCCGACCGAGATTCGAACCTCGATCTCCCCGTCCTCGGCAGTCAAGCTCAACACGACTAGCGCGTTAGCCAACTACGCCACCGAGGCGGGTAATGTTTTATTAAATAGATTAAAAGTATATACTTATCAACTTAATAAATTTTTAGTCAATGTTAAAAAAAAAATTATCTCTCGAACCATTCGTGCTATATGCGATTAGTTAGTTAGGAAGGTAACATTTTAAGGAAATGAAAAAGAACAATCCACGTAGTAATGTAGCAAAATAATCTAATCATTTTGTAATTTTCATTCGAATTATTTTTGGCTGTTATTCGATTGTAAACTGTACAGCCACTTAAACTTTGTATTAAATTAGCCTTAGAATCACTCGAATGCGTAAGGTCGATTATTGAGTAGCAATAGGGACTATTTATTGAAAATGAACCTAATAGAAATGAAGACCTGTATAGAGATAGCCTGGAAACATTCATAATCATAAGGTCGATTTTCCTCAGCACTTCTGGTAAGGGTGGGGTAAGAGAATGAATAGGCCAGCTCGCGTCAAATCAGCTATTTTCATTCGAATGATTTTTTAATGCGAATGATTTTGAAAGAATCGAATAAATCGATTATTCAGAATAATCGAATGAAACGATTCTATTCATCCGATTCTTCCCATCACTTGCAGTGCCGGCTCTGGCATGATGGTTAAAGGAAATTTTATTTTACTCAGCGTGTGTTTTGTTTAAAAACCGTGTACTATATTCTTGAATGTGATAAAGTGTATAAGAGTGTAGAATTATTTTATTATTCCGCTTCCAGCTATTCTATTTGATTAATTTTTTTCGGTTCTTTTATTTAACAGAAAGACTAAATACGGTTGCAGTACTTTCAATACTTTCAGTACTTTCAATTGTCATCCAGAGATCAAGGAGAAAATTATTGAACTTTTTGCTCAAATTGAAACAAGAAGAATGGATTTAATTTTTAAATGAATAGATCAAGCTTGAACTGTAACAATTTAAGTTAACAAAAAAAAAAAACTTTTTTACTTTAAGATTTTATCAAGTTCTTGAATAAGTTTTCTTTTTATACATGTTTTTGTCCTTTTACACAATTTTAAAACAAGTTCTAAAAATTTCTGGAGCAGCACCCCCACTAATTTTAGCTAAGAGCCGCCACTGCTAAATTATCCTGCATACAATAATGCACAGTTCAGTAATTAGTGTGTTGGTATTATTCACAGAATATAGGTTAATTTAAAACTTTGTTCAAATAGTATGATTAAAATAAACCGACATTTTCCAAAGCAGCAGACACTTATTAATGACTTTTTTTTTTAATCCCGGAAGGTGTCCGCGATTATTAGATTTCCTCTATACTCATTTTCACATTTATATTGTAATCCGAAAATAAAGAGGTGTGATTTTTCAATTCTCAGTATGATAAAGCAATGGTAACTCTCATGGTTGAATTTTAGATTAAAAAAGACGAACACACTGCCATCACAATACCTGGAGGCTAACCGTTCGGGTTATACGCTTGGGAGGGGAAAAGAGGGGAGGTTACGGCCGAGGAGCAAAGCAGGGAAAGCACAGCTTAACATACTCAAGGCCGTATAGCCAGAGTGGTGGGGGGGGGGGTTAAACCCCCATGAAATTTTATCAACAAAATATATATGGCTTTATTTATGGTTCAAACAATATCAAAATTAAGATACAAATACAAATTAGGGGGCTGTGTTACCATAAAAAAGGACTTCAGAGAGCTCCTAGAGGTGTTAAATATTTTTTTTTTTAATTTTAGCCCTCGACATGGGGGGAAGAGGGTTACCATAAAAAAAACACCTCACAGAGTTTCAAAAAGGGTTTAAAATCTAGAAATTTTCCAAGCCTTCGGCAGCTAGAGGGTTATTTTACCATGGGAAAAAAAACACTTCAGAGATCGTCTAGAACTGTTTATCATTTAGATTTTTTTTTTAGCTTCCAGCAATTGGGGAATGTGCCCATCAACCCCCCCCCTCCTGGGATTATTGGCTGACTACGGCCTTGAACATACTGTTTTCAGGAAAACTATGGCGGCATAAAACGAGGATATTCTTGTGGTACAAATATTAGCATAGATTTCAGAATTTGTGTCGTTATTTTGGTGTTTTCACGAAGACTATAGCGGCACAAATTATTGGATTAAATATTCTTTCATCAAACATTCAGAACTAAGTAGTAACCTAGGTTTCAGAGAGTATGCTCCTAATTTAGCTATAATGGTAGCACCCACAGCTTTTTGGTGTTTTGACAAAAACTTTGGTGGTACAAATAATGTGAGTGGGTTATTTATGTGCCAAAAATTCACCACTAAATATTGACATAGGGCCTGTATTTCAGAATTTGTGCCATTAGTTTAGTAATAGCATGTGAAGTTGGCGGCACCTGTTTTTTGGTGTTTTCGCGGAAACTGCGCGACATAAATAAATAATGAAAGTAGCTAATGTTGTCTTATACGTTGTTGGTCGGTCTTACTTGGGTTGATTTACGCATTTTACAGCCCGGCGTTCACTTAGTTCTTATCTCTCAAGTTCTTGGAAAAATAATCGTAAGGGCGGGACTTATTTTCACTAGTTGGTAAGGAGTTAAAGGAATTTACAATAATTGTTTCGCCAGCAGTAATGTAATTACATTACTGCTGGAGAAACTTCAGAAGAATAGAACAAAGGTTGATTACACCTAAATACAACTAAATTTGTTCTAGGACTCTAAATTATTTGTGGGAATTTTCAAGTGAAGTATAAGACATTCCAGACGCCGGAAGTAAAATTGTGAGTTTTTCCACCGTTCCCGACACACGAACTGTCAACAGCACTAGTGATTTTTTAAAGTTTGATAGGTAAAGTAAAAAATGTGTATACATATTCAATCAATAGTTCCCTCCTCTTTTTTTTAAATCTCTCACATTATAACCTTCGTTATCCAATAAGATTAATTGAAATCTAACAATTTCATTGAATTCGATAAACACAATCAATTTTTTGTTGTTGCCAAAGATAATAACACTAGCCTTGGTCGAATAAAGTTTTCTAGGAATTGCTATAAAAGGTAGCGAGAATAGCAAGAGTTAATGTACTATCATAATGCTCTCATTTCTATTATAATGTCGACGCTAATTTATTTGCCTAACTATGCATGTTCTCTGTATCAGACAGTAAGCACAGGTTGTTTTTATGAAGTCGGAGTGCTACAAACTAGACTTACGGATCAGGACTCGTGACCAGTGCAATTTTGTGTGTGTAGAATCGATTTCTTCTTATAGGCTACTGATTTTTATGGGGTACGTTTATGCTGCATCCTCGCTGCTGGAACATCGCCGAGCTATGAACATGTATGTGCGGCGATAATGAAACAAAACTAGTAATCCTTATTGGTGCATTTATCCTGCATCAGTGCTGCTTGCCTCGCTATGGCGATGATAAATCAGCTTGTTTTCCGAGCCTCGGCCATAGTCGGGCATCTCGAAACTTGAGCTGTGATTGATTCCGTCACACAATTTATGGTCCAATAAGATTAAAAATATACAGAAAGGTTGGTTGTGACATCCTTAAGTGCATGAATTGCCTCTCTGGATAGTTCTTGAACTCGTTATAGAAATGGTGAAAGTAACCTTGGCGATGGCGTTCTTGATTCAAAGGGTCCACTCCACGCCTTCTTCTCTTTCTCCTTGTCACGAACTACACTTTTGTCAACAATGAATCACTATCACTGTCATCAGTGAGACAGCATCGTCCCTTAACACGAAACAAGACTCGCTAACCTCTCATGCCAGCATCTTACAGCAATATGATCAGATGCAGGGTAAATGCTCCATAGATACATGCGAGCAGCGACGATGCAGCATAAACGTATAACTAAGACTAGTACACATATGGAAACAATGCTTGCCAACTTTGATCGGAAACGGTTTTTCATGTTTAGCAACAGTTTGCAAACTGTTTCCCGTGTATGCTAACACGCGGCAATCATTGGAAAAAGAATGTTTAGAAACGGATAATAAAACTTTGTTTCGCATGCAGACTAAAATGATGAAACCGTCCAGAGTTCAGTTGAATGAAAGATGTATGCCAAAGAGGACGCTACTTTTACTTGTGTTTAAAGTTAGTGTACTCTCTTCGAAATTGCGCACAAGCTTTTAATTTTTTTTCCACTTCATTAAGACCAACTGAATACTTTTCGTATATTTTGTTATAAGCATCCCGTTCTTTTACGCGATTTTTATAGTCCACTAATGTTACATCCCACAGCAATATTCGTGTGAAATATCATTTTAAGCTTTAATATATTTTCGGTTGATCACGACATGATTAATGACAAACCATGAACTGATGCAATCTCTGTGAACAGCAGAAGCAAACTGGCCCACGCTGTTTCTCGACGATAATGTTGGGAGACACGTCCAAACATACAAACATTATTTCTTACAATCCATTTGAAATATATGACAAGAAACATGTTTCTTCCTTGGAAAACACAACTATTTGTTTGCAAACAATGTTTCCTAGACTTTAAGCCTAAGAGGCCCAAGCACTTGGTTCCTGGGAACATTTCGGAAACTTTAAGAAACATATTTGCAAACAATGTTTATCTTTGAACTATGATACTTTATCTAGAATTCGACTTTGGGGCGAGTGAAAGGCCTTTATTAAGGTGCTATAAAAACTTATTGGGGTTTATAAATGAAGTCAATTTTATTATAGGTATGTAACGTGCACTTTCTGAACCGACCGATTATAATCAGCACACGACCCAATTAGTTTATATAATAAGCAAATGCACAAACGGCGAACATCGCCGTTAGTACGGATGTGTCCGTGTGTAGGTCAACATAATTTACTTTTCTTAAAAGGGCAAAAAAAAGACATTTGGGCCCGGTAATCAACCTCGAGAATCCTTGCTAAGGATACCCGGGTTCAATTTCCATGCCCGCGTGCCATTTTCAACCAATTTAAAAACGTGCCATATTTTATGATTTATGACATTACAAGCCATGAAAATTGAAAGTTTTAGCCAACACAATAACTTGGACTGCAGACTTCTGTGCTGGCGGCCGGGGTTCAATCCTCGGTCCCGGCACAGATTTATCTGATTACCAAACCCTTCCTTCACCTCTGACAAGACATCTTGTGAATGTGGGGAATACCAGGCCTCCACCGTGGTTCGGATTCCACGTTAAACTGTAGGTCCTTCGTTTCATCTCACAATCACCCTACCATTACACAGTAGCGTAAGTGCGTATAACCCGAATGGGTAGTAAGACGCGGTGCTAATAATAATAACTTGGACTGTGTTAATTAGACGATCATTTACGTTGCATGAGGAAAATTTATTACTAGCACAATTTACAACTCAATTCCAGGGGAAGGTGAAGAGCCATACCTTCAGATCACCCACATGCCCTGATACCAGTGGAGTACGTAGGTTTTGCACACACGAGCCCTTTCTTCGTACTTAATTTGTAAAGAAACGTGTGCTGAAAATACGGTACCTATCAAAGAAATACCACATTCGTTCATCGACGTATTGTTTGCCTGCTGTTAAAGTATTTATTGTAATGACACAAACCCAATATATTGTTTTAATTAGGTCAAATGTTTTATAAGTCCTTCAAAGAACTCTCCCCGCTAAAACAGTGTGCAAGAATGGCACTAGTCCTCAACAAAGTGTGTGTGTGTGCATCCACAAGTTTTGACCAGTGTGAATCTTATAGGGTGTCTCGTCCCCTTTACCATTAGAACGTCTAGCCCCTCTGTTATAAGCAACTTAATCTAAGGGGCAGGGTCGATGGTAGTTGTATGGTTGTACGCACAAAAGCCCGTGGGACGAGAGAGGCAAATCATGTGTGGAAAAAAACACTTAAGAGAGTACCCAGACGAGATTGGAAACTACACCTTCCCAGACATATTGTGTATTCGTTTCTACTCACTTTGAAAATAAATGTGGGCGGGAAATTGTTTCATTTTTAGAAACTATCCTCGAAAAGAAAATAGTAATTCTCTTACGATTACTAATGCTGTTCACTGCCAAAGTAATTTTTTCCCATTTCACAAAGTTAAAAAAAAAAACTAACAAGTTCCATAATATTGTTACTAGCTCCACTGAGACATAAGACGTAATGATCAAAGTACTTTTTTCCTTTTGCGGATGCCTTTTTTTCGTGCGGAGGGGTTGGTACCCATTATATAATAATGTATTCAATATAAATGTGATTTTATCTCGAGGAAACTGCAACCACGCCTTGAGACGGGCCTCAGTGACGGTAGTGCAGACCGCTTTTGAACTATTCAATACTCTCTGATGAACCGCATTGGTGTATTTTACTGTTGGACGGTGGCGTCAGCGACCCTCCTCGGTTGGTGCCACACTTGCCGTGGACGGGTTATATTTGTTAACACACTATATCTTGTGAGATAATTCAGACTTGAGCAGAGTTCCCGCCTGCAGATGCCCGCGAGCGCAGAATCTTGCGATTGGCGTAGTCTTTAAAATAAAAGATTATTTTTACGAACATGGTTTCGTTTGCGACTGTGTGTAAATTTCACGACAGTGGTAATGGACGAGCCATATTTCAAATATAGTTAAAAGTTACCTGTGGCCAAGCCAATTCTTGAATTTGGTTTATTGATTCAGCTCGTAGTAAATGTATGAATTAGTCGGGTGTAATGATAAATATACCATAGTTATTCAAATCAATTTAAAAATTAAATTCCTCTAAAATTAATATTTTTATGAATCAAATAAGCCAAACTATTACAGTTGTTAGTTAAGCTAAATATTATATTCTTTTAAATTTAAAAATGACACGGGAATCGAACCCGCCCGAAAACTTTGGCTTAATACGTCAATGCCTTTAACACAGAGCTATCTATGAATCATCCCGTGCTTAGGGTCATTCTTCACCCATATTTTAAGAAATTCTCGGCTATAAATGAACGACCGCGAGCTATCAGATAACGAAGCCACCATAAAAAAAAACAATGCCTTAAGCTGAGTGAAGAATGACCCTGAGCACAGGACGACTCATAGATAGCTAATTAAGAGCATTGGCGTAGGCTTAGTGAGCCAAAGGTTCAGAGTTCGATTTCCATGGCCAGGTGTCATTCATCTTATAATATATATATGTGTAATAGTCCACAAAATCTCCTAGAAATGGCTAAAACACATCTTAATTGATATCAACCATCATACTGATGAAATGTGTATCGCGAGCTTTGTACGAGTTTGTTGCCAGTCGCTGGCAATGTCGCATATGTAACCTATCAGTTATTAGTGAGGGCCTCTCTTACGAACTGTTTGTCTGCGCAATGTTCCGCGAATTTCAATGCGCCTTTATTTACTCTCTAGAAAATAAAATATTCCCCCCCCCCCCATACGGTAGCCTAATTCTTGATCTACATTTACACTGCCAGACAACAAATTTTGGAAATGTAAATGTAGCTTAAGCCAAATATGACAAGTAGTTCGGAACTTCCGTTTCCTGTTGCCTTCCTTAAAAACACATTTAAGATATTTAAAAAAAAAACAGCTAGGCTTACTATTCGTTTGGGTTGTATGCATCTGTAGTAATCACACTAATGTGTTATGAATAAGGAAGTTGGATTCAGAGCAAATGTACCAATTTAAGCGGAAAATCATTTAGGAAAAACTACCGTTAGTACACTCCGGATTCGAACACCAACTTCCCTGTCATGGCAGTGCAGTTGAACACGTGAGTTACGCCTTAAAGCAAGCAACCACCTAAGTGGGTATAAACCAATTTAAACCTTTGTGTATTGTAACATGGTTGAGGAAACGGAGGCCATCTTCTCCCTAAACAATCAGGAATTACCAGTGTGGAAAACGTTCCACTTCGATCTCCAAACGATTTCTTAATCAGTTACAGGACCGCACTTAATAGTTTAAAAAAAATCCATATGAATGGCATACTAATTTAGTACACACTTTTTCAAAGGTTGCATTTCAATTTTAATCTTTTGTTTCCACATTTTTGTAACAAAGATTAGGCAGGCAAAACAAAGGAAATGTACATGTAACAAATCTGTTGAAGATTGAGCGTAGAATATGATCGAAAATTGTTAGTTTAAAAAAGAGGGGTTTGGAGGGGGGGGGGCGACTAGTATAGGCCTATAGCTTTGTGTATATGTACGGGGAAAGAGGACGAGCACAGTTTATCAAAAAATGAATTTTTAAATATAGATTGCCTCTACAAGCAATTTTGTGCCAAAACACAAACATTATATTCAAAACAGTAAAAAACACTGCAATTAATAATATATATATATAAAATTGCAGTTTTTTTTTACTGTTTGAAATATATATATATATCTTTTAGAGCGCGGCGTGATGGGATGATCATATCATCCTATTCAGATGTATAGAATTTGTACACATTTTACGACATGTCGAGTTATCGCAAAGAAACTTTACCACTATGTAGTGGTGGTGTTTTGTACTGTTTTCAGCAGTTCCCAATCTGGTCACCCAGAGACGTCACAGCAAGTCACAGAAGTGATTTAAAATAATTTGCAGTGTCCAAAATGTGCCCACATCCCATTAGTAGGCAATTGTGGTTATTTAATAATATACCGTGTGAATATATATATAATGTATTATTGTTCAAACCGTTTATAATCTGTTAAGTATTTCTTTTTATCTAGGAGCACCATGAAAAACTTACCGAGACACTAAAGGCGCCGTGAACCGAAAGTTTCAGAACCTTTGTTTTAGGTAATAAAAAAAACCATCTGGAACAGTCTGTCTACAAACGTCTAGAACGTGTATATACGATTTAATTCACACATATTTGGGAGGTAGAAGGCGTTAAGTCCCCCACCACGTCTCGATCTGAGGCTAACTTACATAGAACCAGCGAACTTGAAGAGGTTCCCCTTTCAATCCATAGATGTCACGCCTCGGCTTTTCTCCGTAATCCCTTTCTCCCAAACTACTTTTATTCATCCAAAGAGGGAGAAGAATTTATAGACGAGATAATAATTATTATCCGTAGTAATACTAATGACACATTGTACTAGTATTTGTGCTTGTATATAATCTTAAAGACAAGACAATCTAAGCAAAAAATATCACTCTTTCATTCATACAAAGGAGATCAAGAGAAAATGAGTATCTTATCTAAAAATTAAATAAAATTACTTCTAACCCGCGATCTCAAAGGAATAACTCAAGCGCCTCCCTCAGAAAACACTCGTATGATAGTGACAGCCCTGGTTACCTTCTCCATTGCGATTCGGCAAATCACGTTACTCACCCATTTCACGAATCTATAATCTCAACTCACCCATGCCTAGATCGCGTCCCAGAGTAAAAGGGCCGGCAAAGTAGTGAAGCTGTCTTTCAACCTTGTAATTAGCATAGACTTCACTTCTACCGTGAAGTCTCCCTATTACCCCCTTCGTTCATCCCGTCATACATTCCTCATCCCAACAACTCAGTACAAGGACCAATTACGCATATCAACAAAAAGGTAAATCCCACTTCCCCGTAAGATACATCCTTCCTCTCTATAAGACTCCAGAGAGTATGGAGAATTTTCCCAATGCAACATCTTACAGTCATGTAAACTTTCCCAAGACACAACTTCACCGCCTGGGACTAAAATCAATAAAGAACATCCAATTCATGAAAGACAACCTTTAACACAGATAACGCTTTATATAGAAATTATAATTTTACCGAAAAAAAAATAGCTAAGGGCATCAAGGAGAGATAGGCGCATAATCATTTATTAATGTGCAACAAGGCATAAAAATAAGTTATTGTAATGTATAAGCATTTGAGTATGCCATTATTATGATTAAAGCATTATTTTCACCAGAAAAGATCAGCCAATTCACATTAAAACACTCATGTTCCAAATAAGTCCCGTTTCTATAATATATGTTTTAGAGAACTAAACCTACTGTGTATGTTCCAAGCTTGTAATAGTATATTGTTATCCCCTTCCCCTACTCAACAAGGTATTTATTGTGTTATTTCCCTCTAAGGCCAACCATCGCTCTCGTTACTTCACTGTCCATCCCATAGGCCCAAAAGTAGCTGAACCCCAGCCATCTTTTCATAGCCAGTCACAACGTGCCGCCTAAGCAAGCATGTTTATTTTTAGCAGACTAGCATCTCCACCTTCTTCACCCTTACTACTCCTTCTACAGCTCCCCTCACGCGATATACGCCAATCACTTCCCTTTTTCTAGTTTCACTCCACTCTTCAAGATTTTACATCAAGCTTCCCACTTCCTCCTCTAAAGCTCAGCTCAACTAAAAAGAGATTCCAGCTCTTCTCCACTTCCTTCACAAACATTTGTCCTTCTCCAGCTCCCTCTGCTAACCGCAATTCTATGCTGAGATCTTCCCCACCATCTTAACCATCCCTTCCCTGCTCCGGCTGCACTTCACTCACCTCCCCTTGAGCCGAGCTCTTCCCCACCACCCTCACCAAACACTTGTACCCCTTCTCAAGCTCCATTCATTGCGATTCTACACCGAGGTCCTCTCCAGCTCCGCTCCCGGGACTATACACAGTTTTTTTCCATTTCCATCTTAACCTCGCCTTCTTCAGCCCCACTCACCACGATACTATACCAAGATCTTCACCTCCCTTCGTTCAGTTTCGCTCACCGCGGATTTACTTGAGCTAGTCCTCACCTCCTCCACCTTTACTTACCCTCCATCAGCCCCGCTCTGTTCACCACGATTCTACGCTGAGCACTTTCCATTCCTACACTCACTGCGACTCCTCTTACTTCTGCTCCACGCCGAGTCCTTATGCTACCTTACCTCTATCTCATTAAACCCAATGGCCTATACCCAACGTTCCGGGCAGAGGAAGCAAGAACAGCTGGGAATACATACATCCACAGAAACCACCACTACCTCTCCCTCCTTTCCAGGTCCTAGCTGAACTTCGGAGGAGTCTACTAAAGATGGGAAACTATCAACAGCACTTAGATAGTATCGATAGTGTCACTCCTGAGTTTGGTAGCCCAATTTTCAGAAAAAGGAAAGAGAGAAGGGAAGGAAGATTGAAGCACAGAAGTATTCTGATAACTCTAATGCTTACCTATTATCCTTTCACCCAATTAGTTTGTCGTGGAAATCATGTGCTCTGAAACTTAGCCCCAAAGTGTTAAAAACAGTCCTCAAGTGAGTTTAATCTTAAGAGACCATTCTTTGCGTTCTCACAAAATTGTTTACAGGTGAGTTTATTGAGTACAGTAGTTGAAAGGTATAAATGTTCTTTTAAATTTATGCTCAACAAAAATGAATCTTTTGTAAATATTGTTTTAATTAGAAAATTCAATATCAGTCTAATTTTTATTCTGTTTTACCTCTTCTCCTTTCTTTCAGGTCATTTATGATTGTAGGAATCTGCCACTAGAAAATTGAAATGACATTGTTTCATTATGATCGATTAATTTTTCATTTATTCTATACTGTATTCTAAATTTTAACATCAACACTATCGATATTTTCCCAACCCTATGACCTACCCAAGCCACCTCCTTCCCTTCTCCCACATTAAGGAACTCTAACGCCCCCTCTACCACTAGGGTCACCCCTCTAAGACAACAAGAACCCTACAGTTCCCTACTTCCTTAACATTACTACAACCCCCAGGCGGAACAACAACTTTTACAACTGAGCCACCTACCCACCCTTCCCTCCTATGCTAAGTTACCGCCTCCAACGGAACAAAACTCCCCCACAACCTTATCAATTCTCCTTCTCACCTCTCCTCCCCCTTTCACACGATAAGGACCCTCAAGTCAAACGCACGGAATGGACAAATCTCCTTCCTTCTGGAGTCATACGAGACCGAGCTGTTTTAGCAGTCAAGAGAAAATGAATGTGTACACTTTACTTTCATAAGTAGCAACTGAGGTGAAAACATAAATTATATTTGATTTCAGCTAATCAAGTGATGTTTCAATTTTATGAAAAAAATTCTCATTAAATGGAATAATTAATTCAATGTATTGGTGTATGTATATTTCTAGGAACTTAGAACCTAATCATAACATTATGAAGGCATATTTTTCAGTAATCTGTTCCCAGTTTGAAAAAAGTAATGTTTACTGTGTGGGCAGATGACACTTGGGAGTATTATTCTTTGTGGTCAAATTAGTGAAAGGAAGAAGAGCGAATTTTGAGGCTAATGCATTCCATAACTATCGTTTACATTGTATATATAGTCATTGCTTGACAAGGATATTTATTCTTCACATGGTTTGCGAATTTTTTACATTGTTAATAGTTGGGAAAGTCTACCATAAGTGGGCAATCCCTGTGGACCAACTTAACATAAAATAAAACCTAATCTTAATACCCATTTGGGTTGTGTTAGTTCAACCAACATAGAAATAAATGTATAGGAACAATTAATATAGGAAGTGAAATTTTACTTTTATGATACACATATTTCACAACACAGAACAGAAAAGCGACCAAGAATATCTACAAACATCTGAAGCTTAACATATTTTTGACTCAATTAATGTTAAGACTCGAAAATTAAAAATATATTTTCCAATAAATTATTTTTTGTCATCTAATTCTCAAAAAATGTGTGTATAGCAAAGCCATTAATATATATGTATATATATGAAATGTAGCATGACATGAGAGCTATAACTTAAAAATTGCATTTAAAAATCCCGAGAGTTATTTGTTATAATAGTATTTTAACTGGCCTTGTCTATAGGGAGTTATAGGTATGGTCGTTAAATAACTGTGACATGTAATTCTACAATGTTAAAGCTCATTAACTATCATAATAGATGGGGCTTTGTAAAAATCACCTAATTTTTTTTTTATGTTGAAGCCTTTAGCCAAAAGGGGTTAACTCTTTAGTATATTTTATATTATAAAATAAAGACCCGGCAACTGAGTCACCTGGCAAGATAGAAAACCATAAAATGACAAAATAATTTTTTTATGTCCGAGTAAAAGAGCATAAATCAATCAGTACATTTAATAAACCAATAATTACATTTAACTTGACCAGAATTACCATTTGAGACGAGTTAGTAAATATCACTCAAGCAGTGTTGATTTGTGGTTGATTGACACTTATAGGGCCTACTACTACTCATCCCATAAATGGTATTTCTGGCTAATTTAATTATTTAATACTTTTTTTTACCAGGTATCAAAGAAATACCCTCCCCATGCATCGTCCGAATGAGCCCAGGCCTCTCTGGTTCAAAGTAATCATTATAAACTACTACTGTACAATAAGTATTTTGTAAGAACTTAGCACAAAACAATAATTAGTAATATATTATTACTAATTCTACTAGGTCTTTAAATCAAGCTAAGAGTTTGTAAAAATTGCAACTACTTATGTTGCTGTTCGTGAAGAACAAACACTTTGAAACTTTATGTAGGCCTATGTGTATTTATCAGTCCTCAAATGGAACATAACACTATTATGCCATACAATTGAAGGTAGGGCCTTACTTTGATAACAGTAAATCACCACATATCGTTTCAAGAGAAATCAAATCAAATAGCCTCATTATTCTTGGTTAATGAACTTAAATTCCACCAAGGAAAAAGTGTGGAAAGTGAAAAGTGGGAAAGACAAGTTTCTTCAAATACCTACTGTTTTAGGTTGATTTATAGAAGATTTCAGGCTAATTAATACAGTTACACTTTTAAAATTCTGACTTTGCTAACTTTGGGTTGCTGTGGAGACAATTACTGGCATAAATAATGATGGTTTTAATTATTGATACAATAATAATTTTATTTTGAAGAACTATTGAGTTGTAAATGCTTGCTCGATCAAATTAGACTCAAATATGCTGAAATAAATTTCAAATTACATGGTATTATTTCAGTTAGAAATGATTTCTTGCTCAAATAAGAATTAAATTTACCAAGATTATTTTCAAATTACACACCCTTTGTGGTATGTTGAATCTACAATATTGAATTAAGTTGTATTGACCATTATCAGTTCAAGTAACTTGTTAATCATATTTGTATTATGAGTTGTTGTAAGGCCTGTATTTGTTTTTCTTCTGTGTGTCAAAATATTAATTCCACGAAGCAAGCTTTCTTGATCAAGAGTACTGATATCATACTCACTTGGGTTGCTTTATTGCACAATAAACATTTTCATGGAGTACTAACATGGGTGGAGTGGCAAATTCCCAGCGGCACAGGACTACCAATATGATGGCTCTTAGATCCTGTATTAATATCTATCACTGAAACAATGTTTCAATATAATCTGAAGTGAGGTAGTTATATCTTTATTATTAGTTAATTTAATCCCAAAGCCATTTCAGCTATATTATCGATGATCAATTTCTTTCTACTGGTATGAGCAAAAATGCTCCTAAATACCAAGACAATTTTTGGGTGTCTTTATTCAGGGTGTCCAGCCAAACTATATTTTAAAATTCCCCGACTTTTCTAGGTTTCCAAGAGCTAGTTTTAAACTTTTCCAGTGACTATACATTAACAATATTTTAAGGTCACAACTTTATGCAATAATATTTTTGGAAACACATACATTCTGAGATTGTGACAGAATATGAAAGGTTACAGCTTAAAGTGATGAGCTATTGGGTAGAGCGATCTAAGTTAGATTTCAGTGAGAATAAATATCACCTGGTACAAATACAGTTTGAAAACTAAAAACGTGCAGCAGAGGGATGGAAAGATGACACAAAAATACCATGTTGAATTTGAGAATTAAAATTAGTACATTCAAATGGGTTAAAATATATTGTTGTGTGTATTAACTGGAATAAAAAAGGTATATTGACTATTGTAAATCAAATGAGTTTTTTTTCCTTGTGAATGTGAAAATTCAAGAAATTTAATAAAATTACCTGACTTTTGCTTGTTTTCCAGGTCGCTGGACACCCTGATATTACAAACATCTTATTAAGATTGCAGCTTGATGTAATAATATTTTTATACATAAACACATTCTGAAACTGTGTTACCCTTTACAGGTGTTAAAGTATTTTAACCTAAAGCAATGTGCTGGGTGGTATAACTTTAGTTAGATTTCAGAGAGATCATATTGAGACATTAAAAGATCACCTTACACCAGTACAATTTAAAATTGTTACTAGACACATTCTTTTTTATTTTATTCTTCCTTTAATGTAATCAAATTCTTGTGCATGTGCATAGCCACGACTCAACTTTGGCTAAAGATGTGCAGTAGAGGGGCAAAAAGATATTAAAATCACTCGTTGACTTTGAGAATCAAGATTAGTATGAACAACAGGAACTGCGTTAAAATAAATTCGCGTTGAGTATTAACTGCAAGAAAAATCTTATTTTTACTACTGTAAATAAAAGGTTTTTTTTCTTATAGTAAATATGTGAAAATTCCAAAAGTATTGATAAAATTCTCTGACTTTTCTCTGACCAAAATTCCCTGACTTTTTCAGGTCACTGCACACCCTTTTATTGATATTTTACATTTGTAAATTATACTCCACTCGCTACTTGTGTAGTCGCTAAACACATGATTTATGTTTGTCTCAAGAGATTGTTTATAAACAACACCAAGAAACAATCAACAGGATGATTTTACATTTAATTAGTTTATATTCACAAACCATTGCTATTAGTTCTTTTGGCCATTTGATTTAAACCATAAGAAGAGTAAATTATTTCTTTTTCACACTCAATAATGAACTACTCACTAGAGTGTGTTCTAATTTCAGCTAGCGTATTTGAGTGATGTGTCACAACTAGTGATTGAGGTAGGATGTGTTAAAGTGGGGAAGGAGGTATAAAAATTCAGTGCTACCCGGTGCTACATCTTTAAGCCAAAATATGTAGGGGCGGTTAAGTTGTGTTGCAGTATTGTAGCTATCACACGAGCACTGCTGCAACAGGCCAGACGTCAGAGCAGCATGGTACATGTTGGCGGTATTTCATATATTTTTGATGTATCGTGTAACATGAAGTGGCTTGGTGTTCTAGTTGGGTACAGACTGTGTATCATGCATACTTCCAATAACATCATGTTTGTTAAAACAAAATTGCAGCAGATATTAACAGAGGTGGAACTGACAAACACATTTGTAAGCACCACATTAAAAAATCAGTCCAGATGTACTATAGTTGGTTTTAAGATTATAAATGGCCATAGCTAAGTGTACTTGAGAGTATTATGTTTACTGTTGTTTTTTATTATTACTAGGAAGAACAAAAATGTGAAAGATTCTAATCAATATGTTTCAATATTTTAACAATTAAAGCTAACACTAAGGTTAATGCGTCGCTTAAAAGTTTTGTGCCAGTACATTGAAGGCAAATACCCCTGGTTTATTCCTTTGACAAAGAATGTGGTTATTTATAGTACTTTCCATTTGCACCACATGTTCTGCCCGCCAGAACCTACTAGATTTAATTACCCTAACAATGTCTGATCAAGTGTACATGATTTGTAATTATTTATTATCTTCATCTCCTTTTACACCAGTACATTGTTTCAAACAACCTAAACTTATTTTTCAATATGTAAGGTAAGATACCATGTTTCACAACCATCAAGAATCGGTGAACATTTGTGTTTTGTATATAGTGAGTTTAATAAAATTTCCTGACAACAGGCAAAACCCCAAGTAATAGCATGCATTTCTTGATTGCATTTTTTACCTAATTTCCACTATAATATTGTTATTTCTAGTTAGAATTGTTCCTAAATATTTGAACTAATTAACCCTTCCAAATGATATGTTGTTTGCAGCAATCTCTAAAAATTGTCATCCTCAAGCTGTATTTTCCATTTGACCTTAGTACTCAGTTTTATTAGAGTTCACTTCTAAACCTATTTCCCTGGTAGCCTTTAATAAAATGTCCTGCATTTCTTGCAAGAGCTTTCTTACTATCACTTCTGCATATCCAATAGTTGCATTGTATTTGTCTGTCAAACCTTCCCTACTCTTTTCCATTGC
Source organism: Timema cristinae (assembly GCA_039000515.1). NCBI lineage: Eukaryota > Metazoa > Arthropoda > Insecta > Phasmatodea > Timematidae > Timema > Timema cristinae. The sequence goes on from JBCFYV010000024.1 coordinate 23,821,539, forward strand.
CCTCAGAGCATACTCGAAATCTAAGTTAAAAAGTAATGGGGAAAGCAACATCTTAATGTTTCAATCCATTATTTATTTTGAAAGCATCTGATAAACACATACTCTGCCATTGTATCTGTCAAGCATATCTTATTAGCTTAACAGGTCTTTTTGGTATAAATTTCATATAATTGTTCTTCTTTGACTTCTCTAATACTTGGCTCTGGGACCTGTGGTTTAGCAATATGGATTTCAATGCCATTACCTATTCGGATGCTTCATGAGCATTTAAAATAAGGGTGAAATAGTTATTCCATCCAATCAAATCATCAATCAATTGTCAAAAGATTACTATTCTAAACTTTCACCAAATTAATCCTAGCCTTCCTATATCTGCTAATACATTAATAAAGTTTCCTCCCTATAGTCTATTTTTGTATTTTTGTTATTTTGTATTATCATGTTAACTTGACCCTTTAAATACTTTGTTTAGTGAATAGAGTACTGGCCTTCCTTTTTTGTATTGCTAAATGTGTTTAAGGTGGTTATGAAGGAGATGAAGATAAAAAAGGAAACTACTCAATTGGAGCCTATAAGCATGTTGTATTTGTAGTGGTGGAATATCAAAGCACCAAGTTGAAATTACTAAAATTCTTATCAAATAATGAACTTAAGTAGTGTCTCAGTCTTAGGTTTTTAAAAGAAAATACCATTATACTTTAGGTTAAGAGATACAATAGAAAATCTCACCAAGACACTTGTGCAGACTGACCAGTACAGCCTCCAAAAGTGATTGAGAGGATGCATCTGCAATATGTAGGTAAAAATAATAATGGGATTGTTAATTTATTTTAAGTTAAGAGTGTTGATTTCCAAACAAACTTGCAAAAAAGTTGAATCTTGTTACTTAATTTCTTTGAAGCTTCTTGAAGTTATACACTAACTTCTTTGTAAAGTTATTATATCATTGAATATTTATACAAATTAGTTATTAATATTTATAGTGTTATAAACCTGTTTATCATGAATTGTGGTTTTAAAATTTTATAAATGCCCATTCTTGAATGATTAAATATGATATATCTATAATTACCAACACTTCAAGATAAAAAGTATAGGTAAGTGAATTGAAAAAAAATCTGTATAGCTGCCAAATTTACCCTAAATAAGTCTTATTCTTGTTTAATGATATTAGCTTTAGGACAAAAATATGTATTTTTTCACGCCATACAAAAAATTTCCAAAAAGAATCATTAAATTGTTTATTTTTATCCATGAACAGAGACAAGACATAATACAGCATAAAGACATACCTTATTTAGTATTGATTGGCAAGGCAACAAATACACTTTTAAATATGTATGTTATTTTGTAAAGTAATCAAAATATAATAAACATAGGCATCATAAAACCGAAAAAATTGTTGAATTTTAGAATTTTTAGTGGGAAATCCAGGAGAGTTGATAGGTATGTGAATCCAAGGCCATAAAGAAAATACTTGTGCACAGACAAGGTATACACTAGACCCACAGTCTACAGATTAAAATGGCTGCACTCTGTAGGATAGCTCGAGTCCAACACGGGTATCACTAGGTGTCATTAAGTGGCATTTATAAGAAAAAAAGCTCATTTTAAAGATGATTTCACTATAGAAAGGACACAAATAGCCATCTTGAGTCAATTGGGTGGCTTTCATGAAGCTAGATTCAAGTAACAACCCAGCCGCCTCTTCACAAAGTGCTTACGAATACTGTCTATCACAATTACAACAGTCCCCTTATGGCAAACACGTTAAAAGTGAGTAGTTTAACAACTGTAAATTTGGAAGTACTTTTATTACTGAGCATTGACACTAGCAAACCCCAGTGTTGATGGACTCAACCTGGCTCAAGGAACGCAGTGAAACTTCCATAAGGCTGAAAACCTGGTATATCCTTGTCTATGTCCTTATGTCATGCTGAAAAAGTAAAAACCATGGTGACTATCTTAGAATTAATCCAATACCTACATACAGTGTAAAAGAAGACCTTTGCTAATTAGTTAGTGAGCAAGAATATTTTATTTAATATATTTTATTTTATAAATTTGAGCTCAAAAGTGTGAAAGCCAGACAAGCTCACTTATTTTGGCTATTTCCTATCAGGTGAACTTGAAATAATTTTTTTTTAGCAATTTTAATAAAACTGTAAGTTAGTGATGTCAAAGAACATTCAGATTATATTTGTTTTTAGTATTTGGTAATCTTAGCTGATATATGAGTGGTTTCTTAAATATTCCAGACCATAATACAAACCTAAATAAGTTTCTGGAGTTTTTCAGGACATTATAAAATCCTGAAGAACAGTTCCAAACATAATAAAAAAAAGGAGGATATTTTAAATAATAAGCGACTTTCTTTAATATTCCAGGCACTCTAGCCTGTGTGATAACAGTGTTACAACTACATCCTACATAATAATGTGTATATAGTGATGGTGTTCTAATGATAATTAAGAAGACTGTATAGTAAACTTAAGAATTGGATTTATTCCCACTGTAATGGTCATGGTCATATTTATAAAAGGTGTCATTTTGATATTAACAGGGCAGAAGTTAGTTGTACAGTCGGACAATATGAAGCATCTGAGGGTAATAAAACAGTTGTGATCACAAGCTTCTCGTGGCCAAAATTCTTAGGCAAGATAGAAAAGAGAGTTTGGGGGAGGGGGCTTTGCTTTAAATATTATATGCTTCAAGATGCTATTTGGAGGCTTTTTTTATATTATATATGGCCTTGAATGTCCTTATGTTCTGTAATTTATGTAAGGCCCACTAGACTCTTTATTGCGCATAGCAAAGAGAAAGTGGGGGAAATTTCCCCCATGTCTTCCACCTTAGTTTCGCCATCCCCAAAGCTGACTATTTTTAAATTAAATATATAAAAAACATTAAAATATTTATATTTAAATGAAAATCAATGTGTGTTGATTAATTATGTTAAATATACATACTAGTAAAAATATATTTTTTTAAATTTCCACTTAAATTGCAACATGCATATATTCAGTGTATTTGAATATTTTTAGATATATAGTGCAATTTGTTTTCTGAACTGCTACCAATTAGACAAGAATGCTTTGAGTAATTTTTTTTATTAAAATGCCTAGTAAGGCCATCCTTTTTTCTTGATGTGGTTATATTTAAATCAGGAATGGATCTTCCAATACTATTTCGAAGCATTCTTCTAAACTTCTTATACTACAAATAATGCACTTGAACTTATTACTATAGCAATTCACGCCATTCAATCCACTCATTATTGTGTTATTATATGCATATAAAACACAAACTTTCGTTTGTTGGCTTTCACTGATACACACATAAAAACAAAATCACCTGTTGCAACAAACTTTACAAAAGATGGAGGTAGAGGGTCAGTTACTTCTAAACTTAAATATTTCCCTTTCCACACAAAACCCCTTTAAATCCTATTCCCACACCCTCAAACTTTTACTAATGTCACTTTTTGTTTTTGTATATTTCGGTGACTTTGGTTCTAGTTGTCACCCTTTGGGCAAAGCGCTTCCTTAGGCTGTTGTTAAGTCGTAATGTTGTTGCGGGCATTCCTACCTAAGCCTCAAGGGGTCATTGTCATGTGAGGGAAAATATTTTTCTAACTGATTGAGGCTTGAATTAAACTTAAAAAGATTACCAGGAGAATATTTTCACAAACAATAAATAAAATTAAATAATTACATCCTCAACCAAAGCCAAGCAGTGCTTGCCCTGATGTAACACCACTGGTTTTGATGTGTATACCTGTAATTTCAAAGGCGATCAAATTTGAAATAGAACGCAGAACTTAGGTTTATATATTACTTTGGAGACTATACACAAAATATTTTTGTAATGTGTCTATATAGAAATGTATTATTAGATTAAAATCAGCGAAAAGGGAGACTTATTACAATTATACGTCAGCTAGGTTTCTGTATTTTCTATCGATTGTAAATATAATTGTCATTTAACTGTCACAGTTAATTTGGTGTCCTATAACTTGGTAGGACACACTTGGTTATATCAGTTTAATCCAAATGGGAAAGATGAGATCTTACCTAAAATAGGATATGTTGAGGATTTGATGACAGTCACTGAAAATAATTATTCTGTAGTGCGAGAAACTTAGCAGATTTTGTTTATCTTTATAATAATGGGTTGCCTATAAACATTTTTCTGTAGATATTCCCCTGAAGGCTAATCTCATCCCTGTCTCTCATAGAGCTTACACTTTGTGTAAGCTTGTGAAGAGGAATTATGTAGTTTGTAGAATCAGAATATTATAAAATGGGTTTGTTCGGGCCTCAAATTGGGCTAGTCCTATCGTAGTAGTTCCAAGAAAAAATTGGTCCTTGCGTTTGTGTGTGGCCTTCTACTGTAAATCCAGCTGTTAAGATGGAAAACTACCCCTTGCACTTAATTGAAGATGTGTTCAATTCGTTAACAAATTGTAAAGATTTTGGTATAATTGATACATAATGCTTATTTGGAATTGTCAGTAAACAAATCCAGTAAAAAGTTAATTACAGTTAATACTCACATGGCCCTCTATCAGGTCCAGAGGCTATGTGTTAGCTTAAACTATGCACCGTTCATTTTAGTTTGTAATTGAGAGTGCTGCAGGGAATCGAGAAAGTTGCAGCTTACTTGGATGATATTTTTTGGGAGGTAAGAAATGTAGAGAGGTCCGTATGAAAGTATTAGAGTGTTTACACAAGTACATTTTTTAAAATAATTTTAATACCAATAAATTTTCTAGCTTTTAATTATTTTAAAGCAGTGCATCTTACTAGGTACTTTTTCAGGTTATAAACACACTAATTACGCTAATGAATTAAGAACAAGGAAGGTTAAATTTAGAGGAAGTGTACCTGCATCTGTATGGAGGGAAAATGGAAAGCCAGTATACCAAAATGGGATTCGAACAACAATCTCCTTGTCATCAGCAGTCTACTATAACACAAGAGTGAATGATGCCTTAGACCATGTGGCCACCAAAACAAGTTTTTTTGTTGTTTTTTTATGTGTAGAACATCTTGGTTATAAGTTTGATGGTACAGGTCTTTTCTCTGCAGATAGTAAAATCGAGGCAATAATATGGGCCCCAGTCCCAGATGATGTAACTCAAAGGTGTATTTGGCATTAACTAACTACTACCCTAAGTTTTTAATGATGTCAGCAGACTTGTTACAGCCCTTGTATGGTCTTACAAGGTTGGATGTTTCATGGGAATGGTCCATAGTTCCAAGGAAGCCTTTTCAAACAGTAAACAACTTTTTGCAAGAGTTCAGCTGACGATGTTTAACCCTAAATGACCACTAGTATTAACTTGCAACTCAAGTGCAAAGTGTTGTAATTATACACAAAATGAACTCTTTCTACAGCAACAAAAAAATATAACCAGATAGGGAGGGTACGTCAATAATGTTTGGGCTGAAGAAATTTACAAAATGCTGTGGAGGAACAATGTTTTTTTAGCACCCACACCAATCTCTCAAGTATGTCTTTAGCTTGACCCAGAAAGTTCCTGTATGTTTACAGCGATGGAGTACAATAGAGGACCCTTTTTTACTATTGGTCTTGCAATACTTGAGAGGGAAGTGGCTAAATAAAATCAATAATACATCAGTTAAAAAATATTACCACTTGCAGGATGGACTTAGTAGTTTGGATGAGTGTAGTGTAGGGCATAGGGTTGTTATCCCTATAAACTTGCAAAATAAGGTGCTGGATCTACTTCATCGGGATCATCCATGGGTAGTAAGGAGCAAACATTTAAGCCGTTCCAACGTTTAATGGGTAGAGAAAGGCCATAATAGTCTAGTCTCACTTGTCAATTTACTAGCAACAATGAATAAAATAAAATTGGAGTCATTTATGTCCACTGTACCTTGGCACCGTCTTCATGATTATTTTTAGAGTTTTAAGATAATAAAATATTCTTCTTAGTGGACAAACATGGTAAATGGGTGGAAGCATGGGTAATGTGTACCACTAAGGTCTCAAATGTAATCACTAAGTTGAATGATTGTTTTAGCCATTTTGGCACACCTGAGATCCTAGTAATGGACAATGGTCCTCTTTTCCAGTCTGCTGATACACTAAACTTATGAGTTATATAATATTGAAACAATGTATTCCCTAGCCTGTGCACCAAATTCCAACAGGCTGGCAAGGTGTATGGTTAAACAAATAAAAAGTTATGGAATAAATAGCTAAGTTATTATATTTTGTTAGTTATGTGACTAACAAAACTATAATTGCATGGTTATTTAATCCATAGCTTTATCATTTGTTGAACCATCCATATGCTCTGTTAGCCTGTTGGATTATGGTGTTTAGGGGTCATAGATTACATAACTAACCAATATAATAGCTTGACTATTCAATCCATAATGATATGTGCATATACTAGTCAGTGTACTATTGGCAGCATGAAGCCCTTCCAAGTCGAAGATGGCTCCATTATCTGATAGCTCGTGATCTTAATTGATCCCTCATATGTAGTTGACAAATTCCGCACGTACATCACAAACTCTGCCTTAAAATATGAGTGAATATGAGTGGAATGACCCCTGTATTGCTCAGAGGTTAGAGCATTGGTGTACTAAACCAAAATTCTTGGGTGTGATTCACGTGTCCAGGTGTCAATTTTCAATTTAAAGAATATAATGAAATAATATTAAAGTAAGGATGTTACTATCTGCTGATAAATCACTTTCAATAATTAGGAGGTTGAATAAGGTACTTTTCGCAATTGGTTCATTGTTACCCAAAGAGTCCCCTGTGAAGGTTATGTTTAAATACCTAGTGAAGAACAAGTTATCTTTCTTTAATCCAAGATTAAATGCTAAGGTTACTAGGAAAATAGTATCTAATCTGGATAGCAAAACATTTGCAGTTACTGATCAAGTATTTTAAGTTTACAATTTTAAAATTAATATATATACTCTCTCTCCACGCATGTATGCACACACAAACAAACATATATATATATGTGTGTGTGTATATGTAACACGTGTTACTGCCTGTTCAGGTTATGTACATATGTACTAATTATGCTATGTGCTAGGGATAAGGAAGGTTGGATCTACAGGAAGTGTACCTGCATTTGTATTAAGTGGAAAACGACCCTTAGTACATTCGAGTGGATGTTTATGTTAAGCTAACAGGTTCTAATATTTCTATCAAATACCTTGTTAGTGTCCGTTACAGTCTCCCAATCGAGCTAAGAAAGCCAACCAAAGCTCAAGTACTCTCTTAAAGATAATTAGATTTAAAGGTATTAATTAGATTGTAGTTCAGAGTGGATATTTTGTCTATGTTGTGGTAGAAAATTTTGTGATTTTTATCATTATTTTAATAGTACTTTGTTTTGAATAAAACATGTTAAGACAGTTTATTCTAAAAAAGGGAGAAATATTATGTTGGCCACTGTTTATATCGGTGAAGGGGTTGATAGCTGGACCCGCCTCCTTCCCTCTATTTACCCTGTCCCCGCCCTTTGTTATTAAATAAAGAAAGAAACTCAAGATTCATTAAGATTTTGTTTGATCTCGGTAAGATCTTATAATAAAAACTGAGATCATATATTTAAAAATTTTCAACAATATTATATTCATAATGTATTAATGTGTAGAGCTACAGTAGTTTTTAAAAGGCTTCAAATTAAATGTAAACATTAAGCCAACTGTTAAACCAGACTGCTAGGATCCCAAGAAAACCTAGCCAAGTAAATCAATAAATGGCAAGGGAAAATCTTGAGTCAAAAAGCATTCAGAGAAAAAATCTAGTCAACCAGCATAATAGTAGGAGAAAATCTAGGAATAAATATAGATTATAGATTGGAAAAAGCTAAGTAACAACCTAAAAATAAATAATGTATTATCCCTCAAAGTTAAATTGTAATTGGTAAAATGATTGGTGACTTAAGTTGAGGCCACGTAAATATGAAAGGATTTTTCGACGGCATGTTAAAATTGTATAGGTGTTTCCAAAGAATCAATTTAGATCAGTAAAAAAATAAGGTTATTAGATATCGGAGAGATGATCTCGATTCAAGTGCTGACTGGAGAATGAAGTTCTGGTCCCCTCGTGTTTCTGCTACTTGGTGGACTCAGTGAAGTGTTGTCAACTAAACGCTCGGTGGGTTCAATGCGTCGTTGCTGACTAATCGTAGTTGAAATCTTAATTTATGGGTGATGTAAAAGCAACTAACGTAGGGATGAATTTGTCTGCTTGGCTCAATATATTGGGTCTAGGAACCAATGCCAGTGGGAAACATAATATACATAGTTTATAATCTGATTACCTATAGAGAATGTATAAATACTCTGTAGGAATATTTATGGTCTATAATTGTAAAGAGTGAAAACATTATAGGCAGAATACAAAGGATTCAATTCAAAATGCCAAGGAAACACCATAGATATAACTTTCAGAAAGTAATGCAACCTTCTGATTATAGCTAATAGTATATTTGTAAAAGTTTGGGCAGAGCCAGAAGGACTAGTCAAGATGAGTGTGATATTAAACCATTCCAAAAGACAAACACCATTTTTTAATAAACTAACCAAATGTTTATTCCAACGAGTCTACACTTCCCCGTGGCTTATAACTTAATGCTATTCTGAGAATTCAGTTGTATCATCACTGAAATTGCAAGGATTACACCGAAGTTATATCAAGTATTGGGAAGGACTACAGGGTTCTTACAGACACATGATACATACATTTAAGGACGTTTCAAGGACTTTTTAAGGAATAAAACCGTTATTTATAAAAGTGCCAAAAGCTAAACATGCCAAATGAATTTTTTTTTAACCATACCAAATCTTAAAGAGATGGAAAACATTAACTTTACAATAAATTTAATGAACAGAGAACTATAAAATGGTAATCTAACTTTGATGAACTAATAGCTATCAGTGAGCATTTTAGTGCAAAACTATAATTATAACTGCTTAAAGGGTTGATAGGTATTCAAACATCTTAAAGGAATTATTACAAATGAAAGTTTTAAAAAAACTTTAAAAAATGGCAAATGCACATGAATTGAGATTTTTAAATATAGGAAATTAAAGAAAACAAAATCGTATTTCATCGACAGTAGCGCTAATGCATTTGTCAGAAAAATTAACACTTGTTTCCTCTTGCCTCCATCGAGATTCCATCCCATAGGAGCGACTATCTCTGAGATGATGACGCGATAACAAATAAAATCAAAGAAGCGAGAAGAGCAGCAGAGAGTAAATTAAACAGGAGACAACAGCTAACGCTGAATCAAAAAGGATGCGCTAGATATTTACTGCCCCTGTGCATCTTAAATCACGGTCTTTACAGCTTTTCTTCCCAAACAATTCAAAAATAAATATTGAAACCTGGAAATTCAAGGACTTTTCAAGGCCCAGAGCAATTAAAGAACTTTTTTTATGCCTTGAACAGAGCCACATTAAATTCCAGGTCTTTCAATAACCCTGGGACTGGCTTACTAATATAAACGTGAAAATAGTAATTTAATTCTAGATACAAACTAATAATATTTGTTTGAGTTTACTTGAAATCAAAGCTTGGCGACAAAAGATCATTTCACATTTTTTGTTAATTTTAAAATAAATTTTAATAGGCATACCTTTAACACTAGTTATAAATTTAGAATATATATATATATTTTTTTTACTATTTTCGTCAAATGTATCAATAACTTGGTTAAATGCATTAAAACTTTACCAATCTCATGGTTCAATGATTTATATATGGTAAGATTGGGGTTTATATAAAAAAATATTCCTCAAAACTTTTTTCTTTATGCATTATGTTTTGCTACCTATTCGAGCAGTTTACATATCAGCTACTAATGAGGTAGGTAGGAGGAATAATTTAAATGAAGGAAGCTTTCAGTTGCATTGACAAAATGGGGAGCCATTTGGTAAAAAAAATATCAGTACAACTAACCAGGATTCAAACACCATCACCATCCAATCAGACTAGAGAGATCAACACACCTCTGATCACATGCCTACCAGCGCAGGTCCTAAACATTTTCTTTGTAAAATTGAAATATACAATTGTGACTAGAGAAAAATAACAATGTTGTAGAATGAACATTGATAGTTCTGTAATTTGGTGCATTTTAACTCTAGGGGACCAATAGCCCAGTAATATTAGCAAAAAAATTGATGAATAGTAAACAGATATTGGATCAAAGTTTTGAAATTTGGTATACATGTTCATGTTGGCATTACATAGAAGCAACTCCTGATATGTACTTAGTAACGCTGCCATCTTGAAAAACGGTGCAATTTTTCAGTTTTTAACATATATCTCAATGATGGTACACTCTTTTGAGATAGGTGGTAATACAAAGAAAGCAATATTTCCCATAAAAAAAGTGTTGAGCATAATTAATCATCCAGTGTACAGTTTTTATGCAAATTCCAATGGCTACATTACCAAGAAGGCTGTGGATTGTGAAGATTTGTTGATGATACCTACAGCTACAGAAATGTCTTTCAATCATCAAGTGCCATTTTTGTACGGTTGACCTACTCATTCTGCTGATAACTTTGGCTCCAGCAGAACACACGATTTATTTGCTAAAACCAGGAAGAGGTGACATGCAAAGAAAAATGTGTTCTTCGCTTAACATTCAAACTCGTTCTGGATTAAAGTACACTATTCTTTTCTTGCATGTATTTAGAAGGTGCGTCGCAACGACTTCATGATTTTTCAAAACAGGGAAATTGAAGTGCTTAAAGTGAATGAATGATTGGTAATATTTACAAGATGTTGCATAGACTTTCAAAAACATGAGAGCTTCGTGCGAAAATATTGTGCTAGTCAAAGAAAGTTTCTCACTTTTTATGGTGCACCTTAAAGGAGACATCTGTAAATAAGCACAGATGTAAATCGTTCTGCTCTATCTACTACTCATAAAAAGATGAGCTTGCTTCTCTCCCACCAAATGAAACAGGCATGAGAGAACACTGCTTAGGAGTGTGCCACCAGATACTAAGTGGTTCAGCCATGAGAAATGTCCTGAAATTTCGGGGTGGAAGAGGAATGGCAATGCCCTGGTACCAGTACCAATGAGTCAAGGTGCTGCCCTGGATTCTTTACTAGCATCAATGAATTCATGCAATTACTAGAAAGGATGAACATCATCCAGCGGGTGCAGAAGAACTGGGCTTAAATGCTTGGTTATCTGTCGCTATTGTCATTAAGTTTACTGCTTGGAAGGACCAGATTCCAAGGACGTGATTCAATCATTTCACTGACTTTGCACACCGACTTTGATCAGCATGATAATGCCCACTAATTTCCCTTACTTTGTGTTGGCGAATATATCATCGTGGAATAAGCCAGGACGAGCAATGCATGCACTACTTATTTCATAAAAAGACTGGCATTATAATAGTGATTATTATTGTTCATTATTCTTGCTTTGGTGGGGTGATTAGATCTATATTCAATTTCTTACAGTTCAACAGGACTTACAAAACTAAAACTGAGCTCACCAAGATGGATTTCGGTATATTCTAAGATTCACTGTATGTTTGCAGCAATATATTTGTTAAACTGTACATCCTATAATAAATCTAGATACAACTTTTTTGTGGGGAATTTTGCTATATTTCTTTTGTTTAACCACTTTCATCTTGATAAAGTTAACTCTTACTGAGATATATGTGAAAAACAAAAAAATTGCACTATTTCTCAAGATGGTGACGTTCACTTACCAGGTACATATCAGGACTATAAGTTACCTCAATTTAATTCTGAAATGGACCTGTATACAAAGTTTAAAAGCTTTGGGTCCAATGATCCACTATTTTTCCTTTTGTGATTGAGCTACAATTCCATGATAAGTGTTATTTGTCACATGCAATATAAGTTGTGTGTAGACAAGATTGGTCAACTTAATGACCTAGATGTGTCGAATTGTGTATGTAGAGTAAAACAATTTTGCTTGGGCAAGCTGGAAATTAAAAAAACTTATGGATGTTTCTATCGGTAAAAATGGTTCACCAAATGTAACACCAGTGCTCTAAATACGAACAGAACGATACTGGATGTTTACTGTCAAAAGTAGCCTGCAGATGCTTGGGAAGTTCTATGTTTTGCGGGTTTACCTTTCTGATTCAGAGAATGAAATCTACTCTTCTTTCTTCGTGTAACACCTATATCAAGATGACAAACTGATGAATTCTAATGTTTCTCAGCAATCTCTTTCTGCCACAGAAGTCTTCAAGGGTAGCCTAGTCTAGGTCACATTCAATGTTCATATCTGTTGACAAACATTTTAGCTGTAACACTGCACACAAACCACATTACACTTACATTAGTTTAGTGGAAAAAACTGAGATATACAGAACATAAGCTAATTTTTTTAAATGAAATACACGGGACAATTTTCAATGTTTATTAGAAAGACATATTTTTAAATATTAGGGTGGGAACTGTCATTAATGTTAAAAAAATATTAAAGAGTGAAAAAAGTGACCTTAATTTCACAAATGAGTAGAAATGTACATAAAGTAAATTTTCATAATCTTAAAGTGATTGTCCACTTTAACCTCACCTCCACTATTTTAACCTTTCTTTCCCTTTAAATAAAATGTCAATCTGTTATACATAATATTTTATAAATATAAGTTGAAAAATGACACAAAGACAAAGGAGATGACCAAATATTTGGCACATAGTGCCAAAGTACGACTTGACTATCCATGTTTGCTTACATATAATTTTTCAATGTATATTTGAAAATTATTTCTAAAAAGCAGATAATCCATATCAAATGCTTGTCATATGGTGTAGAAACTTAGCCTCTGTGCAATTCATCAACACAAAAAGCTGATAGCTAACAATGTTGTTCATCATCAAACTCCACATTAGACTTTGCCATAAATTAATAAAAAACATGACCTTTAGGGCTCTTCACCAGAGGTTTATCTTTTATATGCTATGCTAATGAACCCTAGTTATAGATTTTAAAGCTTTTTCTTTTACACATGAGTAATTTTGGTGATGGGGGAGACAGTAGCAGCCATTCAAACATCCCCTCCTATACCAGAGATTATTTACAACTTTAGACCTTTTATTTTTCTGTTGCTCATTGTGTGAACAACTTGTTAGTAGAGAGAATGTTTTACCTTGTCCTCTTACTCAACCTAGTGACCGCAACTACGAACTCACTTTGAATCGAGCATTGAATATAACAAATCTCACATTTTAATTAGATTTACAAAAGAGTTCCAATTGTACTAAATTTACTTGCCATAACAAACAGTACCAGATCCAGAATAGGGGAGTTTGAATTAAAGTTAACACACTCATGTTTTGCTCCATATCTCTCTCCCAGTCCACCATAAATTAATTATGTTAATGAAGCAGGGATGAATAAGGTAGAATTTAGAGGAAATATACCCGTATGTGGGTTGAAGGAGAGTGCAAAACCATTTAAAAAGAACCACTTTCAGAATACCAAACCATTAGTCACTCTCCAACTTCCCTGTCATCAGCCATCAAGACAACGTGAAAATGGTATTTCGTCCGTATGCTCATAGGCATGGGTAAAAACTCTCTTAACAAACATTAAACCCCCTTTGGTGGTCACATGGTCTAACGTGTCACTCTTATGGCAGACGTGATTGCCAGTAATTGGAAGATTGGTGATTGAATCCCAGTCGGGTGTGCTGAGGATGTTTTTTCCTTGGGCTTCTGTTAACTTGAGGTTGAAGAAGGTTGAGAGGAGTAAGTGGGTTATGATGTTGCTCTAAGGCAGAAGAATGATGAGAGGAGTAAATGGACTATTACATTGTCTTGGAGAGGGGCAGGGAGGCTTATCAATCATATCCTAGAACTATATTATCCTGGGAAGCTCTAAAATGTATTAATTTGATATTGGACTTGTTTGTCCCCTTTCACAAATGGGTAAATCAGTGGTCTAATTGCTGTGCTTGTCAAATATTTAATCCAATAAATACATAATGAAAATATCTGACACACTGGCGCTAAAACATTTACAAAAAAATTACAAGCTGTGTAGTTTGGCTTGAATATCAATGCTTGACTCGGCAGTTGATTTGTTTATTGGAGAGTCTGATTCAATATAAAATGAAGAGGATGTTGTAAAACTATTTCATTTTAAGTTCTTATCAATGTGAAAATTTTAGAAAAGCTCCGGATGTTTGAATTGGTCTAGTCAAAATGGGTTTTATTCATTTTTGTTTATTATGAAAAAAAAATAAATAGTTTTCATTATCTAAAACAAATCGTTTTTTAACACTCGATCAGATTTTGAAAGCATAAGCACCCATACACATAAAATATGCATCAAAATGGGAGAAAGCTATATTCATAAAGCTGTTCCTTTTATGCATTTGTTATTAATGTGAGCAAGTCTGCATTTGATAGTTAATTTTGAATCAATCTTTCCTTACATAAATGATAATCAACTCCACATGGGATTAAACCATTTAAGTATCTGAGGTTTTTAGTTAGGCAACCATTCTAGGCTGAAGTTTCTATGATTCTTTACAGTGTCTCAAAATAACTGTGTGTTAAGATAAAATTAGAACAATGATCTCACTACTCCTGGATACTAGAATCTTCAACACAATCCTTAATAGAGTTGTAATAAAGACAATATTTTCTTAACACAACTGAGTATGATTTTCATTACTTCAAGTGATGTAACTTAAGACCTTAATTCCCCACTTACACCTGAGAATGTAACTTGACCCAGTTGAAGCATGACTGGACGTGTCAATTTTAAGCCAATTGTGCTGTTTTACTGTGTTTTGTTTAGACAACTATGAATTAAAATAAATTGATGGTCGTCTTTTTAGAGCTCTTCGGCAGCTGTAAACACTTGCTCTTTTTTTACTTACTTATAAAGATAAAAAAAGATAAATACTTGGAGAAATTTGAAATGTGGTGCTGGAGAAGACTTGAGAAAATCAGGTGGACAGACAGGGTGACAAATGAGCAAGTCCTATGAAGAGTGGGTGAGAAGAGAATCATTTGAATGTGATTCCAGTACAAAGCAAACTGGATCAGACACATCCTTAGGAGGAACTGTCTTCCGAACGACCGTCATATAAGGAAAGGTTGAGGGAAAGTGCTTAGGAAGGAGTGTTCAAATATTAGATGATGTCAAGGAAAAAAGAAAATTCTGGGAGTTGGAGGTGGTTTAAGTTAATTGAAAAAGGAATGGACCTGTCATGACAGAGAATACCTAATAAAAATAAAAATAGGATGAACCCACCATTTTAATTTTTTGTTATGATATACCAGTATGCAATTACATCATCTTAACTGCTCAACTCTTTAAGTTGCCTGCTTCAGTAGTCGCATGGTTTAAGGCGTCACTCTTGTGTTATACTAGACTGCTGATGATAGGGAGATCATGGTTCGAATCTTGATCGAACGTATTGAGGGTGGTTTTTCCTAAATGGTTTTCCTCTCTCACTCCACATAAATGTGGGTACACTTCATCTAAATATGACTTTCTTCATCATACATGTGTATATAGCCTGAAGTGATTTTACACGGTACTTTTTTTTTTAAAGCTTAAACTGATTTACAATGGTTATATCTGACAAAAGTAACCGGTGAAGCACATCTAATATGTAGTATGGGTTTTGGTAACTTTTATAGTGTTTTTGTTTGACTAACTAGCATTGTAACTGTACCAGACTAAATTGAATTTGAATGGAACTTAGTGTTTTAATATTTACTTATTAATGAGCTAGATTATATAATTTTAATATTTTTGTGAAGGATAGTATTTAAATGTATTATAAGTATACACAAAGTATAACAAATATGACCGGCAAATAGACTTAGATGAGTTGTGTTATTCAATAGAAAATAATTTTGAAAGTCTGTTTGTTAGTCAATGGTGCACTTGGTTTACCCTGAAAGGTAGCAAGCTTACCTTGCTTGCATGGGGACTATGGTGTAGCTTATAAGATAGGTACAGAGTAAAAACCATCTGGGTATGATGGCTACCATCAGGGTAAACGTAGTGTACACTAATGAATAAGTTTTTTTAATAATAAGCTTATATGTCACCAACATGAGCTAAGAAACTTCACCATTAGGTCTCACATCAATTTGAGGTTTGAATTGGACATTGCCATATGACTTGACAGATGAAGAAAATGTACATACTGTATATACTATGCAGAAAAAAATCATCTCATTTGACTGCAACCTGCATCAGAAGGGTTTGTCAATGCAACAAATTGATGTTTGTGTGAAAGCGAGGACCTGGAATCGCTTCTGACATATAATGTCTCACAATGTCTTGTTGGAAAGCACTATAATAGGAAATTACTTCCAAATTTTGGCACCTAGGATACCATGAATCCATTGCTCTTCAGAATGATGTGATGGTGAAAACTAGAAGGGCTTTGTCAAGCCAGACACTGTACAACTGCCTCTATTATGCTAGTATTCATTAATGATTGGTTTCTCCAGTGACTCCTTGGCATGAGTGGGTGAAAGAGTATGAACACTGAGACTGTGCATTATTCATAAGCCAAGGTTGAATGTATTAAAAGCCAGTTACAGATGAAATGTGTCTGGAAACCCCCAAGCATAATGCCATAATCAGAAACAAGGTTTTGTCATGTTCTAGACCGCCATCTTAAATAGGCAGCCAAATCTGCTACTTCCTTGAGGTTATATGAAAGATGTGGATTATCGACAACCCATCTTGTTATTAAATGTCTCAAAATGTTCCACCCATCACAATATGGTGAGGCTGTTGTTTCTAGTGGATGTCTGTTCACATGAGCACAGCATGTGAGGCAATCCCTACATATCATATTATCTAAATGAAATGTCCCCATATTCCGCTTACATGAACCAGCTCAAACATGGAACTCTGACCCAGAAACTGCACGCAGCTAGAGTATTGTGATTGGCTGGGTCAACAAAGTATGGCGAGCGAGATCCGCCAAGGTCCAAGCAGGTCAGGGTGTGTGTCCTGGTCAATGGATGTAGGCAGAGTGTCATGGAAAATTACTTCTTAAATTTCTGGGTTGATACTATTTTTAATTTTTGAAATTCATCAACTTTTACAAAAACCAGTATTTATTTACAAGTTTTTAAAAATTGTTATTTCCAATGTTTTCTATCAAATTCTTGATGCGATAATTATTAAAGACAAATGGACCGTGTTATGCATAAATAGACCAAGCACCATAGTTAGTGGTGCCATCTTGTAGCTAAAGAATGAAGCTATATGTCTACAATTTTATAAAATCTCTTTCTTATTAGATGGCAATATGTGAACTTTTAAACCAAGAGCCATATGTTTATGATTATGTTTTAGTTATGCATGAATAGACCAAGTAACACAAGTGCGCAGTTAGAGACCAGTGGCGGCCCATAGCTAAATTTAGTGGAGGTGCTGCTAACACGGGAAGCAAAACAGTGCATTTTTTACTTCACAGCCGCAAATGCAACTTCTCCGTTGGTACCATTAAGAATTAAAGCTACAAATATATTTCTTGTTGTTGCTTTTGCCTGGCTGAAATATTAGAATATCAGGCGTTGAACAAGCTCTTTTCTTAACTGTAATTTTCTCATGGAGAGATAGCTGTGAAAACTTAAGTTGTTTAAGTTCACTTACAGTCACAGAACTTATTTCTTGGGGTTGCAAGGACATGGTTAAAGTTTTCTGTTAAATAAAAGAACCGAAAAAAAAAGAATCAAATAGAATAGCTGAAAGCAGAATAATAATCTAACTCTCCACTCTTCTACACTTTATCACATTCAAGAATATGCTACAAGGTTTTTAAGCACAACACACAATGAGTAAAAAAAAATTGGAAATGAATGTGTAAATGAATCTGAGAAACAATGTGAAGGAGATATTCTTATGGTTAGATTCATACGAGAGCCAGAATCACAATATTAAACTAACTTTGTTGATGAAAGCTATTATGTACAGCCATCCAACTCTAGAAAAAATCATATTATGCTTCCTGATATCAGGATATTGAATAGAAAAGTTTGGGGACATTTAAAGTGCATTAAAGTTACGACAGAAGACTACATTAATGTAATGTTAGGATGTTGCAAAAGAAATAAACTCATCAAAATGATGGATAGTGGTGTTTTTGTTGGAACCACATCACTAAAGAAAAAAGGACATTCTTAATAACCCAGAGTGTTGGTTGAAGATACGAGAAATAAATAGTGTCAAGAAAGAACCACTTTTTTTTTTGGCGATACTTTCATTCCCAGAAAGTGAATATTAAAAAAGTACCCATATCGCAGTCGCTCTGATAATATCTTTAATCAGCTGCAACCGCGTGGCCTAATGGTAAGCCAATATTATTGAGGTTAGCAGATATCAAATCTATTGTGCGTCTCATTCCCACCTATACCAAGAAATTTTATAAGAACCTCGTTGTGGACGAGAGAGTTGAGGACGATGTAGATGGCTCCAGAAAGTGAATATTAAAAAAGTACCATATCGCAGTCGCTTGATAATACTTTAATCAGCTGCAACCGCTGTGGCCTAATGGTAAGCCAATATTATTGAGGTTAGCAGATATCAAATCCATTGTGCGTCTCATTCCCACCTATACCAAGAAATTTTATAAGAACCTCGTTGTGGACGAGAGAGTTGAGGACGATGTAGATGGCTTCATCGGAACTCTTGATTTTGATATTAAAACTGAGTAATGAGGTTTTAGGATGTGTATGCATATATATATTATATTACTCTATTTATCTGTTTTAAATTGTGTATTGAATTGTAATTTATTTTTATTTAAACTCTGCATATAAATTATTTGCTAGATTTTTTGTCCTATTTTTAATTTGTTTCAAAAGTTTTGCATGGTTATAAATTGAAATATATTATGCATTAAAAGATCAAATTCCATTTGTGGCAAATGGTCTATTTTTGCTTAGCAAAATCTGACAAGTCAAGAAAGTGAAAAGAGACCAAGAACTAAATTGTTTAAAAAACAAATTATTAGGTACCACTTGAATTAAACTTTATAGTAATTTAAACAATAGTAATATACATACTTTCTAAACTGTATTTTTCTGAGAAACTATTCTCTCTGTCACTTGGTCTGTTTATGCATAACATGGTCCAAATTTGTCGGTGCTCTTGATAAAAACACATGAATTGGCGATAAAACTATTGGGTTAAGCTGGATTATGTCTTCTATTACACATTTCAAATATTTGCAATCTATTTGAAAATACCAGTGACTTTTTTAAATCTTCATGATTTTTCCAGATGTATATTGACCAAGAAATTAGTTTATTATCTTTATTTTTGGTTTGTTGGGAGCAATGCTTTGAACAAAGTGTATTTTGCTTATATTTTAATTAAATTAAGTTTCCAGTTTGCATGCATCCTTATTAATATGTGTCAAACCCTAAAATATTGACACCAAAGTGTATTTAAAATGTTTTGTATAAACTCAGTTCAGTTTACCCTATAAGGTAAGGTTGCAAGCTTACCTATAGCTAGCTTAATACCACCATGTTATAGCATGTGATCCTATCTTAACCAGTCTTATGTATCCTATATAAATATTTGCATCTGGTCGATAAATTAAAAGTGTGTCTTATGACTGCCAGATAAAATGTATTTATCCTTAACATTTTTATTGGGAGGTTTTAAGTACCTGACAACTTTTATCTGTGAGTTAAATTGGGCGTTGCCATAATGCCATAGTTTTTTATGAGGTTTGGCTTATCAGAATCTATTTTTAGGTTAAAATCTTGGTTCACATGTTTAGTAGGCACAGGCTCAGGCTCTATGTATAAAGTTAGAACATTCAATTCACACTTTTATAAAAAATGACAAGCTATTTGTAGAGTTTTAGTTGTATACGAACAAATTATTTAAATGTGAGTACAATAGATTAAATTTTGTAAACTTTGTACCAAACTATTGACCACATTTTGGCAGACACCGAAATTAATACATGCAAGACAACCTAGCTTTTGCACCTACATTACGCCATTTGTTTCCATGCACTCGTTTAGCTGGCATTATTGAACAAATGTTGAGTGTTGTTGCCACTAGCCAGGTTGTAGTGGTAGCAGCAGGGTTTATATGCATGCGCGCACCAGTCAAAATAGTACCTACCTTCCATTTTCTGCATAAAAATATATTTATCCTACAGATAGCTATTCGACAGATAAATTCAGTTCCTAATACGCATACAATATTTAAGTTGCTGATAACCTTTATCTGGTTGCTAACTTTAACCTCCCTATAGAAATATTTATCCGGTAATCATAACATCGCCCCTTAGAGTAATAGTGTAAGCCTGCTATATTTCAGGATAAATTAAGAGTACCTACATTATATTGCTCAAAAATGTGTATATGTGGATGATAATAATCTTCAGTTGTAACTACAATGAGATATCGAAAATAAATATTGATGCAACAAATTACTTTTTTTAAAGCCAATTGGAATTGTTCTTAAAAAATAGGTATTCAAACTATCCACAAAAGTGATTGGGTATTATGTGTATCCCGAAGTAGTGAAAACATTGTCAATCTATTGATTTCATCATCCAAGAGCAACTTTAAATAAGATAATAATTAGGAGTGTATTAAGTCCACTTTTTTTATTCAAAGGACGGTTGAATCTAATAGAGCTATGTGAAATACTACCCAGGCCAAATCAAGATCCATATAAAAAAGTTATTATGTAACCCCTCTTACCCTCAAATACTTATTTTTACAAAATGTTTTTTACTCAATACTTATTTTACAAATGTTTTAACATATTTGGGGCTAATGTAATAAACCAAGTTATCACAGCATGCTTTCACTATGAATTATTGTTATGTACATAGCAGCAGCGGACAACATTTTTTAAAAAATATCAATTTTAGTTATTTTTAATGGTGAAACTTTGTAGTTGCTTAAGCTGGAATTTTTTGTTGAAGCAAAGCCAAAGCTGTGTAATATTTTAAAATGAAGTCAAATTGTTGAAGCTTCACTAAGAATCAGTCAGTAAGAAGGTTCTAACTTTTGATTATTCTTGTCTTCCTGTAGTTAGAAATATATTCTTGGTACTCGTGTACTTAAGTATTAGTTATTGGTGAGTTTTGTAGACTAGTTATTTTAGTAAAGCTTTGTGACCAAATGTCATAACTATTACCACAGAAATTGATAAAATTATTACTGATGTATTTCTCAAACTTGTGACTTTCTTTACATTTCTATTGCACCTAGAACAGAATATAGGAATATTTCCAGAAAAAGGAAGTTTTGAGGTGGGTATGGTGATTATGATAAATACTTGCAGATTGTATTTTTTCAGTAATACCAAACAGGTGTTTTGTTGTGTCTTATTACTTGTAGAGTGAAAGATTCCTTTAAATCTATAATATTCTCAATCCAGTAACTTTTCAGTTACACTAATATAATTAAAAAGATTTTCTTATTAAAACTAATAAAGAATCTCTCTACAATTATTTTGGATGTTAATGATAGTAAATGTTACATAACTATAGAGTTGGAAAACCGAAAGCACATGTTTCATTGTGAACGCCACAAGAATGAAACAACTCCAATTTGAGTATGATCTTAAGTTTCTATGTGCTCAGTCTCTGCATTGTGAGTTGGTGCACCTCCACATCAGCTTAGGGAGCTGAGGCTGCATTATCGCCCACACTCATGGACGAGTCAGGTGAAAGAAGTTCACCTGGTCTCTGCTAATGAAGCCACTGTTGAAGAAGATCACCTCTGATTGATCGACTAGAAACAACCTATTCACTAATTCCTAGCCCCTGAGTGGATAGGGAATAAAGTGTTGAAAACAAAAAACTATATAAACTCTTTGAAGTGGAATAGTAACGTGATTTCATTAGCTAGGGTTGTAGGCACATGTTATGGATATAGGCTGATCTCGTCAGCATTAATTGAACACTCGTTTGCCATCTTCTACGGATGATGTGACGCTTCTTGGATTCTCTATGTAAGATATGCTTCTCTGCTGAAATTTCAAAATTTTCAATCTCGGGCTCTTCATGCCACCCTTTCTTAACATTTGCCTTAGTCTATTTCATCTTCTTTTTTAAACTGTTAACTCTTTAATTATTTATTCCTGATGTTTTGGTTATAATTCTTATTATTTAAATGATTGATCAATATAACTTTTTTTTAATATGTTTATTAGCGACCACTTCTTTGTCAGACATTAATTTCTATTATTTGAGGATAGGTCTGAAAAGGGTTGATTATTACCTTTTTGTTTTGGGTCTTTTGCCTGAGGCTTATCCCCTTAAGAGAGGTTGGGAATTCATGCCAACCTTCAACGGCCCTTTTTACTTTGGGTCTTTTGCTTGGGGCTTCTTCGCTTGAGAGGTGTTGGCACTCCTTGCCGCCTTTTTTTTAAAGCTAGACAAGTTGAGAATGGACCTCAACATCATTTTAATATGTTTTTCTTGAACTTATTCACATACCAAATAATGGGTTCTACAGCCATCGGTTTTGACATCTTTAGGACAAGCCTACCAAAACCGTCTTTTTTTTATGTTCTAAAAACTTTTTCTTATGGCAGTCTGACTAACACCTGCAAATACTTTTTATAAATAACTGTATATTGTCCAATGTGGTGGAAAGGATATCCACATGAAAACACACACACAATATTTAAGCCAAAGTGACATGATATATATGCATAAGTGTCTGGAACATTTTAAAGATAATTATTACAACTCGGACTAGAATTACCAAACCTTAAACAATTTACTAAGTTTAAATGTTATAATAACATGAGTTCTCATAGATAGCTATATGTTTCTTATTCTACATCAGTGCATGCACAGATGTTATAAAGCCTGATGGTTAACTGAGAAGTTTCTTAAGCTCTTAACTGTGTCAATCAAATTTGAGTTTAAAAATTACTTTTTGCAGGTCGCATCAACCACTTTAAGTGTTAACCTTTCTTCAACATTTACCCTCATATGTTTGGATCATTTTGAACTAGTTTTTGCCAGTAAATATTTTAGAGTGGACGAACTTGTTTTGAATTATACCATGGTTTGTAAATATGTATACACATTTTCATCATAGCCTCCACAAAAGTGTTTGAAATAATAATAAACCAGTTAAAAAAACTCAAAATAATTCTAATTGAATCTGAGGAAAGTTAAAGTGACAATGGTCATCTAAATGTGAATAATAATAATAATAATAAGTTAGAAGAAGAAATTATATTAGAACAAAATCAAAAGAAAGCAGTTTGGTTCACATAGGTACGGATTTTTCTTTCGAAGAAAATTTGGATATCTATGCACATTTCGGTGAAAATCAAAATCCTCTAAAATTGTTTGAATATAGGTAGAAACAATAAGGTTTATAAATAAGAAAATGAGTTCCAAGACCCATGTTGTAGTTTTTTAAGACAGTGAAAGCAGCCTTGACCGATTTCTTTCCAACAAGAGAAAACACATAATTTAAGTGGACACTTTCGGAAACACAGCAAGGGTGTAAGAAGCCCTTCCGGCGGCCATTGAAGAATCGCCTGCATTCACACCAGCCAACAGATTAGACATGTATCAAACACTCATGCAGTTAGTGTTGTAGATGAGTTATTCACTGGAACTCAACTTCAATTATAGTCATCCTTCAAATGCCAATCAGAATCCAAGTGTGTAATAAATTAACCCTAATTATTAATCTACTTTCTTTCATTTAAATCAAACAGTATAATCGTTGGTAGGGAACTTGAAACTACCTAGCAAATGAACACGATATAGCTATAATAAATTCATGACCCGAGTTTACTTGGATGACAGCTCAAAAAGTTACTAGAAATAGTCCCTATTATATAGCTACACAACAGCTGACATCTTCCCACTTTGGACAGGTGTATATAAAATATATGGTAATGTATGAATATGATAGATGTCCACAGTAATTTAGGCCAATATTATTTATATTTGTTTGAGGATGGGCACAAAGCTTATTCCATTAAAAAAAAAGTATGTATTGACAGCACAAAAGGTCTGGTAAATATAATTTAAAATGGTAACCGATGAATCTAAGCCATGTGATTGATCATGACACAAACAAGTTCTTTACAATGGTGCACCAAAGCAGTTGGCTCATTCCAATACAATTCACCAGATTTGAATTTTAGTAGTGCGGCACCATTTAAAAAAAAACTGACATAAATATATATAATTCCTACACATAAGGAATCAAAACCAAATTTAGTATATTTTTCTCTTTCCCACTATTAATTTACTCGTAGGGATTAGTGGGGTGGGAGGGTGGAGGGGGGAATATGCTCTGAAAATTGCAAGGGTTTGCATTATTTTTAATATCTCTGCTTCTATAAAAGATATTGGCTTGAACAAAAAAATGTTGTTTATCATTGCCTGTACTTCATTTTAATGTATAGATATAAAAACTACTGACTATAAATATAGTGGCTGCAATCTACTAATAAAAATAGGAGAGGGGAGTTTTGTCAAAATTTAACTACCCATAAAACTTGGATTTCAAAATCACCTAACAATACATTTATCGACCACGCCAAAATATTACATTAAAAAAAGGTTATTTTCTTTTCAAACAAAATCACTACTACAAGTCATAAATGTTTAGTCCCGCACACAACTGACATTTATATCTGAAACAAATTAATCTGTATTTATTGTATTATAATGGTGTTTTTAAGCACCACACCTTACTAATTGTTGTACACGTATGTACTAAATAAGCTTGTGAGTTAAGAATGAGAAAGGTTGAATTTCAGAGCAAGTATACCCACATTTGTGTGGAGGAAGAGTGGAAAGAACCATTTTGGAAGAAAAAAACCATTTGTGTGGAGGGAGAGTAGAAAAACATTTTGGAAAAACCAACCTCAGTATACTTGATCAGAATTCAAACCCTGATCTCCCTGTCATCGGCAGTCTCGCTTAACACGATATAATGTTACACTAATTGCTTTTGTGAGATATATTCTCTTCATGTCTATCCACACAATTCAGGCTGCAGTGAAAGTGATTTGAGAAATGAGATACAAAATGTGCAGCTACTTTTAAATGTTGAATATCGCACTTTACTTACTCTATGGCATTAGGAACTCGAAAGTTCACTGACCCAATTACAAAAGTGCGCCATCTATCCCTATCTTAAGCTAGTTCTAACCAGTCCACCTAATTATACACAATCTCTTTCAGGTAAATTCTAATGTTATCCTCCTATCTGTGTCTAGGTCTTCCCAATAGTCTCTTCCCATTGGGTTTAGATCAATACTCTGAACACAAGTCTCGATTCTTCCATTTGTGATGCATGTCCTGTCCATCAAAATTTGTGATTTGACTATCCTAACAATGTCTTATGATCTGTACAGGTAATGTAACTCATCATTATGTAACATTCCCCTGCTCAGTATCTTCATCCCTTTTTGGAAGCACCTTGTTTTCAAACACCCTAAATTGATATTTGTCATCTAATTATTAGTTCTAAAGGAAAGCCAGGTGTATTTGATAATTTATATAACTTCAAAATATCTTTTTCCTTGAACTTGCTACTTGAACTTGTTAATGGACAATTCAATCACGCTAAAATCAAGCTAATAACAATTCAGCTACACTAAAATTAAGTTGGTAACGTGACAATTTTGTTTGTGACCTATTTGTTATTTTTAGACATTAGACTCAAAACAGCGCTGTGACTGGATTGTCATATAATTAAGGTAATCAATGTTTATTACCTGCATTAATGATCTTTTCTTCGTTCATTAAAAAAAAGCTGGTAGTTATATCACGCATTTGTAAACAACCAACATAGTGACTTCAGTGACATTTTCCACGCTAAATGAGTGTGGTCTTATTGTAATGGTGTTTGTTTTCAATTTTTTATCCATTTGTGCCGCCTTTTATGATGTACTTCAGGGACAGTCTTATTAGTTAAAAAAAACACTATTTTAAAATAGTTTCCCCGGTTTTTTAAACTATCATTTATTGTTTAATATATTTTATTGACAATGCAATCCAATATTTGTTTATTAAAAAAAAATATATTTGTTTTCCATAGATCATCATGTGTTTGAAGGTTTGAGGGTAGGGACAGTGACCGAATTGTTTATTTTGGTCAGATTTAAAAAATATATATAGTATGTAGACATTATTTAAGAAAATTTTTATTTATAGACGGAAGGAAAGTATGATGGTGAACCAGCCAAAGCAAGGATGGGTGATGATGTCATACAAACCATCTTAGGTTATGTTCATGCACTGTGTACAAAATAAAGATTTTATTTTGAAACTAGTATGTTGTATGGGTCTTTCCTTGAGTTATTAAAAAAAATTGTTTTATTTAGGTGACCATTTATAACAAGATACAAGTGTGAATATAATACTTTTTAATTTATTATTTATGTTGGCCTAATTATTATATTTTGGTGACAACCGTGAAAACAAAAAAAACCTAGGCTAACAGTTTTATAATATATTTTCTTTTTTCGATCAGTTATGAAGATGCCAATCCTATAATAATCCTTAGGAACATATTATTTGACTTTTTATAGATAATATAACTAAACACATTATTTCCAGATAGGTTGACATTAGTGGCTTACAGCCAATGTTTGCAATAAAGAACCTTCTGCTAGTTGTCCCATAATATCAACACTCCCACCATAGCCAGAGTACAGTTTTTTTCCTCCCTTTTACATGTTCCTATAATATTTGTAACATCTTGAACATTTTCTTATGAAATTGCACAAATTAAATTTTCCCCTCAATCACTGAACAGTGAACCTCACAAAATAATGTATATGGTATCATAGCTATTTTAGCACACAATAATTACATGTAGCCAATAATTAAAACTATCGCAGCCTAACATTCAAAGAATAAATAATTTTGATCAAATTGGGACAGGTAATTTGCTAAAATAAACTGACTTATTTGACGTTTTTGAAAATATTTTAATGTGAAGGAATGGAAGAGGAAAATGGTTTGTTCGTAGTGTTTGTGAATATAGTATTTTAGTGAAAAATAGGTATTTCAGGAAATATACACTTGAAAGGTTAGGTTTTGTTAAGTTGATATAGTTAATAATAATAAACATAATATTTATTGTATACTAGATATCTCTTGATGAATTGATGGGAGTAAGAGTGAATATTTCCTTTCTTCTAAGCTTAGAGTGACTACATTAGGCTAAATATTTTCTAGCACAGTATTGAAAATATATACACAATCCTAAGTTAAGATTGGCATTATTTGAATCTCCATATCTTATTAAGTGTGCATTAATAATAAGGTTAATTGAAACTATAGCAAAATAACAAAGAAAAGTATATCCATACAGATATGGGTTAAAGCAGGTCCAATGCCACAGAAAGAGCATACAAAAATCATGTTATTTACAGTTATCATCAATATTTTTATTACTACACACTTAAGGAAAAATCGAATAATATATTTATAAAGTTTAAAAAAGTTTGTACCCATATAAAACAACTCACCAAATTCACATAAAAATGTAAGTTAAATATTTACGAACATACATTATTGTGATCTGTGGTCCTATGCATTCCTGTGCATTTGCTATGACATCTAAATATTATTTGGTGAGATTTTAAATCATTTTATGAATGTAACATTGGTTAAAATTGATTAATCTGCATATGGAAGGTTAAGTTATGTTTGCCGACTATGTAGCATATCATAATACATGGGGTCGAGAACGTTTACACTTTCTTAAAAAAAAAAAATTTCACCAAAATTTATTCATAATTTTGAAAATATTTTATTAACTCACCTATTTCACAGGGTATAGCAAAACGCAAAAGTATACAGCAACCATGCCTTAGATAAATTTATTTTCCTAGTCAACTCAATGTGTTTATAATGAAAATTTCAACCAAGCTTAAGTCCATTAAAAGTTAGAAAAGAATAAAAATTTGAATATATTATAGGACCCTACACGATCACTCAGACTGTCAGTATTAATAAAGTAATAATTAATAATGACAGTCTGACTGATCATATAGGGACAGTACAGGACTAATGGATGGACTTGACGAAAATACTGATGTGATCCGAATTTTATGATCACATCTTTCAGGTTTCCTACACAAAATCATTAAATTT
Organism: Timema cristinae; assembly: GCA_039000515.1. Classification (NCBI taxonomy): domain Eukaryota; kingdom Metazoa; phylum Arthropoda; class Insecta; order Phasmatodea; family Timematidae; genus Timema; species Timema cristinae. The sequence goes on from JBCFYV010000024.1 coordinate 23,849,681, forward strand.
TTTCCAGGACTTTTCTACAATTAATCCAGGACAAGTCTATAAAGTAATCCTGGCAAAATACACAAAAGTGCATAGTTTATTTTATTTATATATGTACATACATTTTTTAATGTAAGCTCCCAACACCCCTACACCTGTACCTTTCCGCATCTTTTTTTTTTTTTTAATGTATCCCATGATGCAATGAGTTATTTAAATAATAACATAACCTTACTTGCATATAATCATGGTGAAATGTGGGGTTTCACTTTCACAGATGAAAAGTTACAAAGTTTAAAAGGTCAGGGGCTGGATCTTGTGTGTTCTATGTAGATATATTATTAGTTAGTTTATAAGTTGTGTGCAGATATAATCAATCAGTTTAGAAAGTGTGTGTTAAATCTCACAAATAAAAATAAATCACTTGCAAGTAATTGTTATATTAATTATGTTTTAATTATGTTTTATTTCTTAGGTACAGATATAATAAAGATCACCTAGTTTTTACAATAATAATACTGTCATGTTTAAAAAAAAGCGTACAACCATGTGAATAGGAGTATGTTATGGAATGTTCTTAGAGAGTATGGTGTGGATGTGTGGTTAGTAAATACAATTATGGCAGTGTAGGAAAGAAGTAAACCGTGCATTAGGGTGGATGGAGCTTTTAGAGAATGGTTTGACATTGAACAGGGTTTTAGACAAGGTTGTAGTATATCTCCATGGTTGTTAAATGTTTTTCATAGATAAGTGTATGAGAGATGCTTGTGAGGACACCATTAGTGTACAACAGGACAATGTGAATGACAGACAGTTGTTATTTGCAGATTATGCCGTATTAATGGTTGAGAAGGAAAGTGACTTGCAGAATGCATTAAATCGTGAGTGTGGCAACAAACAATCAATCTTCTTATAAAGGTCTCTAAAACTATTTTATTGGTTTTTGATAAGGACAGATCAGGAGATGATTGTCAACTTAATATAAATGGAAAACTGTTAGAACAAGTGATGATCTTGTGTATCTGGGCAGAATGTTCTGTAAAAGTGGAAAGATAGATGGTGAAATCGACAGATGGGTGAATGCAACTCCGAGTGTAGTTGGATGTATGTGGACTGTTGCAAAGAAAGAAGTAGTATTGAAAGAGGCAAAGATAGCACTATCTAAAATGTGTTAACGCCAATATTGTTTTATGGATATGAAGCATGAGTTTGTCAGACAAAACACAAGAGCAATGTAAATGCAAATGGTGTGTGAAATACTATCACTATTTACTTACAACTGAGTTTTTACTGATCACGTAATTTAGGTAAATTATGTTTTACAAAACTTGCAATACTTCCTTTATCTTTACTTCTGGGTTTTTCATGGGGATGTTTATTAAATACGTGATATCTGAGTTTATCACAACTGCCACGCCATTCACAATAAGCACAGTTGAAATAATAAACATTTGTTTCATTAAACCATCTAGTTTTTTATAAACATTTATCTATTGTACAATGTACAAACCCTAATAGATCCACTAAAAACAACAATTTCATGGCTACACAATCATCTAAAACAAAACAACGCTCACCCTTTCCTACCCTCCATACCTACAAAACACCCGCAGGGTAGGTGACTTATGACTCATCCTTCAATTATACCATTAGCCAGATTGAATTATCAGAATTTTCCTTTGCCCCTTATCTCAACCTCTGACTTCTTATCTAGAACCCTGACACATTTTCTCTGCCCCAAATTTCCCCAAGCCTGCTTTAATTTCCCCCGAACCTCGTTTGCATGTTCAAACATATTCTGCACCCCTGTGGACAGTCAGTAATGAGTGGGAGCTGAAGGAGTGTGTTTTGAAAGGGATGACAATGAGAGAAAAGTTATGTTGGTTTGTAAATGTTCAGTGGAGAAGTGTGGATCGAATAAAGAAGCAAACAGTGATCAAAAGGAAGGGGTAGGCCATATAGGATATGAATAAATGTTGTAGACAAATGTGTGAAAAATAGAAACATTAAGAGTTTCAAGAATAAAAGAGCATGTATGACTCGGTGTATGGATGTTGTTGAGGTGAAGGGAGTACGCAAGGATAGAGAAGTGTGGAGAAAGTTAGTGAGGATGTAAAGTATGGAGTTGTTTGTTGAGCTATATGCACAGTTTCTAGCTCACGCCATATGGGAACGGCTTGATTATTTTTGTATAGGGCTAGGAATTAAAAAAATGGACAAAGGAATGAAAATTCCAGGAAAAAATTGGACTAATGAAAAATGTCCCCAGACCTGGAAGAAATATGTTAAAATTGCAGGACATGTAGGGACTTTGTCAGTCTCAGTCCATCAATCTTGAACATGGTGGGAGAGACCGATAATTTGATGAAGAATAATTTGACGAAGACTGATCGTGTACGGTCTTCTTGTAAATAATAATGCATACTGACAGTCAGACATTTTAATTGTATTTGAAATTAATGAACTAATTATTTAAATAGGCAATCTAAATATTTTAATGGCTTACCTTTTTTAGTGTATTGTATAATTAATAACGTCACAGTTAGGCTAGATAAATTTTTATAAGTTCGAGAATGAGGCATAAGCACCTTATTTCACTTTGATACTAAGTAGCTAAAAATTTAGCACTATCATAAAACTCAGGAGGGAATGGCAAATCCAGTGCTATTGCTAGGACATATACTTACCCAATGGGATTATGCGTATAGCCCGAATGGGTACTAATACGCAGTGCTATAAAAAACCTCTATGGAATTAGTCACTCAAAAGTTTATTGTTGCACTTACAAACATACACCACCTACCCCTATCTTGAGATACTTCTATCCAGTCCACCTCATTACACTCCAGCTCTTTCAGGTTTGTTCTAATATTACTCTCCTAACTGAGTCTAGGTCATCCAAATGGTCTCTTCCTATTGGGTTTGCCAGTCAGTATCCTGAACAAAGATCTAGAATCTCTAATTTGTGCTCTATGTTCTGCCCCACTTTAATCAATAAGACTTGATTATCTTAATGTCTAGTGATGAGTACAGGGTATGTAACTCTTCATTAAGTAACTTTAACCACTCCTCAATAGCCTATCTCTTTTAAGACCAAATATCTTCCCTGATGAGTACAGGGTATGTAACTCTTCATTAAGTAACTTTCTTCACTCCTCAATAGCCTATCACTTTTAGGACGAAATATCTTCTCTTAAACCCCTAGTTTTCGAACACCCTAAGTTTGTTTTCATCATGTAAGGTAAAGTAAGGTAAAGAAACCAAATTTCATACCCAGTGAGAGCAACCGGTAAAATTATTATTTTTGTATATTTTTAGTTTGACATTCCTTGAAAGCAGATAAAATGTCAACAAATTACTGACCGAGTATTAGAACATTGTCATCTTCATAATTTTCAACAATTATTTCCAGACTGTGACCAGTTTAATAAAATCCCTCCGTCTTCCTCTATTCTTCCAACACTGTTCCTCCTTTAATTTCTTCCATTCTTCTCCTCTCACTTGAACAATTTCTGTTATCTGCTCCTTCCAACTTTTCCTTGACCTCCTTGCGGTCTCTTTCCCACATACTTAGTTTCCAACATTTTCTTTGGCATCCTCTTACATTTCCCAATTGTATTCTCTCCCCAATATACAATATAATAAATAGTATTGCTAGTTAAAATTGTTCCTAAAATTTATATATTTAATATTTAAATTAATTAACCCTGTAAAATGGTATATGTTGTTCGCAGTAATCTCTAAATTATCATCCCTAATCTTTATTATCTATGTGATCATATACTTAGTCTTTCCTGCGTTCAGTTTTAATCAATTTCTTCACTTACTTCAACAACAAAAACTTTGCATTTTTTGCAACAACTTCCTTACTAGTGCACAACAAAGCTAAATCATCTGCATATATCCTAGTAGCTGCATTGTACTGTTTAATGTCAACCCTTCAAGACTATTGCATTACCCTAAGATATACTCTATTAAGCTAGATTAAAAAGTGATGGAAAAAGAGCATCTCCTTGTTTCAACCATTATGTATTCCCACAGTATCTGACAAGTGACATCCAACCCATACCCTGCCACATGCATCAGTCAAGCATACCTTAATTTGCTTGACAAGTTTTTTCGATCTCCAAAACTTAAATAAATCTTTATATAATTTATTTCAACCGAATCATAGAACTTTTTAAACTATATGCATAAATGATGAACCGTCATGTATTCCCACTTTTCTCTCTCTAATATTTGCTGAATAGTAGAAATCTGATCCGTTGTTGATCTATTTTATCAAAACCCACACTGATGATTCCCAATTAAATTGTTTTGTTCCCCTTTTTGAAAATGGGCATAATAATACCTTCCTTCCATTCTTATGATAGGCCTACTATAATTATATTTATTTGAAATTAATGTATTTTTACAACATTTAGACAACCCAACCAACCCTTTCCCTGGCACAAGTGTTGAGCCCAAACATTCCCTGGAGCTACATGTTCAATGCAACGACAATGATTAAATGATAAAACAAATGAGTAACAAAAATATTTATCAAGTAGAGTTTACGAATAGATATACGGCTGCCAAGGCTACCATTGCAGGAAGCTGTGCTTCATAACACTAGGGACTGGGTTAGAAAAGGCCTAGCCTGGTTAGGGGAAACATAATCATACGAGACCATAACGTCATTTGACAATATGACAGTGAATAAATTTATTTTTATTGTTTTACTATTACTATGTGTTCTGTCTTATGACAAGTCCATTCCTTTTGTCAGTGACACTTAGACCTCCAATGCACCCTGTCTTCTATTTCCTCCTTCAGAGATTCTAATGTATTGACAAATTTAAAACTAGCAAGTTTAACTCAAGTCAGATGAGTAGTTAGTGTAACAAAGTTTAGGTTATGCGAGTTTGGAAAGTAACTTTAAGAATGTATTTTTGAATTATTTTTTATCCACCTCGGTGGCGTAGTTGGCTAACGCGCTTGTCGTGTTGAGCTCGACTGCTGAGGACGGGGAGATCGAGGTTGGAATCTTGGTCGGGTGAACTGGGGGTAGTTTTCCCTAAATGGTTTTCCACTCTCCCGGGTTCACTTCCTCTAATTCAACCTTCCCAATTCCAAATCCATTAGCGTAATTAGTACTTAAAGCATATAACCCGAACGGGTAGTAAGACGCGGTGCTAAATATTATTATTATATTATTATTATTTTAATTATTTTGCCTTAAAATATGTTACCTTATTTAAATATTTGAATTCCGGTTAGTGCGTCCGCTCAGCTCTTATGATTTCATATCAGTTCTAATGTACCCTTGTGTGAGTTTGCAGGATATAAATCGGTGGATGTGCAAGTGTGTTTTCATTTAGATAATAAAAAAATTAGTGAACCATTTGCAAGAAATGTGTCTGAAAAAAGTGAAGTGTCATCGCTAAACAAGATAACCTTGTGCCTTAATTGTTTCTTTAATATACATAAAGCTTTAGGCGCACAATTTTGTATATATTTCAAAGCTCTTTGATTCTGGGTCACTTAGGTGAGTTTGGTTTTGAATTGATCACTATAACAAAGATTTTTAATAAGCTTGAATTTAGTCATTGAATTTTCAAATTTTTGTTAATGTAATCATGGTGTAATCTGAGTGTTAAATGTGGCAAATCTGCTTGTAGTGATGTTATGAGGACTAGCGATCTGCCGACTCATGGAGAATCGTGAGAATATTTACAGTTTCTTCATTTAAAAACTGATGTCACTTTTAACTATTCTGACCGTGACCTGGCAGTCTAGAGTTAAGGTGTCAGACTTCTGTGCTGGGGCTCCGAGGTTCAAACCACAGATTTATCTGATTGCCAAACCCTTCCTTCACCTCTGACAAGACATGTATTAATCACAACTTGTGACTGTGGGGAATGCCAGGTCTCCACCGTGGTTCAGATCCCACATTTAAATTACTAGGGAAAGATTATGTACCACTCACAAACATGATTGGAATATTATGATGCAAATTACAAACGGGCACTGGCTCAAAGCCTAGAAAGAGCATTCATTGTTGCACTAATCCAAAGGTCCCAGGTTCAAATTCTATGTCCTGGTGTAGCTCAAATATTTTGTTAAAATTAGGAGTACTATTTATAATTTAATTGCTGTGAACACACCAGCCTTGGGCTATATAAGCCTAATTTTGAAGCATTACCTTTGTATGTTTAACTTTTCTTATTTTCTGAACAAGAACTTTTATTGCAAAGTTTATCATCCCTGTACTAATTCATGCAGTTAATAAACTGTATATTTCCAAGCGTTGAAACCAAAGAAAATAATTCAAAGGATTTTTAGCACTGTCTTACTATCCGTTTGGGTTATATATACCCTTATGTAGTAATTACACTAGTGGTTTTAAGAATGAGGAAGGTTATATTTTTAAGTGTAACCACATATGAGTGGAGGGAAAGTGGAAAAACCACATTCAATCCACCTGATCAAGATTAGAACCTTTAGGTCCCTGTCATCGGCACTTTAGTCTACTGCGAGAGTAGTGCCTTAGACCATGCAGTCACCAAGAAACTTATTTTTGAACTTTTCTGCTGATAAAATCTTCATTATTGTAGACCTAAATCCTCAAAATTGTTGTTGATGGACTAGTTTGTCCTCCTCTGGTAAGATCATTAATATAGTTTGCATCTGTATTATTCCCAGCTAAAAAAAAAACAATGCAACAACTGCATTTCAAACAATCTGTAGTATGCATAACCAAAAAGGTACAAAACTGAAAATTCTAAAATCATTAGAGATGTTAGTTGAACATCACCAATAACATCCACAAAATGTCCATATAATGTACGTTTTGCTATAGGACCCAAGACAGTGAAATAGACGCATGAACGAACGTAAGATTTCAAACCAAGTAAACTGCAGGGAAACAAACATCCCTTACAGTAAAATAAACTGAACTAAATAAGCAATACGGCACATGGTTGAATGCAGTGTTGCCAAACTTCAGTAGTTCAGCCTGTAACTAAAGACGACCATAATGTAATACTAGGCCTAGTAACCCATACATTTTTGTGATTTTTAAGTTTCTTAAAGAACAAAATTCGTCTTGAAAGTATGGTTCTTAGATTTCATCCACAAAAGGGTAAGCGTTCCACAGCCAATAAAGATGTAGCCTATACCAGTAAATAATGGTTTGTTTTAAAAATGACATCTAGAAATACCTTATTTTGTGGATACTATTGCAGACTAATAGTCTGTAATTTAGGTGTTATTTTTACTTTTTTAAATTTAGTGTATTGTAGATATAAAATACATAGACTGATTTTTCTTACCAAGCTAGTTTGTAAAAATCATAAAGTGTTAATAATTTGGTAAACTATCAATTGGTAAAAAAATATAGCTAGGCCTCTATATTATAATATATTATGCTATTTTCGAGCACGATCGAAAAGATAATTTTCCGGATTTAATTGTCCAAATTAAAAAATATAGGCCTACTTATATTTTTTTTTATAAATGATCACGTTGAGTGTTTTAGTTAAAAGTAATATTCACTAAAATCCAATAGCCCGTACACATAAACACTGAAGAAAATGAATTCCTCGCAAATGTATATAAAAACCTTTTACAAAAATAATAGCTTGTTATATTGATTACAATCAATGGCGTAGTCAAAAGAGAAATAAAGTTTTCTATAGACACAACTATAAAATAGTTAAGCCATGGCCATCGAATATTCAAATATTGCATATAGTCTTGTTCTACTCTATCTCAAATATATGTTTATATCCCTTCCAATCAACTTCTACAGCTTATAAATCATAATTTCTCAAATTCTAAAACCTGTTAGATACAAAAGAATGACGCCATGATGTAGATATACGCCTTATAAAATGAAATACCATAATTTAGATTTTAATAGATGAGTAACTTACCGGAACCCTATTTGTTCATTCCAAAAATTTATTGTACACTAATCTCTACAGTACATGAAGTAACATTAATTAAGAATATTAAAACTCGGGTTTAGATATAAATTCCTCACAAAGGGCAGACTTACATAATAACATTGATCAAACCATCAAAGAACAACAAAATGGCCGGTTAGATCGATGTCGGTGTAACTTCCGATTAAGTCAAACTAATTGCAGATAAATGTAAAATTAAAAGTAATGTAAATATTAGACAATATGTGAAACTTAAAAATAAATTATTTAGGTGTAATAAGTTTTAAATACAACAATATATTGCACTATTTCATTTAGAAAATATCGTTGAATGCTTAGTTGACTTATATAAAATTAAAACATTACAAGTTCACAAAGAGAAATAAAAATGTATAAATTCGGGCGCGTTTTCACGAATCAAGTTTAATTGGCCGATTATAGTTGATCAACAAAAGTTGAATATGACTTGAATCAGTTTTTGTTCACACGTTTCAATAGAAACTGATCAACAGTTTTAGTTAAAATGGCGTTAAAATAAATTGTGCGTGAAGTTGTACAGATAGTAACTGTTTTGTTAAAATAAGAACTAAAAACAATGTTATTTAACATGAGCAAAAATCATAAGAAACGTCGTTTTTGTGTGAGGCAATGGATAATATTACGAAGAAATCTATTGGGAGCATCAGAAACCTTGCTGAAGGAACTAGCATTCGAGAATAAAGAAGGATATAGAAATCATTTAAGAATGTCTGAAGAAAAATTTGACGAACTGCTGTTGAAAGTTCAGAATCACATAAAGATACGAGATACAGTGATGCGACAAACAATCTCACCAAAATTAAAACTGCAAGTAACGTTAAGATATTTAACTACAAGTGATTCATTTTCAACGCTTGCTTCCGTATACCGAGTACCTCAAAATACCATTTCACTTTTTTTATGGAAGTTTGTACGGCAATATACAGTGCTTTACAAGATTTTATTAAAATAAGCATATTTTATTAATAAATGTAATACATTTTGGTATAAGATATTAGTTAGAGCTTTAGCAAGTATATCAGATGGCTCCTGCAAATCCTCTCCGCATTCTTTTCTATTGCACGATGCATTTGAAACTGACGACGACCCATATTCTCCTCCATGGCGTTTGAAAACGCTGGTGATGGAGTTGTATGATGAGAAGGTGAAAACGCAGGTGATGGAGTTGTATGATGAGAAGGTGAAAGCGCTGGCGATATAGTTGTATGATCAGAAGGTGAAAACAATGGTGATGGAGTTGTATGACACTATGAGCATCGCTTCTCCTATCGCGTAGAAAAAGAGAAGATTACTATTACATAAGTTATAATTTATAAAGATAGGAAAAGAAAATGCATCACAATACATGTAAGTTTAACAAATAAGTTTATTAAAAAGCAAACAAAAAGATATAGAATTACATATGAGTGAAAAGATTTTAATTCAATTAATTAATGATAACTATATGCCGTTATCGAGGCAGAAAACATAGGGTTTGAGAATAAATATTAACACTTTGTAAACAATGTGCTGACAGAAGTTATATATAACATTTTTTGTTTAGTTTAACAACTCTATAAATATGGATATTCGCTATTACTCAGAAGAAGGAGCGTTTGCGACAACAAAGGGCACCAGTAAAAAGGGATTAAGTTTTAGGCATTATACATAAAGACAATTTATCCAGGCTAGTACCAGACTAATACTTGAGAGGACTAATCATGAATGAGAGTGACAATTGAAAATAAAAACATAGCATCAAATCCTATATTTTTAAAGTTACTAAGAAGAATATTATTTAAGCTAGCTAGCTTATATTAACCCTCTAGGAGAGTTACGAAAAACCGAAAAATAATATGCTATAAGAGGATCTTCCATTTTACATTAAATAGATAGCTAACAATCAGGTGTCTACACAGTATTTTCCTATGGCCGGTCATTTCCTACTGAGTACTGCCAGAACAATCAATGGTAGATTCATACATTTAACCAATACTAGGGCATACAATAGCTAGTAAAAACCTTAGGGCACCTGAAGGGACCGGAACAAAGCATTATCCCCGCGGACCACTATTTCAATCTAGTAGTGCTCCCACAGGTTACACAACGTAAATAACTACACAAAAAGGTGCAGAGGTGACTAATTAGTCACTGACCTAACTAGGTCCAAGAATAAAGTGTTAGATGATCTTATTGTAGCCATATAGATCCTAAACGTGATAATACCATTTAAGGTGTCATAAAAATATAACAATGTCTTAAGGACTTAGAAAAGAAAATCAAAATCATGGAGTCAGTACACACAATAACCGGGTTCTATACATATGTAGAGCATAAAGCCCTCGTATTTAAACTATGCCTTATGGGCATAGGGAAATAACCGTCAGACTATCTGACCCAAGAAACTATGTCTGATGGACATAGAAAATAATGTTTAGAACCTGCTGACTAATTTAAACTTATAAATTTGTCTGATGAACATAGAAAATAACTCTAACTCTAGCACAACACACCATTTCTGATCGACATAGAAAATGAAGCAAGACATAATACATAAAACTATGTCTGATGAATATAAAAACGGAGTTTATAATCTAATGTAGATTCTAAACAGATGATACAGATACTTAATGTCTCAGAAGAGGCTTCCTCTGCGACGTGGTGGTGAGACCAACGTCTGACACATCGTGGCCACCAGTAATCTTTGGCGATGAAGTTTTACGTCGTAGTTGTTCCACTGGTGATAATCAAATGAAATACTAAAATGCAATACACAGGGAATCCGTTATATAGCAACAGAACTGGCTCGGATTTGGACTATATCGGGTCATTTAAAGGGAGAAGAGGGATTAGAGTTGTAGAATTACTCCACTTTCTCAGCAGCGCTGTCAGAAGGTGAGACGAGCAGAGACAATTATTTTTCTTTTCTTCGATGTGTGCCCTTCAATCAGGACGTGAAAATGCTTGAAGTGCCGGTATGGTCTGCTGGGGAAATTTTCCTCGACGCTTGAGCATTTCCCGGCAACATCAATTCAACACCTTATTGAACTATATCAGTACTTGTTATCTTGTTTTAATTTCTTAATGGAATTTTGATTGTCTTTATGAAGTTTTAGTTGTTTTTGTGGAATTTTAACTGTAGATATCATATTATATAATGACATACTACAACTGGGACTGTCTTGATAAGAGTTCCAATCGCTTTGTCTTATTACAGTTTGAATTTGTTCCTGGCATATGATTGCATCGTGAAGAGACATCTGTTTTAGCTGGACAGCGACATATTTAGCAAATATGTCGAATTCATCATCAGTCTCATTTTTATTACTTTGCACAACTTTATCAAGTTTATCAATTGCTGTGCTTATTGTTGAAATATTGTCATTTACCATTTTGCGTTTGAGACTCTGAGGAGCACGAAATAAATTTGTCGTCTTTGATTGTTTTGGAGTAGACGGATTGGCAGATTCTGTGTTTTCTACATGTATCACTTCTTAATGAGTATCATAAGATAAAAAAATATGACGCCCATATTGTCATGCAGAAAATTGGGAAGTTCACAGACATAAGAATATCATGTATTCCAAGCAATATGGAGAAGTATATTTCATTCAGTCTTGGCTATTTACAATTTATTGCCTCGTTCCAGTTTTTAAGTACATCTTTTGAAAAATTGGTTGAAATGTTCATGTGGGAAAACTCAATTTAAAATTCTCCATGAAAATATCCCTTTCGATAAAGTAGATACCTGCCTCTGTGGCGTAGTTGGCTAACGCGCTTGTCGTGTTGAGCTCAACTGCTGAGGACGGGGAGATCGAGTTTCGAATCTCGGTCGGGTGAACTGGGGGTGGTTTTTCATAAGTGGTTTTCCACTCTCCCTCCACGCAAATTTGGGTTAACTTACTCTAATTCAACCTTCCCAATTCCTAGTCCATTAGCGTAATTAGTACTTAAAGCGTATAAAACCGAACGGGTAGTAAGACGCGGTGCTAAATAATAAAAATAAAATATATAAAGTAGATCTACTGCTACGAAAAGGTGTGTTCCCTTATGACTACATGGATTGCAGCAGTAAACTGAAAGATAGTAAATTACCACCAAAATCAGCATTCTATAATCAGATGCACCAAGAACATATTTCAGAAAGTGACTACGCTCATGCTAAAACTGTGTGGGAAAACTTTGAAATGAACACTATGGAAGATTATCAAAATTTATATGTTTTAAGTGATGTTCTACTTTAACAGATGTCTTCGAATACTTTCGTTCTTTGTGTTTTGATTACTATAAATTAGACTGTCTACATTTTTGCACAAGCCCTGGACTAGCATGGGCGGCATTTTTAAAGATGACCAAGGCTGAGTTGGAGCTACTAACTGACATTGAAATGCATTTATTCATTGAAAAAGGGATACGTGGTGGTGTGTCAATGATTTCTAATAGGCATTTTGAAGCAAACAGCCCCGATATAATAGATTTTAACCCTGAAAATGAGGTGAAGTACATCACATACTGGGATTGTAATAATCTATATGGGGCTGTTATGTCTGATTGCCTTCCTCAGAGTAATTTTAGGTGGTTGAACAAGACTGAAATAGCAGAGCTCAATATAATTTCAGTTGTTGATAATAGCCCTGTGGGTTATATATTAGAAGTAGATCTAGAGTACCCGGAAGAAATTCATGACAAGCACAGTGACTATCCACTTGCTCCTGAAAAAGTCATAGCTACTCCATGAGATGTTATCCCCATTCTCTAAGTATATACAATCCAAGCTGAACTCTCCCACCGGTGGGAAAACAGAAAATCTAGTGCCCAACCTAAACAGTAAACAAAATTATGTGGTACACTAACCCTAATTTAAAACTGTATATTTCCTTGGGTATGAAGCTTCAAAAGATACACCGAGTCCTAACTTTCAATCAGAGCGCTTGGTTGAAGCCATATATTGATTTTAATAATCCCGACGAAAAAATGCATTAAATGGGTTTGAACAGGGCTTTTTCAAACTCATGAACAATGCAGTATTCGGAAAGTCGATGGAGAATAAAGACATCGTGTAAATGTTCAATTACTAAATAATGAAAAAGTCTGAAGAAGCGTATTGCTTCACCAGCATTTATTGCTTATACAATCTTCACGGAAGAGTTAGTTGGGGTTCACATGAGAAAAATAAGTCTACTTTTGAATAAGCCTATCTATGCAGGCTTTGCAATCTTAGATATAAGCAAGGTTATCATGTATAACTTTCATTATAATTATGTTAAGAGAAAATATGGACAAAATGCAAAGCTCTTATTCACAGACACAGACTCCCTCTGCTACGAACTGAAAATACAAAATGTGTATGTGGATATGTTTGATAATATAGACCGATTCGATACTTCGGACTATCCAGAAACACATTTTTTACACAGTACTTGCAATAAAAAAGCTCTGGGTAGAATGAAGGATGAAATGAATGGGGAGTGTATTCGAGGGTTTGTGGGACTTCGACCGAAGCTTTACTCCATTCAAAATGGGGAGTATTGAGGAGAAAAAAGTAGGTGGAATGTGTGTCAAAAAAACTCTCAAAAATAAAAATAAACATGCTCATTATAAAAAATGTTTAAAGCACGGGATCTTACATTACGCCAGTATGTATATGATAAGAAGTGAGAAACATTAATTGTATAGTATCTCTTTGAATAAACTTGCCTTTTCATCAGATGACAAACGCTATATTTTAGATAATGGATGCGACACTCTTGCATACGGTCACTACAAAATAAGACAAATTTGTTCACCAATGTAGACATAAAAAAATCACCCTTTATATTTATAAAGTAAATAGCTCGAGTGCTTGTGAGTATCATTGCCTGATTTCATCAGGTGAAACAGCACAGCTTTATCTAAATTAAATGGTTTAGTTAAAATTAGTTATGGGTGGGAGGTGACGTTATTCGCTTCCTCACAGTGCCTCCTAGGAAACGTTTTAATAAACGGCTAAAAGAGTAACACCAAATACGTAGTAATATTACAATAAAATGTTGGTGATTTATAAAAGTTTTATAAAATTAATGGTGTAACTATTTTAGAAACACCTGGTTTACACCCCCTTCCCCTCCCTAAATATGTTTCCCCGATCCGCCACTGAGCAATGCTATTATTATGAGAGAAAGTAACTCACTGACTATAGGAAGGGTCTATGTGGGAGAAAATGATCCAACTTCGCAGTGAGGAGGATCAATGCTAAAACTCGAAAATACGGTTAACCCCCAAAATAATATTTGCCGATACGCCACTGATCAATGCTTTTCTTATGAGGGAAAGTGACCCACCGGCTCTATACAAAGAATCAATGTGGGAGAAAGTGACCCAACTTCGTAATGTGGAGGATCAATGCTAAAACTCGAAGATATGGTTAACCCCCAAAATAATATTTCCCGATACGCCCCTGATCAATGCTTTTCTTATGTGGGAAAGTGACCCACCGACTCTATGCGAAGGATCAATGTGGGAGAAAGTAACCCAACTTCGTAATGTGGAGGATCAATGCTAAAACTCGAAAATATGGTTAACCCCCAAAATAATATTTCTCGATCCGCCACTGATCAATACTTTTCTTATGCAGGGAAGTGACCCACCAGCTCTATGCGAAGGATAATGTGTGAGAAAGTGACCCAACTTCGTAATGTGGATCATCAATGTTATTCTTATGGGAGAAAGTGATCCTCCACATTCTGTGTGGAGGATCAATGTTAACCTTATGGGAGAAAGTGAGCTGGAACTGTCATTTCAACCACTACTATAATAATTTAATATTTAGCACCGCGTCTTACTACCCGTTCGGATTATACGCTTTTAAGTACTAAATTACGCTAATGGATTAGGTATTGTGAAGGTAGAATTAGAGGAAATGGACCCACATTTGCGTGGAGGGAGAGTGGAAAACCATTTAGGAAAAACAACCCCCAGTTCACCAGACTGAGATTCGCACCTCGATCTCCCCGTCCTCGGCGGTCGAGCTCAACACACAGTGCCTTAGCCAACTACGCCACCGAGGCGGGTAACCACTACTATAATATGTTTATTATTTATTTTGTTGTTTCAACAAGTTTTGAAAATGCCGATTATACAGTACTACTAGCGAAGTATTATTATAGACGCGTTTATTAACACTTTTGATTGATAATATTATAGTATTAGCTATTAAGAAAATAATAATTATTTCTGCACGTTAATAACTTTCGACCAATGTTTGCATTATTTTTATTATTATTTTATTATTATTATTATTATTATTATTATTATTATTATTATTATTATATAAAACACACGTCTTACTACCCGTTCGGGTTATACGCACTTACGCTAATGTGTAATGGTAGGTGATTGTGAGATGAAATGAAGGACCTACAGTTTAACGTGGAATCCGAACCACGGTTGGTGGCCTGGCATTCCACACATTCACAAATGTCTTGTCAGAGGTGAAAGGGAAAGGGTTTGGAAATCAGATAAATCTGTGCCGGGAACCCATGTTTGCAATAAAAATCTTTTGCTAGCTGTAAGTTATAATCACTCCAGTGAATCGACTAGTAAAACGAGTGGGGGATCTATTTACAATCCACGCGACAGAAAATAGGTTAGCGATACCAATCCATCAAACAAATAAAATTTGGAGTACCTTTTAGAAAATACAAACATATTTGTTACAGTTAGCAATTAGTATGTATAACGTTTTATTATATTAATATTAGTAGTTATTTTATGAGTGTTTATAATATCTACCAAAGGTGACAGTTACCTATTACATTACTTGACGTATGAATATATGAACGTAGCTTTAGTAACTTTTGTAACTGTCAAAAAGGTTCATTACTATCAGGATATGACTGTACTTGCAACAACTAATATGAAAATAAAAGTAGATCAAAATAAATTATACACGCGAATAAGTAATATAATTTAATGTTACGTTACAATTCATAACATTATATAGTCTATCTCGCTAGCTCAGAAAAATGACGCACAAAAATACTGAAAAAAGCAAGACAGCCAGAACTCGTGGAGAGAGGGTGTGGGTGGGGGGGGGGGGGACTGCAAGACGAAAATAAAGGTATTATTTCATCATAATATGATTATTGTACCACTTCCTAATAATGTATTGCTTACACAGTCCTATTTTCGTAGGAAGGAGCCTTATCTGAGAGCTAGAAAAGTTTCTAGATCTACTTTCACGTTTTCATACATAAATAATGTACGTAGTTAAATGTTGTCAATGTTGACCGAAAAAAGTTTATATTTCCTAAAATGTTCTTTCTGTGAAAATTTGCCTATCTGGCTCAAAAAATCGGGTTAATTATAGACTTCATAAAATGTAAACCTAACATGTACGTTATAAATAGATAAGTTAGCTTAAAACAGATATAATTTTAATTTGTTTTGTTTTCATAAATTTACCATCAGCCGCAAAGACTCAATAGTTGTTAATCTTGTGGCTTACATTTAATAATTGTGGATGCACCAATTTAAGAAAGAGTGTCTGATAATTCAAAACAAATGCATTAATAGCTATGTGCGTTCCCGGTAATTTTGGCTTTTTATGACTATTGAAAAATGATTGAAAACAATTCATCTGCCTTTAAAATATGCCCCAAGGTAGTTATTTTATATTACTTGTGAAAGTGACAAAATATTTGTAAGACGGATAAACATATGAACTTTTGTTTTAAAGAGACTTTTTCATCTCAGAAATGCCAAAGTGATCGCGAACGAAATTTACAAATATAGCCGAGTAAAAAATGGTGTTTTCAGCAAAATTGACATTTTAAAAAGGTCAAAAAAAGTAATTAATCATTAAAATAAATTTCATATCCTTTAGGTTTCCAACCTTGAATGAGTATAGGTCCCTATTTAAATTGTTTTAAAATAATGTTTAGAATTTACATTATTTCTTACACTTGCTCATTTACGGTTCAAACGAAATTAAAATGCAGGTACAAAAAATAATTATTTAACTAATGGACTCTATTATTTTGTTTTAAAGGCTCTGTTTACGTTAAGAGCTATTACCACCTGGAACTGCACTAATTAATAATTCATAATCCCTCACACCACGTTAGGACTGAGTAGTTTTGTGCCGACAGTAATTAGAACTGGCAAATCTTCTAAAGCAGTTTCTGAATTAAAACTCTTCTTTGACCATTCAATGCATATACTTTAAGGTTTAATCCCGAATCAGAGCATTGAGTGAAATTTTAGTTACTTTTTGTAAAAACACGTTAGTAAAAGGTCTTTTTAGCACTTTCTAACTACAAAATATTCATATTTCAAAAACTTTTCGAAAGCCACCAAAAATAGGCTCGTGACCCACAGTTTGAGAGCCACTGAACTGGAGGTATTCCTCATAAATTTTCTTAACCTATGGTGGCTGAAAACCATGTCATCCACACCCGCCCCCCCCTACCCACCAAACCCGCAATCCCTTTTTCCTACTACCTCCCAATCCACGAAATTCTAGCCATAGCCAGGAAAGAAAGAAATGACATGTTTTCAGATACGTAAGGGCCACCACGCACTGGGCGACCAGCCGGTGTGACCCTTTAAATCAGAGGTCCCCAACCTTTTTGTACCTTAGAGCACATTCAAAACTTTCAACGCTATACACACGACCGGTCAACTGCGATGTTAATTTCCAACAGCGATTGTGACGTTACATATGGTTGTGAGTAATACTCAAGGCCGTAGCCATGGGTCTAGGGGACGGTGAAGAAGGAGAGGAGGAGGAGGAGGAGGAGGTTAAGCGAGGTTCAATTTTCAAATTGACAAAAAATAAATTTAAAAAATACTGCTTGATTATGATTTACAGTTTTAACAAGACTAAAATAAAGTCACAAGGAACTATTTAACTACTCACCACCATTTTGGTGCCTGGGCACATTTAAAATATATATATTTATTCTGTATTTATTCAGGCAACAAAGCTGGGTAGACCCATGCCAAGATATTTACAAAGGAAATAGGAAGTATTAAGATGTTATTAGTGAGTGTGAAAAGAATGATGAAAAGGGGTAGGTCTTTGAGATTAGGGAAAAGCAAAACCATTCAGCTTGAAACTATGGTGGTTTCGAGCAACTTTACACTAATTTAAATGAACCAGCAAAGAAAGAAGAATGAGAGGGAGGGATTGGAAAGAGGGTGGCTTTCAATCATCAACTAACTTATTGAGAACATCACGCCTGGAGATAAGCACAAACTTGATTTTTGTCGGAAAAGTGACAGATTAAAATTATTAGTCAATAACGTTTCAGCTGTGGTCAAAAAGTGGCGGGTAGACGCAAATTAGACCACTAGGGTTGGGGACTCCTGCTTTAGATAATTATTACCACCACGTCTTACTACTCGTTCGGGTTACACGCACTTACACTAATGTGTAACGGTAGGGTGGTTGTGAGATGAAATGGAGGACCTACAGTTTAACGTGGGATCCGAACCACGGGTGAGGCCTGGCATCTCACACATTCACAAGTTGTGATTAATACACGTCTTGTCAGAAGTTAAGGAAGGGTTTGGTAATCAGATAGGTCTGTGCCGGTATCGAGAATTGAACCCCGGACCCCCAGCACAGGACCTTTTAGACATCGGCGACTTGCTCCGCGACCGACCATTTCATTTTTAATTTCTAATGGATTTATCCAGTTGGCTAATTGGTCGCCTGCGCGCCGCTCGTTATCCTAGTGGTCGCCACAGTAAAGTGAGGTAACCATTTTGTTCACTGTTCGATTCCAGGCGCTCATAACCATTAGATCGGCCCAAGAACTTTTTTTTTAAATAACTCATAAAGGATTGTACCTTCCAACCCGTTCGGGTTGTACACCGATATATTAATTACTCTAATGTGTTAAGGATGAGAAAGGTTGAATTTAGAGGAAGTGTACCCGCATGTTCGTGGAGGGAGAGTAGAAAACCATTTAAGAAAAAACATCTTAAGTACACCCGACCGGAATCGAACCCCGATCTCCCCGTCATCGGCTATTGCGAGAGTGACGCCTTAGACCATGCGGCCACAGAATCGGGTAAACAGCCATATTAATCTATCAAAAATACTCCAAATCAAATATCTCTACTAAAATTATGTTCCAGCCAAAATCCCCATATTAGTGTTTTAAGATTTAAAAAAATTAAGATAAGTTTAAACAAATCTTGGTTTAACACTGTCTTGTTTTCAACTAATTCAAGCAAAAATGCATGCATGAGTATATTACGATTATAGGAAATTTCAAAATAGTGGTGTAGTTTGTGAGAATACACTTGTTAAGGAGCTGCGTATTGAAAACTCCTCGTATTTTGTTAACGTTTATAACATAGTTTTTCGTTGTACTTTTTGATTTAAAAAATGTTTTTAAATAAGAGCATTTCCATCTAAAACTGTAGTTTAGACGACTTATAGTTGTTTACAATATAAATATAGTAGTTTTCACTTTCTAAGCTCATTGTTATAGACTTATGAATACAATAATTTTTACATTCTACTACATTAGATAGCTAAAAAAATACTCAATCACAAATATTTTGAGGTTAAATAACTATTTAGTTTTCCTAAATTTAATATAAAATTCTTTTTAAATACCTTAATAATTCCCAATGTTTATTTAACTTTGTTGCAATAATTATTATCTTCAACTAATCATTGTTTCCCACTACTCCCAAGGTACGCTGGTGTTATATTAAATCTTGGGGAGAAATAATGACTGCTCCCTGAGCTTATGGCGCGAAATGTCTCAGCCAATCAGTTAGCTAGTTAACCTTTGCCTTCCCGCGTTCTCATTGCAGAGGGAGAAAGCCATTTTGTGAACTAGCGAGAGGTTGAAGGGATTCTAGTGTGTTACATTTATATACAGTTTTTGGTATTTTTTCCAATATTTACTTTGGATAAAAACCTCCGATGGCTGATCTACAACCACCTGTTCTTTCTCAAGATGCTTTATCTGTTGCTCAGTTGGAATTAGGTGTAAATCCAAATGCATTAGCGATTCGAAGGACGTTCGATCCTGTAGCTCATGAACTAGACGCCACGTTCCGTTTGACGCGGTTTGCCGATTTAAAGGGTAGAGGTTGTAAAGTACCTCAAGAAGTTCTCACTAAACTTTTGGAAGGACTTCAACAAGATGATAATAATGGCCAAGATGAACATGCTCATTTTATGCATATGGGTTTGGCAACTCCTCGCATTGGTAAGTGTAAAGCTTTATGGTTATTTCTGTATATAGGATGACTTAGAGTGCGAACCTACCGGTCCATACTATATTTTTAAACACTCTTATATTATTTGATTTATATTTGTAACATATTGTTATTTGTTCCCTTAAATATCACTATTCTTAAACTAAACATAACAAATTCAATAGGTATAATACCTCTACATTTTTTGAGCTTAATAATAACCTTAAATTTGGTCAATAGATTTGTTTTGCACAAAACTCTGAAACACAGGTTCACTTTTCTTGTGTAAGGTTGGCCACATTTTCAAAAGTGAAATTTAAAAAATGTTGAGAATTGTGTGAACTGAGAGTGAGGTTTTATAATCTTTTTAGTATCTCGAAACGATACACACATTTAGGCCTAATGGAATTAAACCAAAACTAAGCTACACTATGTTCACCATAGCTTTTTACCTGAATGACAGTTTAACAATCATGTCTAGGTTTCGGGTTGCCAACATTTGTACAAGATGTTATGGATGATTAATTATTATATTGGAGGCCTATGTTATATTTTACAATTAAAATAATATAAACTAAAATTTTCTCACTATTTCATTACTTTTAATATTTTCTTTTATCTTATCCGAAATAACATTTTAAATAATTACACATAGGCCTACTTATTCTTTGTTTTGGAATAGTATCGATATTGACATTCCAATAGCACAGTACAATATTTGTTGTGTTCTTCACTTCATCCCCCCTCTCTCTTTCCTCCCTCCCCCCACCCCCTCTATTCATCAAAATAAAAACTACCGATCCTGAGCTTGGCCTGGTTTGAGTATTATGCAGATCCCACTTGTTTATCTTGTGACCATTGTGCTGAAGAAATGTGTAAACGCAGAGGAAAAACATATTTTAAAGATGATTGGTTGGACAGTGCAGTACAATGCTGCCGTTTAAAGATTGACTGTGATTACAAAAAGTGGATTGCGATAAAAAATAAAGGCGATTTTTTTTAACTAGCTTTGATAAGTAACATGGGGATATCTTCAATCCCATGTCAAAGGAAAGAAGCATGTTGACAGAATGAAAGCTGTTAGTGGGAGCAAAAAAAAATTGGACTGGTCCCTATGGCCAAAACTGCAGTGGCATCTGTATGCCTACATGAAGATGTAAATTTTAGTGCTAATGACCATGAAGTAATTTTGAAACCTGAAAGTAGACCTAGTTTTATTCAGAGCTTCCTTGTCAAAGATGAAGTTTCTCCTGTTGAAATATTGTGGGCTATTAATCAAGTGATGACACATTTTTCTGCTTGTGATATTTTTAAAGTAATGTTTTCCGATAGTGAAATTTCAAATGCATAAAGATTAACTTGGATATGTCATCGGTGACCTGGTGGTCTAGGGGTAAGGTGTCAGACTTCTATGCTGGCGGCCGGGGTTCAATCCTCGGTCCCGGCAAAGATTTATCTGATTACCAAACCTTCCTTCACCTCTGACAAGACATCTTGTGAATGTGGGGAATGCCAGGCCTTCACCGTGGTTCGGATTCCACGTTAAACTGTAGGTCCTTCATTTCATCTCACAATCACCCTACCATTACACATTAGCGTAAGTGCGTATAACCCGAATGGTAGTAAGACCGGTGCTAATAATAATAATAATAATGATATGTCATCATCTATGGACTAGTTTTTTTTTTTTCAAAAGCGAGTTTGCAAATATGGTTAAGCGATGCTCATTATATTGTATTTCATTTGATGAGAGCATAAATACTATGGCTCAGAAGACCCAGATGGATGTAGTTCGCTTCTGGAGTGAAAATGAAATTTATACAAGATATATAACATCTTGCTTTCTAGGTATTGCAACAGCTCAAGATATATTAATGCACTTTATATCTGCACTAAAAGACGCTAAAAAAATGCTTCAAGTTTCCATGGGTGGGCCAGATTTTTAAGTTATTTCAAAAGTTACTTGAAGTAAGATTCTCCACAAGATCCCGAGTTATTGGAATTTGGAACTTGTTCTTTACACATTGTCCACTGTGCTTACAAAACAGCACATGCTAACTTTTAGTTGGACTATCAACCAGTTTTTACGCTCACTATATTATTTATTTAAAGATTTTCCAACAAGACTATCAAAAATAATAGGATCATCTCTTTTCCCGATGAAGTTTTGTTCTATTAGATGGGTAGAAAACTCAAGGGTGTTAGAGTCAGGGTTGCCACGCACCTGGAAAAACAGGGAAAAGACAGGGAATTTGTTTGTGTCTTGAAAAAACCGGGAAAACACAGGGAATTTCACCAAAAAGCTAGAATTTACTTGAATTTGTTAGTGAATTTGGGCAATAAAGTGCTTGCAAGCGGAACAATATAGACTAAAATTTGTAACTGGAGAATTGAGCATTCTGATTGGAACACGTCTCATTTATGATGACTATGCTTACCAGCACCTCATCAGCTTGAGATAAGTCCTGAGTGCAACTGAGACGACTCGTTTTCGTTCCGCAAATGCCGCGCATTTTCGGCTTCCTCCACTAACCCCCGCTAATAAGACAAACGTCTCGTTCCACCCCCACATTTAAACTCAAAATTGTATTTTTGATATTTCCCTTTTTTTTTCATTCCATTTAGGGTAGACAGAAAATATAACCAATTTTTCCTTCTAGAAAATGTGTCATTCATTTCTCATCATATTCCAAATAATTCTTAAACATGTGTTTCTCTTGACAATAAAACATGCTTCCAATGACAAATTACCACTCTTCATTTCTAAAATTTTCTTTAAAACTAAATTAAATGCCTCTCTAATTATATTTATAATATCTATTAGGTGTCTGGAAAAATGAAAATTTTCTCTGGAAAACCCAGGGAATTTTGTAATAAGAAAATAGTGGCAACCCTGTAGAGAGAGCAATGTCAATGCTGACATATTTAAAACGGTATTCTTATTTTAACAAGCATCCTCCAAAATCTGACAGTTTTCAAACATTAAACAATTTTGTGAAGGATGAACTTTTGACATCAAAGTTGGGATTCATGCTGTCAGTTTCACTTCAGTTGGAGCAATTTCTCACTGAATATCAGAGAAATCAACCTCTTTTGCCATTTATGTTTGCAGATCTAAATAAACTACTTGAGCACTTGATGAACAGAATTGTAAAATGTGATGTAATAAATTCAGCAAGTACTTTCAAAAATTGTTAGCCGTTGATTTAAAGAAACAACCCAACATGAAATTTACTCCCTTCTGTAGATATTGGGTTCGCAGCATCGGCAGCTTTTAAAGGAATTAAAGACATCAAGATACATCTGTTCAGAGGAGATTGTCAAAAATTCCTAGTTGATCTCTGCAACAAACTTTTATACATAAGTATCCTCTCTCCTAAAAAAAGGGTGCTAGTTGTCTCTCTCCCGCAGTCATACTCAATCCATCTGTTAGGACCTATAGGATAACTTCTGCATTAGACGTCCTACTAGACAAGAAACAACAATATGACAATTTCAAAAAAGATTATTTATGCTGTGAGGAATGCATAAAGAATAAGGAAAGAAACGCTTGAAAAGAAAAAAAGAAATTGAAGTAGACTTGAGTCAAAACAGAAAAACAGCCTCTGAAGAAATAAGAAAATCAGAAGTGAAAAAGAACAGTTTTGGTGAAAGCAAAGGAAGGGCAGAAGTTTAATAACAATGAAATGTAAAACTCGAAAAAGTCTTGTGAGAATCAATTTTAACTTTAGTCCACATTCTAAAAAAAAGATTTGTTTTAGGATTTTATCATCGTAATTTTTAATACCGTTAGGTAACTGCAATTATCTTTATTGCCAAGTAATTTTTATCAACATAATATTCGTTGGTTATCTTTCATTGAAGATTCTGTATCTTTATTACATAATCATTCTTTGAAGTTGCGCCACCAAGGCTGATTACTTCTAAGAGTGAGGTGAAATGACCTACCAATTTTGCCAGGAGAGGTATTTTCACATACCTTCCAGGGTTCTTTTACATGCCACATGGAACCGACGGCCTTACTTCCTTCCAAAGGATATTGAGCTACAATTTTTTCTTGCTCAAGAAAAAGCCCTCAGCCTCTGTTAGATTCGAACCCACAAACATCAGGTCCTGAGGCGAGCACTTTACCCAAAGTTCACCAAGGTCAACAGTGCTATAGCTCATTCAAAAAATGTAAGTATGCACATGTATTAAAGATGGGTCGAATCCACTTTTTTTCAAATCTAAAACTTAATTTTGCCATCAAATCCCTAATTAAAATTTTAGTTTTAGAAAATATTGTAAGCACACTCTCCCAATAACTAAGATTTTTTCCTTCAATGATAAATTAATGATTTGGGGTTTAGTTAGGTTTTTCATATCATTATTTTGGTTTTAACCACAAACCATTTAAATATTTTAATACCTTTAAAAATAACTCAAGACTTAATACCTATTTAAAAAAATGATTATAATTTGAGTCTTGAACCCAACTTTGTTATGCTCTTCAAATCCTTTACTTACATATTTATTTTGTTCAACTAATCATACATTGATACATCTCAAATATTTATAAAAATTAATGAATGATATCAAAATGTTACATTGCCCTATATTGGTGTAAGAGAGAAAGTGATACCTGAAAGTTTCCTTCTCTCTTACACAATTGTGTGCAGACAACAGCTCGAAGATTTTAGTCACAGATGTCCATCCAGCTATAATATAGATATCAATGGGCTCCACAGTAACATTCTGACCTCTTGTCACCACATCATTGGCAGTCCAGTTAATTGAGAGTTTGATGTCTTATTTAGAGTATTCAACCACTAAAGAGGGTAAATAAAACACATGTAATGTGATCTATAAACTGAGATGTCAACAGATGTATTACTTTTGGTTTATTTTATGTTTATTTAATAAACTAGGTTGTGCACACAGTTTTAAGTTTGTTTATTAGCCTTTTCTTAATACATAGGTGGTGAGGGGCCCCACATTTTGCAAACGACGCCTGCATTTCTTGTCCCAGCCTTGTTTAGACAAACAATTTAATTTATTTCAGGTATTGGAATGGACTCTTCAGTTACTCCTTTACGCCATGGGGGCCTCTCTTTGGTGCAGACAACAGACTTCTTCTATCCTTTGGTTGATGATCCTTACATGATGGGTGAGTAATTGAAAAATATAAACCAAGAGCACCATATTTGTTGGCCTCCTCGCCTTGCAAACACTGGACTGGAATATTTACATGTTTTCAGGGATAATAATAAACATATAATTTAAATGGTGAAATTAAGGCAATAGCTTTCTCTTACATTTAACCATGTATTCAGTTAACATAACATTACACTGTATTTATAAATAGTTATCATTTAATAAAATACACAAGACAAGTACTTGAGGAAAAATTGCACATGCACATAAAACATAGGAATGCGATAAACACGTACAAAACCTGCAACCTAAACAATACTCAACTTAAATAAAGTTTCTTTATGGGTCATTCTCAAATTGAGGAACAAATAGGCAATCCAAAAATAAAATAAAAATTTCAGGAAAAGTATAATTTATTGCCTGATCACACACAAAATGTATTACCAGCAGAGCTTGATTTTTACTTTTACCAAAGGGGCTACCCATAATCAGGGGTGCAGAATATGTCCGAACACGCGAACAAGGTTCAGGGGAAATTAGTGTCTAAGGGCTAAGATAATGGGTCAGAGTTCTAGATAAGAAGTGGGGTTGAGATAAGGGGCAAAGGAAAATTCTAATAATTCAACCTTGATAATGGCATAATTGAAGGATGAGTCATGTCACCTACCCTGCGGGTGTTTGGTAGTTATGAAGGGCAGGTGGTGGAGGGTAGGGAAGGGTTAGTGATGTTTTGTTTTAGTTTGAATTCAGTCACCTGTTATATCGTGCTCTAATTACATGGTGATGTGCACGCAGTTTATTTAAACTCGTGACATGTGTATTGTAATAATTGTGTAGCTATGGAATTGTTGTTTTTAGTGGACCTATTAGGGTTTGTACATTGTACAATAGATAAATGTTTATAAAAAATTAGAGGGTTTAGTGAAACATCTTTATTATGTCGACTTTTAAGAGCAAACAAGACGTCAACAATGCTTATTGTTAATGGTGTGGCAGACGTGATAAACTCTGATATCACGTATCTTATAAACATCCCTAAGAAAAACCTAGAAGTAAGGATCAAGGGAGTATTGCAAGTTTTGTAAAACATAAATTAAGTGATCGGTAAAAACTCAGTTGTAAATAGCGATAGTATTTCCCCTAGTGTGGTTGATAGTGATAGACCTTGCAGTAGTGGCGAGTCTACGAAAAATCCAGAAGACTATGAAACTCGACAATTAAACCAAGGCTTCTCAGAATTAAACACTATTGCCTTTTACTCTCAAGATGTAAAATTAAATGTTGGTAAAGTTAAGCCTACTGGTATCATTGCACAATTAATAATATGTAATACACACAAGGAAATGGGAAGTTTGCCATTTCTGGGAGACAACTAAATTTTTTATAAGGTAGGTAAGCCTACTATAAAAATAACTATCATTAAAAATATATTTTGATTTGAATTTTCCAAACTATGAATTAGGTAATAATCCTTATTCCCTTCAGCCTATATAAAATATTAAATGTTTTATTTTGTGTTCTATGGTTTTCGGGGATTTTTTTTTTAAAAGAAAATGTTATGTTCTGGGGAAATATTGGATCTCTGAACATATTCTGCACCCCTGCCCATAATCCATCACTCTTCTAGCGCTGTTTCAGATGCACATAAATATGTTATAATCTCTAAAATTTAAATAGGGACATAGGCCTGCCGTATATTTTTTTACAATAATATAAAAAAATATACATTTTCTTAATTTACTGGAATTGGGATTTTGTAAGTGAAGAATCATACAAAATTCATGGGAAAAGCGGAGGATTCTGGAAGGTTTTATTGCCAAATTCAAAATATCGTGTATGTCCAGTGTGTTAGTTGAGGACAAACAAACATTTATTAAAATGTCAAAATTTGTGAATAATTTATTAAAATGGATTCTTAAAATAAAAATAACATTATTACTGGAATATTTTACCGTGGTTATATATTTTTACTTTTTTTCTTTATTTTTGTATAGAACTTCAAACTTTGAAATTCAGAGATGGCGACAGTTAGCGAAGTGATGAATGAATGGGCCTTTTAATAATGATTTGGTATAATTTGTTTTTAATATTAACCATATTTAAATTTTCTCTATCAAGTTTTATATACTTTCTACTACTAAACATTTTTGTTGTTTCTTGTTTTAAAAATAACAAGATATTTGTATAGACAGGAGACATAAATTGTCCCTCAATTTGAGAATGACCCCTATAGATTAGTAATGGAAACAGAGAGATAAAATTAATAAAAATCTTTGCACCAAACATACGCACACACACACACACACACGTCAAATCAACACTCATTTATCTGACTATCTCAGATTGTGTGTGCTGGAAAAGTTGGAAATTTGCTCTGGAAAACCTGGAAAATTCAGGGAATTTTAATGTTTGGCTGGACACCCTGGATAATAATTATCCACAAATGCAATGTAAACCCATATATCTGTTGTCACCAAGTTGACAAAAATAACAAGATTAGTTATTCTACAGTGAATTAAGTTGGATTGGTTTGTTATATGGATTGGGGACGTATTTGGAAATAAATTTAAAATTCACTTTTGGATTTTTTTAAATTTTTGTTTCAATAGCTGTCTGCATATCTACAGTAGTCCCGTGGCTTCTTTGGTGCTGACTGACAGCTCACAGCTGATTTCTGACAGTCAACATTTAGGTATATACCTAAATTTTTAATGTCAAAAGTGACAGCTGCTAAACACGTTTGTGCAGATCATCTGGTTTGGCGTAGGGATACGTAATTTGGTCTGGTAACTTTTTCAATCTGTCACCCGCCTCTGTGGCGTAGTTGGCTAACGCGCTTGTCGTGTTGAGCCCGACTGCTGAGGACGGGGAGATCGAGGTTCTAATCTCGGTCGGGTGAACTGGGGGTGGTTTTTCCTAAATGGTTTTCCACTCTCCCTCCACGCAAATGCGGGTTCACTTCCTCTTATTCAACCTTCCCAATTCCTAATCCATTAGCGTAATTAGTACTAAAAGCGTATAACCCGAACAGGTAGTAAGACGCGGTGCTAAATATAATTATTATTATTTTTCAATCTGTCAGTCAGCACCAAAGAAGACATGGGGCTACTGTAGTTTAAACCATAGCTGATCTGGATTTAATGATTTTGTTGCATGGGCAAGATTAGTACAATTCTTCTAATATTGTTTTTCTGCCCATTAAACCTATATTTTCCTTATAGCTTGGTATAATTTCACTTGTGCCTGTGTGATGTGTATTTAGACTAAAGTATCCTATATTATTAACAGATAATATGTATTTATTTTAGGTAAGATTGCCTGTGCCAATGTTTTGAGTGACTTGTATGCGCTCGGTGTAACAGAGTCTGACAACATGCTCATGTTGCTGGCAGTATCTACGAAGATGACTGAAAAAGAAAGAGATGTGGTTGTACCTCTTATGATGCGAGGATTTAAAGTAAGTATAGAAATAATTTTGTTTATTTAGACTATATATCCATTCACCTGATTTGAGAAACCACCAAAGTGTAATTTTTTGCATTTGTATTTATTAGGTAAAACTATTCTTACAATACCAACGATTAAATTAAAAATGTTTTATTTTTCTTGTAAGCCCATTTATTATTTTTTTATCAAAAACTGAATTTACCATTTCATTATGGAATGGACTTTAGTGATGGTTTAGTTTTTAAAACAAGATGGTTAATATTTTCATTCTCAAATATTTTCATACCACCACCAGTATTTTTAAGGATTCTATCAAGCAATACACTGGTTTTCTAATTACTTTGAGGTCAAAGTTTGAATCTCGGTGGATACACTAAAGGTGTTTTTCCTCATGTGATTTATTACTTTGGTTTTCTCACACCTCATAAATGCAAATGTGGCTACATTTTCCATAACCACCTTCCTCAACCCTATCCTTTAAATTGAGCTGCTAATTGTCAACTGGTGATTTTGGGGTAAAGTGCTCGCCCCAGCCTCATAATCTAATGTTGGTTAGCTCAAACTTAGGCGGGTCAACAAATTTTTCTTGAGCGATAAAAATCTGTAGAGAAGTAAAACCTTAGGCCCCATGTTGGTTGTGATATGTAAAAGAACCTTAGAAGGTATGTGAAAATATCCCTCTAGTTAAAATTGGTAACATGCACATAGCCAAGATTTCATTTTAGGGGGTGTTATCCAATGCTATGCCACCTGGACTTTTTGTAACCCCATTATTTCTTACTTTAGTTAAAGTGCTTGGAAATTTTAAATGACACTTTTTGCAGTGTCAATAAATTCATATTGTTTTTAAGTCTGTTGGAAAATCAGAATGCAACAAATTTGCTAAATGAATTTATCATATTGAATTAACATAATTAAAGATAAACTAACCAAGTCCAAATAATGAAATTATACTCTCTGTATGAAGAAGTGTTCATGCACCATTATTTATCACTTTTACAATCGTAGTCTTCTGCTAGCTTTTTTGGCCATGACATCCAAAAGGTCTGCAGGTGTGAAAGGCACTAGATAGTGAATTGATATCAATGCTGGGCCATTCAATCGTTCAGTGCACATAGAGTTTTTTAAGTAGGTCTTAATCCTTTTCAATAAGGAAAATTACCTCTTGACCTCGGCCATTGACACAGGTAAATTGCCCGCCGGCTGGGTATCTCAAGGCCATATGGCAAGATAAGATCGACTCACCATTCGGTCAGCTGCACGCTGTAACTTGACAATGCTGTTGTTGAGCCATTAGATTGATTAGTTATCACTGACTGTAAAAGTTAGAAGCAAGAGATCATACTCTATTTTTTATTGTATTTTTTTTATCTTACATTAAATTGAAGGGGGTGTTCGGACCCAATGGACACCCTCCCTGGCTACAGTCCTGTTGGTAGGCCCTTTTGCTCTCGCGCTCATGTAAATTTGTATGTGCTCATAATCAGTTGGTTCAGAAAGTGAGCGTTAAATACCTCAAATAAAATAAAGGCTGTTAATTACTTTGTAAAAAAAAATGTTTTCATGGCTGTGTTAAGGACACAGCACTAGAGGCTGGAACAACTGTGACAGGAGGACAGACGGTTGTGAATCCTTGGTGTACTATCGGAGGTGTGGCATCCACAATTTGCCAACCCAACGAGTATATTGTGCCTGATAATGCTGTGGTTGGGGATGTGTTGGTACTCACTAAACCACTGGGCACTCAAGTAGCTGTCAATGCTCACCAATGGCTGGACCAACCAGAACGATGGAATCGGATCAAACTTGTAGTTGCAGAGGATGATGTTCGTAAAGCTTACCAAAGAGCTATGGATTCCATGGCTAGATTGAATAGAATAGGTAGGTTGAAAACATGTTTTATCTGAGTATAATATTCTGTATTTATTCCCTCATCTAAAATAAAGCTAAATTATGGTTAGAAAAATGGACACTGAATGTAATAGAAACAAGGGAAT
Organism: Timema cristinae; assembly: GCA_039000515.1. Lineage (NCBI taxonomy): Eukaryota > Metazoa > Arthropoda > Insecta > Phasmatodea > Timematidae > Timema > Timema cristinae. The sequence continues at coordinate 23,880,387 of JBCFYV010000024.1, forward strand.
TGGAGTTCATAGTGAATTTTTTGAGGAGCATTTTAACTGCTGTGGGGAGAAACAGGATTAAGAATGAAGTTGGCAGGTATGAGTATGGATATAGGGAGTACTTGAGATAGTAGAGAAAGCAAGGCTGAGATTTTATTGTCGTGTAATGAGGATGGAAAAGAAAATAATACAAACGAGAATGGTGGAGATAAAGTATATAGGAAAAAGACCTCAAGGGAGACCAAGAAAGAGATAGGAGTGGACAACAGCAAGTGGGTGAGTGAGAAGAGAATAATGGAAGCAATTATAAGAGGAAGAATGGTGGAAGGAAAGAGGAAGTTGGAGGCATTTCTTTAAACTGAATGGCCACAGATTGGAAACAGTAACGATGATGGTCACATTTATTTAAAAGTTACACTATCTAAGAAAGCACACTATGACACAGTCTGTTATGCCAATCGAATTGGTATTCAAGCCATCAAATTATTTGGCCAATGAAATAATATTAATTGTATTGCTATATACATATTTCACCTCGTATGAATGTCTAGTTATATTTAAATTACAGTCCCATTCATTTTTTTTTTTACTTTATCATTTAACAATTTGGTGGCCAATGGCTAAATAATTGTATAGTGGAAATTGGTATTAAATAAAGAAAAAGGAAAAATAAACTAATAAATGTAAATTTGTATGAAGAAAGCCCACCTAGGGTTAGAGGAAACACATGTGGGAATAATTCAATATACAAAATAATATGCCATATTTTTACTTTCTTCTTTATTGAATGATGGAAGAAGTCACACACACATTTAAACACAAATAGAGTATTATTTTGGCATTGTTGCCTTTATAAACACTGCTAAAGTATTACTCTCTTTGTATTTAAATTTGTGAACTTAAATCAAATTTACACTTATTATTTTTCCTTTTGCTTTATGTTTATCAATTTATCTTAACATTGGTATGCAAAAAGCACTAAATAGCAAGTTTGACCCTTATAATGATTAATTTTGAAGTTTTCATGTATGATAAAACCTCTTTTGAACAAAATAATTATGACACAAGTAAACACTTATTGTTTTTTAGTGGCATTACTGTATATTACCTTAAAATAATTTTGTAGTTACTACAAATTCAACATTGGTGATTAATCTAAATTGCAATAAATAATTGGCAAAATATTGGTCCAGCCCCACCTTTAATCATTGACAACTAGTAATTCTGGTGAAAAAAAAAATGCATACATATTTGTAAATTTGAAAAATAAAATCTGAACATGAGAATTTAATTTTGAACCCTTGGCTTAGCTAGTTAACTAACGCTTTACCACTGAGCAATCCAATCCTTGTCTCAGGGTCACTAGTAGTTTAAGGTAGACAGTGTAATAGGCCACTAGCTTTCGGGAAGAAATTAAACAAAATAAGTACAATGCTTTAAAGGGAAAACTAATACATTTATATGACACTATAATCAAACAATGACTTTCTAAGAATGAAAACTAACAAACGTTAAAGGCCTAAAAATGAAGTTAAAGAGTGAAATTTAAAATATATGTTGTTAAAATTTGGATTATGGTTTGAGCTACTTACAATCAACACATTGTTATGATAACACATTTTAGCTTGGTCAACTGATTGTGTAACAAGAATATACCATAAGTAGGGTATTCTCAGTATCTTGACAGTGAAAACATAATTTCTATTAAACTTGAGGGGGAATTTTGTAAAATGGTATATAAACTGTTTATAAATCTTCTTGAATATTATGACTGCTGGGAACTTGCCAGCATAATATATATGAAAAATGAATTTTTGTGTTTCAAGAATATTCACATGACAAAATAAATATACTATAGATGAAATGGTTGATAGCTAAGACCTGACCACTTTACAATGATAGTAACAATCCAAACCCAACACTGTATAAATTAAGCTTATATACAAATGAATTATGTGATCTGCCATTGACGAGATTGGGTGTACAAGGGTGGTTTTCCCACTCCATTCATGCAAATGTGAGTACACTTTCTCTAAATACAACCTTCCTGTAACTAACAAATTAGCATATTTGTTACATATAGATATAGCCTGAACAGGTAGTAAGATGTGGTGCTTGTATGTATATTATTATATTATATATGCCTACTTAGTTATTTAATCTTAAAATTACTTTTTTTTTTCAAACCTTTGTAGAATGTACTCTTTGTACAGCATAATAATTGGAGTGTGTGAAGTCCACTCTTTCAATAGGAGTGTGCGAAGTCTACTCTTTCAATTTGAAACAAAGTCAAATCAAATAATATGAGATTCCCAGAGCCAAATTGAAATTTGAATATTTAAATAAAAGTTTACTGTGGGATAAAAATATTAAACTTTGCGTCACTATGTAAATTGAGAGATTAAATATTATTTACAAAATACTCTTATTTCAAATGGAATTAAGATACTTAGTATTAAAATAATGAATTGAGCTATTATCACAAACTATATTATTGTTTCGATTTTCTTTACACTAACATCTATTTGTGATTAAAATAACAGGCAATTACAAAAAAAAAAAAAAAATGAATGAGTGGTTTAACTTTAAATATTTCTTTTTGGCAAAGCTCGTAGTTGTCAAATCCAGAATTTTACTATCAAAATGAAGTCTGAAGTTTTTGAAGCTTCGCACACCCCTATTAACAACACTTGGTTAAGTGTTCAAAAGCCTGATAGTAACATCCTACTTGTTGGTTCACTCTGCTAAGTTTTGGTTTCAACATTGTTTCAGCTGCTAGGTTGATGCACAAATATAATGCCCACGGTGCAACAGATGTTACCGGCTTTGGACTTTTGGGACATGCACAAAACTTGTCAAAACACCAGAAAAATGAAGTTTCTTTTGTGATTCACAACCTACCAGTAATTGCCAAGATGGCTGCTGTAGCAAAGGCTTGTGGGAACATGTTTCAGTTGTTACAAGGACATTCTGCTGAAAACTCAGGTAAATAATTTGTTTTATCTTAATTTTAAATAAAGATTTGAACAAACATATGACTACCTATTTCATTAGACACACTTACTAATTGTCTAGCTCGTCAAGTCTGGTTTTCTGATGACAGGAAGATCAGGTTTTGAAGCTGTCATGAGCATAGCGGCATTAAATGAGAAACTGTTTAAATGAAGAGAAAATGTCATTAAATCCGAAAGTTGTATCTGAGAAAAGTAAGAACCTTAATGCCCGAGGATTGGTTGCAAAGTGTAGAAGTGGAATGGAAAAGGTTAAAGAAAAGTTTGATAGGAGCTGCAGATGAGTTATGTTGTAGGACAAGTGCGACAGGACATAGGAAGCACCAGAGGAGAAGATTAAAGCAGTCAGAAATAGTTTTAAGAATAGGAATGAGGAAACAAAGTGATAATTTAGGGAGAAGGAAAAAAGAGCAAAATGAGTGTTACGAGAAGCTAGGAAGGATTGGATGAAAAAATGGACAGATATGCTGGAACAAGTCATGGAAAGAAGTACAGTAAGAAGGTGTTATATAGCCAGGTAAGAAACAGAGAGAGAAAGGATAAGTTAGAATGATGGTTGAAGAAGGAAGAAAATTGAAGTCAGGAGAGGAAGAAGAGGAACTAAGGATGAGATATTTTGAGGTGTTCAACCTTGAAGAGAAAAGGGATGACAGTGAAACAGAGGAGCAGGAAGAAATAGCAGAAGATGAGGAAAGAGGTGGAGGATTCATTAAAGATAAAGAAATCAGGAAAAGCAACAGGTGTGGATGGACTGACAGGAAATGATAGGAGCTGCAGGTTAAATAGGTAGCCTATATGATAGTAATATAATATATATGAGAATATACTGGAAAAGAGAATAATAAATAAAATGAAAAGAAGGTGGAGAGAGGAACTGCGCAAATTTGGGGAACAAAGTCTAAAATAAACTTGATATTTGTAATACGACAACTGATGGAAAGAAAATGCGAATTTGTGAAATACTTGGTAGTGGTATTTATGAATTTAAAAAAGGCATATAATAGTGTAAATAGAAATAAAATTTGGAAAGTAATGGGGGAGGCCAAAGAGGAAAAAGGAGTTGTAATGATAGTGAAAAGCATGAGGATAACAGGAATTGATTATAGCTTGAGAGTGGTTCCAAATAAAAAATTGAATGAAGCAGGGAAGTGCTTTCTCACCACTACTATTTGTAATGTTAATGAAAATGGTTGTGAATAAAGTGGTAAGAAAACTTGTGTAGGAAAACATGAAAGCCATGATGTTTGCTGATGACTAGATGGTATGGGGTGGGGGGGAGAATTAAGTACAGAAATGGAATGAGAAAGTGAAAAGGGAGAGTGGAATGGAAATTTGCATGGTGAAGTGTGGACAAAGAAGAGGGTTAGGCCTAGTAAATTTATTAATTTGGATGTAGTAGAGCTGAGAAAAGTACAGAACCTAAAATATCTTGGAAGTGTGATTCAGGCACAAGGTGGAAGTAGTGAGGATATAATGAAAAGAGGACTGCAGGGAGAGTTGTTCTAAAAGTGTGTAGATCTGCTATGGAGAGAAGTGCCATTAAAGTGTATTGAAGTGTTGTACAGGGCATAATTTGTACCTATTGTCACACATGTAGCAGAAACATGGACATTAAATGTAAGAAAGACTAGGAGAGTGAAGGCCAGGAGAATAAAGTTTGTGAGTCCGAGCATGTTAGCTGTTACAAGGAGAAATAAGATTAGGAAGGAAGTTATCAGGGAAAGAGTGGGATTAGAGGGAGCACATGAGAGTAGAGAAAGCAAGATTGAGATGGTATGGGCATGTATGATCTGGGATCTTGTTAGATCTTATAATTATGTTGAGTTGAACAACTAGTAAGGATCCACTTACTCAAAAAATAGTTTTGATTCAAAATTTGAAACGAAATATAAAAAAAATCTCAAATTTGTTTGAATCATTGAATTTTGCATATTTACTTAAGAATTTGAGGAATTCAAAGCACCTATCCCTATTTATAACACAAAACGGCGATTATTAAAGGAACCTGTTTGGCTGCAAACTTCTAACTCACCCCCCTGTAATTTCTTGACATCTTGATGACCTTACCATATCCCCACAATAAGATAATATCTATAAATAAAACACCATGCAATTTTTATTTAAGAAAGCCTTTCTCTCCACTTTTTTCATTTGTGTGAATTTTATTTTTCTTAATACTTTTGTGTTTATTATGTACTAAAACTTAACACATAATTTAGTTTTAAGGTCTTCATTGGCCGATTAGTCTGTGGTGTCACACTCATTATACTGGCCTGCTGAAGATGGGAGGTCGTGATTCTAATCCTAGGGGGTCTAATGTGAGTTTTTTTTTCCAATAAGTGGTTTCCTACTCTCCTTTCATGTAAATGAGAGTAGATTACCTATAAAATGCTTCCTACCTCCTCCATACCCCATAAGGGCATTGCTATTAATATTTATGGGTATTAATGTTTCCATTCCTTTTCAAGGTATCCATAATTTAAAATATACCTGACTATGTGCAATGTTTGGCAGGTGGTCTTCTTATTTGTTTGCCTCGCGAGCAAGCTGCAGCATATTGCAAGGACATTGAGAAACAAGAAGGCTATCAAGCATGGATTGTCGGGATAGTGGAAAAGGGCAATCGTACTGCCAGAATTATAGACAAGCCCCGCGTAATTGAAGTACCAGCTAAAGAAAAGGATGGAGAACTGTGGTAGAGATTGGATATCTATCACTTTACACCATTCCACTCAATTCTTAAAGGAAAGACATCGTTTGGTGCCTTTCATTGAAAATGACTGAATATGTTGAGGTCGTATTGTCTCCGAGAAGGCGCTTTTTTTTATAGTATTTTGTTACAAAACAATCATAGTTGACTGATTTAATTAATCAAATTTAATCCATCCTCAAATGTCAACAGCTATCGTCTAATTAAATTTGCCACAATCTTTTTTTTTATTTATTGCTTTATCTGCAATTGTTCTTGTAATTATATCCTATGTAATAGTTGTTTATTTCAAATATAAGAGATGTGAAATTTGTATTTAATTTTATATTTTCTTATTTTTTCTAACAGTTTTGATTTGATAAATCTTGCTCTAAAACTGTATTTTGAATTTACTATGCTGATCAAGCTAATTCCATTAATGGCATGCATTTCCTAAAAGTTTGAAAGTGATTTGATAATGTTATAAATAATTCCTATCCCTCTGTCCTGTATCTTTTTCCATTTATATATAAAAAAATTAAATAGCTCTAACTTTCTATTTAAAAATCTATTTTCACTTTATGAGGTAATTGTATAATATTTGGAAGAAGGTATAGGAAAGGTGGGTAGAAACATATAAAAGGGATGAATACAATATGGACTTTACAATGAAAAGAAGAATACAATTCACACTTTACACTGCTGCCAATGGACAAAGAGGTAATGATTGCCTCTTAAAGAAAATTGATCGTCACCGCCCAATCCCCCGACCTAGGTTTCATTCTAACGGGACACATCAGGGAGGAGTGTGAAACGCGCAACCCAACTTCCTAAAAGAAAAAATAAAAGGGGGGGAAAAGAAAAAAGGTAAAGAATGATAGGACACACAGACAGAAAAAAGTAAAAGGTATCCCTCCCTATACCTTCTTCCAAATATTATACAATTACTTCATAAAGTGAAAAGCGGTTTTCCTTATTGAGTTATATCATTATATATTCGCATCCAATGTCCTTTTCCTGTGTTTGTCCTTTATGTTGTACCCTTTACTTGTTCCTATCTATGTGTCCTATCATTCTTTACCTTTTTTATTTCCCCCCCCTTTTGTTTTTGTTCTCTTTTAGGAAGTTGCGTTGCGCGTTTCACACTCTCTGATGAGTTCCGTAGAAACCTAGGTCGGGGGATTGGGCAGTGACGATCAATTTTCTTTAAGAGGCAACCATTACCTCTTTGTCCATTGGCAGCAGTGTAAAGTGTGAACTGTGTTGTTCTTTTCATTGTAAAGGCCATATTGTGTTCAACCCTTTTATATGTTTCTATCCATCTTTCCTATACCTTCTTTCAAATATTATATTTGAAAATCTAATGATTTTCTATAGGAGATGAAGCCTATAAGGAAAGGAGCATTGTAATGCTTGTAAGTTGCTACTAATAAGGCCTATGAACAATTTAATATTAATGTTTGTAAAGAAAGGAAATATGGCACTAACGGCTATATTAGATTAAACATTGCAAGGAAGATAGAAGGTAAAGGACCTACACACTTGCCCTAAAATTGTAGTTCACAATCATTACACAACAAAACACATAATTATGTAATTTTCAGGGTACATCAGTCCGCTTCTTAAGCAGAAGAGAGTAAAACACTTGTTAAGCTGCTACTAATAAGTTATCTTCTAGAAAATTGAGAGCTTTGGCGATCGGGGAGAATTAATAGCTCCTGCAGAAACTATGTGCAACAGGGGAAAGATTAGGAAATATTGTATATTTTAGTTCTTTCATAGAGGTTTATTTTAATTAATTAATAAACAATTAAAAATCAAATTATTCATATTAGTTTTCTATTTGTATATTTTTAAGTATTTGTGGCCATACCATGCTTTCAGTAAATGCAGGTTCTGCTTTCCTATTTTTAATAGTTTGTTATTCAGGAAGAGCACATACAACACAGTTTGTGCGGGTTTAATGTTAGTAAATATATAATTATAACATTCAACTAATGGATATTTTTAATGAAAATACCAGTGTATTTAAAATAAAAAGGTAGAACTTAAAAAATATTGACTGAGGTACATATTATATATATATAGAAGAAGAAAGATAAGGAACATATACAAATAAATGCTGTAAAAGCCATATAAGGTTTGTTCCTTTTATTTGTTCCTATCCCTTTTTCATGTAGATTTTTCTATGCATAATATTAAAAGTATTGATAAAAATTAAACTAGTTTTAATGCAAGCAGATTTTACATCTTATCCCTTGCTCATTTTTTTTAATAACAGAGAAGCTCAGATATTTGGCTATTTGCATAACACACGTGCTAGGAATTTGGTGTAAATATACCCATATTTGCCTGGAGGGAGAGTGGGAAACGATTTGGAAAAAAATAATCTCTGTATAGTATAGCCACTGTTAATTATTTGTTGGCCTTAGCACTACCACAACTACAGTATTGTATAATGCCGTTTTTCTCCTAAAACTAGTCTTCAGAAAATTCTACTCTTATACATGCACCTTAACATTTTTCATTGATCATAAATAGCATATTTCTACAGAAGTGTATTATGTAGGATGCTTTAACTGTACCAGTCGGCTGACTCAAAACCAATAGAAGATTTAAACCCTTAATATCACTGAACTGGTAATTCAGGCCAGTGTTGGTGGGAAAATCTGTGCTGCACGATTTTAAAAAATCGCACACGGCAGAACTGCAAGTAAAGGATTGTGTGAAGAAAAGAGTTCCTTGGCATCTCAAGTAAATAAGGGAAAGAAAAGAAAATACAACATGAATTTTAAATTTATGAAGTGGGTGCACTGGGGTGCCTTAGAAGCATATTAATTTTTCTATTTCTTCAGTGTGGCATTAGCTGGATGCTTTTACAATTGAAATTAATTTAGTTAATCTTCTTTAAATTGAACCTACTCGAAGCAAACTTACTGTTGAGACATGGAATACCCCCCACACATGCTCGAGTATCAACTATAGCCAGCCTGTGGCCAGGTCACTTTAGTAAAATGCCTCCATCTTACTCTTTCTTCTCCTCTCACTTGCACACTATCTGCTCCTTGCAGTCTTTCCCTTACATATTTCATTTCCAACATTTTCTTTGTGCTCCATCGACACACTTTTGTTGCTAAAACTATTGAGAGACCTTTAAGTTGTGTTGGATGTAGTTGTAACAATGGTGAACTAAAATCAAGGCCACTTAATGCCAGGGTGCTTAAATTACTTTGCAAAGAAATGGCCAGTGAACACAACACTGCTGCTTCATACAGAAAAAAAAGATGACAGTCTAGGGGAAGAATTATTAACTTTTTGAAAATGATTTTTTTATTTATTCACTATAAGTCATCCATTTTCTTTACATCCATTAGTTTCCAGCTTATGGTCTGGGCCAATTTTTTATTCAAGTCATATATTTTCCACTACCGGTTGTCTAGGCCTGTTGTAGCTTCATTACTTAAGACTCAGGCATAACATCCTGTCCTCGGCCATTAATTTCTCAATGTTCCACGTTAAACCCATATTTCACCAAAGATAAATTTTCAGCCTTGCCGGGAATCACACCAGGGGCCCTTAGCTCAGTAGGCAAACACACTACCGACTGAGCTAAGGTGTTGGATGGTTGGTTAGTTATGCATGATTATAAATCCAGTCCAAAGAAGCTTATTCTATTCAACTGTACTTGTTAATAGGATGAACAGGAAAAATATTGAGGTCGGACACATTGAAACACAAAATATATTTTTAATATATTGGCCTTTATTACACACAACACACCCCTATAAAACCCCACCTCTATAATCTTTAACACACCTATACCCAATATAACTTAGGGTATTGCTAATCAAAATAAACGGTAATTATTTTAATGTACAAACATTTTCATGTAATATGTATTAGTTGCCTTAAATAAAGTATAATGCACTTAATGTATACTAATCAAAATTTTTAGACCATTTTGAATTTGTCTATGTTCTGCTTCAGGTTAAGTATCCTTGGCTTTTAAGTTATAATTATAGTAATCATGTACAAAACTATAATATTTAATTACAAAATATTCTTAGTTCCAAATAAAAAGTGAGCGTCCCGAAAGTTGTCTATAGAAGTATATACAGACAAAAAAAAATGCAATTTTGTCAAAACTACATCCAATAATTTTAAGTATTGCAATACTTAATTTCTGGGCGTCCAATAAACGTGGTATGCCTCTAAGTTCACTATTTAAACATCAGTTATTTTCAGGGCACATTAGGCTCCATACAAATTCTGAAACCAATGTTACAATTCCTGAACAGGTTAAACATCTAGAGAACTCTTCAGATTAACCCGAATGAAACATTTTACACCCCCATGCTATATTCTTTTAGAGATATAAAATTTAACCTTAACGAAGGAACCTATAATGCCACCGTCTATACCAAAGCCCACAAACTATCAACAGTACCTCTATTTCCAAAGTAATTTTCTTCATGTAAAATATATTTTCCTCATAAGTTGGCTCCCAGAGCCAAACATGGAACTCAATAGCTTGTAAGAAAACACAGCTGCTTGCCCAAGAAGAGACTATTATTTTAATGCTTACAGTTCAAATTAGAAAGAAAACATGAAATGCAATATCTCAGGCAGAACCTTTAATTATTTCAAGGGTAGAAAATAACTTATTTATGCGTTTCATAGAGAAGTCGATGTAAAGTTTCTAAATTATGTTCATTATTGTTTATTTTTAATTGCTTGCTCCAGAAGAGATATAACATTTTCAACAAGCCTAGCTTTTTTTTTATTACTATATAGCCATTGCAGCTGGTGTCCCATAATTTTTGCTGTAATTTAAGTTCTTCAATATTATTATTATTAGCACCGCGTCTTACTACCCATTCGGGTTATACGCACTTACGCTAATGTGTAATGGTAGGGTGATTGTGAGATGAAATGAAGGACCTACAGTTTAACGTGGAATCCGAACCACGGTGGAGGCCTGGCATTCCCCACTTTCACAAGATGAGTTCTTCAATAAATTGCATCAGAGACTGCTATGTATTTCTCCATCATGTGCAGCTTATCATAGAGTATTCCTGTATAGTACTGAGCTTCAGCTCATGTGAAAGCTTATATACAACTAAATACCCTACTAGTAGCTTGCTAGTGGTAGGAAGACCTAGCAACTAGCTCACTGGAATTGACACTTCGTTCATGCACACTCGTGTTAAAGACTACAAACGATACTATACCCTACTGGCAGTTTCAGCTCTCATGAACTGGCTCATGTGCATTCACCTGAAAGGGGTTTAACAAGTAAATAACCCACTAAAAAACAACCACATACTAGTAGTTTACAATCTTTCATAAGGGATTATACAAACTTAGATGTATTCTAAACACAGGCAACACTATTTTAACTTGATCACCTCTAAGAATCAAATAGCCAAAGCTATTTTTTATGCTTTTAGTGAGGATTACTTCATATAGATATATTCTGAAAATTGAAAAATGACACCTGGATACAGAAATCGAACCCAGGACCTTTGACTTAGTACGCCAATGCTCTAACCACTGAGCCATCCAGGAATTATCCTGTGCCCAAGGTCATTCTTCACTAATTTTAAGGCAGAGTCTATGATGAATGTGTGGAAATTGACAGTTACAAATGTGTGATTTCTTATTAAGATCACGAGCAACGCAGCCACCTTCGACTCGGTAGTTGGCTTATTGCTGCCACTTGTACAATTATTATAATTGTAAGCTATTGCATATTTAAGAATCAAATAGCTAAAGGCCATTATGACTGCTCCAGAGAGAATCTGATTTTTCAGTTACAATGAGACCAATGCATTACTGAGTGTATTTTCCTCGCCAGGTACACTTGGAATGGTTACCATTTTGATACCCATCACCAAGGCTGTTTGTGGGGGGGTTCAAAAATACTAGTTTTTCGCTTGTCGCCAGTCACCATTTTAATGTTAAGAGTCAATTTAAAAAAATAAAAATAATGTGATTATGTTCATTAGTCGGACAACAAAGCTGGGTAAACCAAGACAAAATATTGACAAAGGAAATAGAAGTATTAGTTAATATGGTGAGAACTGTGGACGCTAGTAGTAAGTCTTTGAAATTAGGAAATTATTCAAATGGTAGTTTTGAGAACATGTCCCAAATGAGTATGCAGAGAAAGAAGGATGAGAGGGTAGGGTTATGGTTTCCTCTCTCAACTGACAGTCTGTGAAAATATAAATAGCAGTTTGAGAACAACCTACCTGAAGTGTGTGTTTAACTTATGTATCATGTGAATAGTTTTAGGATTGCTAATTTAATGTGTAGTGTAGATTAGAGTTAATTAAGTTAGTAATTGTGAAGGTTAAACTGGTATACTTATTCCAAATGCTAAGTTTTGTTTTCTAAGTTAACACTAGAAGCCCAATAAATGAACAAAACAATCTAGTCTACTTTCATTTTTAGCCTTTTAAAAATACAAATAGATTATTTTTGCAGTCAAAAGTTGATAACATTTTACCATTCTAAGTATTATTTTATAGGTATAATCATATGTGACTGCTGCAATTTACATATGAATGTATGAAAAATGTTTTGTAACTTTTGTATAGCTGTCAAAAAGTGTCTTTACTATATAAATCTAAATGTAGACAGGCTTGTTGGAAGAATGCATTCCCTGGCCACATAGGTGTCACCTTTTTCAATAACTTTGTCTCTCACAGGTATAAGAGTAATTTGGGTCAGTGGCAGCGGTGAAGGGAGCTATAGTCAGAAAATATTTTTGGGGAACTTGACCTCCCCACTCCCCTCCTTCCACAAGCCTAAGGAGCTCCAGGGTCTCTTTCCTGGCAAACGTTTAACAAATGGATGTGTTTAAGCCTTTGGAAGATCCTTAGAATGTAATTGAAAATTATTCTTTTCTGGAATATATTAAAAGTGTTATGTTATTAAAACAAAATCTGACTCCAAAAAATATTTAGGATGGACCTCACCTGACCTTTTTAATTTTAATCTGATGTTATTTCTAGCTTATTTTGAATAGTAATTAAAAAATAAGAAGGGGGGAGGGGTTGAATTATTTTCAGTGGGCATTGGGCAGTACCACCCCCCTTCCTTTGAAAGCTCACAACCTGTGTTATTTAAGAAGTGCTCAAATGTTAATTTTTGATCTCATATGCAAGTTTCTATATGTTAATGGGAATTTTTATAGAACTTTAAAGGTATTTTTAATCCATTACATTTACCAGAAATACCAGTAGCACTTCTTGATCAAAGAGCCTATTATTTAGATTTTATATCCTGCTATAACACTATAGTTTTTCAACACTTGTAATGCTTCCCATTGGTGGGAACTTTCCCAACAGTATAATCAAATCCAGACACCTCCATACAGAATCCCAACAACAATTATCAACCTCTCGAGGTAGTCCAGTAAGTAATAGGCCTATACTTTCTTCTGCTTGAAAAGGGTAGGCCTATTTTTTTTATGGTAAATTTGGGCTACATTTTTATGAGATGTAGGTACCTTCCAATCGTCCTTTCAATGTTTATTAAATATAGCCACTTGGTGCTGTGTTTTAATTTCTTTAGGGTGTCCATTAACAGGGTCCAGATTTTTATGACTTAAAATTGATTAAATATAACATAAAATTACCTAGAAATTCTAAAAAATGAATTAAAAATATTGACAAAGATTTGTAGTAAATGCATATTACTAAATAAAACATGTGCCTTTCAAATGTGAATTAAAAACCATTCATAAATGACCTTAATAACTTAACTAATAGCTACCCCCTCCCAATGCAACCCTTTCAAGCATAGTTGCAATCTCACCAGGAATATGTATTTAAAACCATACGAACAAAGAAGGTACAAAGTTTATGGCCTACATTAGCTTCTCATTCTGTAAAATGTATGGATTTATAAAATATTGATGGTATTAAAAACTATATTCAATCAACATGAATACCTTAAAATGACTCAAAATGCTTAAAAATGATGCAACAATTTCTAGGAATGCTAAGAATGTATTTAAAAAGTGGAAAAACATGAAAATATAACCTAAAATTCCAAAATGACCTAAAAAATATACATTTCTACAACCAGGGGATCATGAACAAAGTTTATGTACTTTTAGCAGTGTATAAAAAAAAAAGATGACACATCATCAAAACCCGGCCCCCATCAACAACAGTGTTAAATTAACAAGTGAACAGAACAAAATGTAAAACTGGTCAACGTTTCTGGCTTTTGTTTCTAAGTTTATGTGCTTATACGAACAAAAGGAGTGGTTGAATAAATTGGGTCTATTTAATTCATGATCTACACAGTGACAATCCTACAGATGATATTTCGAATGGTCACCATCTATCTATTTGTAGGCAGTTGCCTTAATAACAACAAAGTCATGTACACGCTGCACTGTGTGTGTGTGTTATATTAGCGCAGCAAAGGTTGAATGCACATATGTCCTTCAACTTTCAATTTGGTTTATTGCCAATAATGTGTGGATAATATGTAAGCTTGGGCTCAATATTGTATACAAATAAGTAAATAGCTTGTCACCTTCAACTAGGAAAAATTTCAAACCTTTTCATTTCCAAATTAAAAACCTAGTTCTGATTTTCTTACCTAAATCAACAATTACACCAATAATTTTCACCAATATCTGAATGTTGATTTGCCATAGAGTGACAGTGTACCTAGGCCTATATTAATTATTTTGAGTAACTATTACAATCAGATTTATAGATTAAATTAGGCCTACGCCAATAGTAAGGCTTTGGAGTCAACAATACATGGTAATTTTAATTTTAAGCTTTTTTATTATTATTTATGGCCAATATTTGTAATTTGGATAGACAAATTTATTTTGATATACATTCACAATGTATTGAAGAAGCTTCACATTAAGTCATTTGTATTGGAGCCAAATTTGTTATGAAGGTAATCAATATACTTTACCTAGCCATTTATGAGCATCTGAGTTGGAGTTGAAGGCTTGGCATGCGGACTCCACAGCCCTGGTCAATGATCAAGTAGTAATGTATTAAAAATGATTCTGAATGGTGTTACTGCTGGGTAATATTACCCTACCTAATTAATCTATGCATTTTCATGATACAACTATACTGTGATATTTATTTAGAAAAAATCTAGTCTATCCATAACCTATATCAGGTTGTATGTTTAAAACATAAGTATATAAAATGTTAAATTAAATTCAATCAAGTTCATTTTGATTTAAGCCCTACATTGCAGAAAATAAGAACGGTTTGGCCTTTTCAACAATGTCAATGGTAGGGTCTAGTGAACGACCTAAACCTTCTAATATCATAATAGCAAGAATAACAGATGAAAAACTACCATCTAGTTTCACTTTATGATGAATCACCGCAGAAAAAAGAGAGCTGAGCAGATCTGACACCTCCACTTGCTCCAAGGTAACATTTTTTGAGACAGCAGAGTCAACGATTTCAATCATTTGCTGTTTAAAGCTATCTGTATCACTACACTGATGATTTGAATGTTCGAGGAATAGTTGTGCCACTCTTGCACCATCCTTATTTGCCACAGCAGAAAATACTTCTTTAAGACAGATCTTTCCCCTCTCATCAAGGCTAGAGACAATACCACAATCAAGAATGACTAAGTGGAATGGTGGGGACTGGGATCCTCGTAGCTTGCCAAACCACTTCTGTTTGTTTGTGGTTTTCTTTACTTGAGAATCGGGAATATCCTGAACTAACATATTACCAGGGTGTAAATCACCATGAGCAAAGTTATCCTCAAATACCATTTTAAGTATGGTGTTTATACCAACCTCTGCCAACTTTGTGTGAATTTCCTCCTGTCTGTCTTTCAAAACTACATAGTCCTGCATGGGGTGGCCTTCCTCAAATGTTTCCACCAGAAGAAACGGATGTGTGAGGGGCCAAATTGGTCGTGGAAATTTCACTGTGGATATGTGTTTAAAATTATCAGAAAATTTATCTAAGTTGTGTGCTTCTATTGTAAAATCCACTTGGGCTTTCATCATTTGAGTGAAGTCTTTTACACAGTCTTCTAGACTGAGCCATTTAAGGCTTGGGAACAAGGTAGTAAGTAGAACAGCTGTCATCTTCATGATAAATAAGTCTCTATGAAGCATTGTTTGTGTTCGAGGATGTAAAACTTTCACAGCCACTGGGATTAATCCCCCGAATTCTGTTCCATAGTCACTTCCATTCTGTCTTCTAAAAAGATGAGTTATTTTGGTCACCTCAAGTAACTCAATAAAAATTGAATTTTCACTTTGATGTTTGTATGCCATATCAGTTGATAATGTTTCAGGTCGGATCCATGCTTTATAAACTTGTGCACAGCAACCAGAACCTATAGATATTTTGTCAAAATTGACAAATATTTCTTTCCACTTGGTACCAAATGCCCTTTCTAGGGTTTTCTCAGTGTAATACCATGAATGTGGACTTGTGTTTCTTTGAAGTTTGGATAAGTATGAACAAAAATGTTCAGGAAATAAATCTCTTCGTGTTGATGCCCATTGCCCTAATTTAACAAAGATGGGGCCAGAAAATTCCAAACCAAAAATAAATAGTTGGTACCAATATTCTTTGAACTTTGAACATAAAACAGTTGTTGGATACAACACTAATATTGGTAAAAATGTGGCTACTAACTGTAAAACTTTAAATAATATCTGGAAATATTCCCAAATCGTCAAAAATATTTGTATTATGATATGTAAAAAGTTTTGAGCAACACTGAACATATAATAGTTTTTAGTGCCCAAATTACAAAATGAGCTCACATTGGATAAAACACATGAAGTTAGTGATAAGCCGATCATTTTAGAGGCGAATTTGAGCTTGCTTAACCTCAAAACATCAATCAATGGAGTAGGGCTAACTAATAACCTCAGAATTGTTTTGTTCCACGTTAATGTTTTGCTATAGTTTTTACAGCAGAAACATGGTATTACAAAAGTAAACAAATTATGTTTTACAGTATTATTGAGTCCTTTATTGTAATACTGTGGGAATGATAGAAAAATAGATCTCCAGTTAGTTGAGTTCATGTTTAAAAGCAAAACATAAACACGAGACTGAACTATTCCCATCCACATAACCGTTTAATAGCGGACTGAACTTTTCCACAACCTCATAAACGTTTATTCTGGTGGAAAACAGGATATACGCAAGGTGACAACAGTAGAAATAATAACCAGATATAACTATAGTAAAAAATAAGTGAATAATTAATAAATGCATTTAAAACACATTATAAGTAAAAATTATCAATCAAATTGGAAAAATATTTAGGAAATTTAGAGATACTTGTCTTTGAACTTAAATCAGACATGCCATCTAAAATCGCCAAGTTTAAGGTGCCACAGTTTCTATATTTGAAATTGCGGCACGAGCACACTTGGTGGTGTAGGTAGTACTAGGTAACTACAACAACCTTAAATAGTCGTGGAGCCTGGATCCTCTGGAAATTTTGAGATATTTGACTTTGAACTTATATTAGACATGCAACCAATACTCTATAATAGCCAAGTTTAAGGTGCCACAGTTTCTACATTTGAAATTGCGGCACAAGCACACTTGGTGGTATAGGTAGTATTAGGTACCTACAACAACCCTACATAGTCGTGGAACCTGGATCCTCTGGAAATTTTGAGTTATTTGACTTTGAACTTATATCAGACATGCAACTAATACTCTATAATAGCCAAGTTTAAGGTTCCACAATTTCTACATTTGAAATTGCGGCACAAGCACACTTGGTGGTATAGGTAGTATTAGGTACCTACAACAACCCTACATAGTCGTGGAACCTGGATCCTCTGGAAATTTTGAGATATTTGACTTTGAACTTATATTAGACATGCAACTAATACTCTATAATAGCCAAGTTTAAGGTGCCACAGTTTCTACATTGAAATTGCGGCACAAGCACACTTGGTGGTATAGGTAGTATTAGGTACCTACAACAACCCTACATAGTCGTGGAACCTGGATCCTCTGGAAATTTTGAGATATTTGACATTGAGCCTTCATCAGCTAACCTAATAAAATCGCCAAGTTTAAGGTGCCACAGTTTCTACATTTGAAATTGCGGCACGAGCACACTTGGTGGTATAGGTAGTATTAGGTCACCTTAAACTTTGCGACTTTATGAGGCTAGCTGATGAAAGTTCAAAGTCAAATATCTCATAATTTCCAGAGGATCCAGTTCCACGACTATGCAGGGTTGTTGTAGGTACCTAGTACTACCTACACCACCAAGTGTGCTAGTGCCGCAATTTCAATTATAGAAACTGTGGCACCTTAAACTTTGCGATTCTAGAGGACTGATTGCATGTCTGATATAAGCTCAAAGTAAAATATCTCAAAATTTCCAGAGGATCCAGGTTCCACGACTATGTAAGGTTGTTGTAGGTACCTAGTACAACCTACACCACCAAGTGTGCTCGTGCCGCAATTTCAAATGTTGAAACTGTGGCACCTTAAACTTGGCGATTTTACAGAACTTTTTTTATGTCTATTTTGAGTTTAAATATTTTATTTTCTTAAAGTATCCGAAATAACCACATTTTTGTACCTCTGATTAAAACAATAGTCTCAATTACTATAATTTACATTAATTACGCTTATTAAAATATATTATTCAATCTTTTATTCTTTAATACACTCATATTTGGTTATATTTTCTTTGGTTGAATTATTATTTATTCTGTGGCGGCATCTATGATTTGATTTATAACTAATTCTGTTTTCATGCGCTATCTATGATGTTTTTTGGAACTATATTATATTATTAGGTTTATTAAGTTTTCCAATGTTGGATAAAAACGGTTAGTTTATTGTGGATGTGGAGCTTTTCAGCCCGCTTCGTTTAATCTGGTTATTTTGGGGAGTTGCGCAGACTTGCAACATAATGCCTGCTTGCCTACTGCCATCTCTGTTTCAAATATTAACCTTATGTTCTTACTAGTTAATTTTTTTTCTATGGTGTTGGCTAAAATCGGTTAAGTCCGTATCACACGACACTAGCTCGTACTTGAAATCCAGTGTGCTAGCTAGTGCTAGCTAGCACGTCATCATCTAGCGTCGTGTGAATCAGAAAAAGTATACTGGTTCTGCCACTTGGTACTGGCTACCATAATAGTTGTGAGGATAGAACAGGTGCTATTTTCGTACTAGTTTCGACACTAGTCTGTGTAATTCAACCAATCAATGCGCGCTGAGACTGTTGTGTAGAGAAATGGAATAAATGACGCCAACATGGTCATTGGATGTGATTTTGTTGTTGGCAGGAAATTATCTTAAACATCCTTGTTTATATAATACCAAATTGGCACAGTATGACAATATATTTAATATATATACATTTAATTTAAAACATGTCATCTAAACACGACAAACTGTGTTCCAGACCCAATTTTAATCTAAATAAACTTGATAGCATGCCAACCTTGGTCGGGTTTTATTTTTAGAATATAAAGTGTGCGTAAGCCTAAAAAATATCATTTGTTTATAAATGATACTGTACTTGGACACCCATAGGCATAGGGACCTTTGACCACATTGTAAATAAATGCATACAAATTTAGGAAGCTACTAAACGTTTGTGTAACCCCGAATGTATATTACCTAACCTCCGAATGGATCATATTTAGCATTCCTGAGACCATTATTTCGTCTTTCCCAACCAGTCCCGTGTCTATATTATCTTTCCTACGCTCCCTCTAATAATTTTAAATATCTTTACTAGTAATTAATGCAGCTGCTGACCCAAAATTAATCTCTGACGTTCGATAAATATTTGCACTAGAACCTAGAACCAAACTAGCAGCGTGTGAATACTCTAGTCCCGTTTCTATTGTACTACAGATATCTAGGCGCTAGCTAGCACACTTGATTTCTAGTACAAGCAAGTGTCGTGTGAAACGGGCTTTAGGTTATTGTGGATGTGGAGTAGTTAGGTCCAGTCCTCAGATCATTAGAATTACTTTAATCCATGGATAATGTAAAAAAAAAACTATGATCGAACGATACTATTTCAATGTAGCCACAAATTTGGCGTGTGCGAGCAGAAATTAGCAAAGGAAAGGGGTAACTATAGAAACGCCACTCTAATGTTGGAAAGTAGTTTCCAATGATTTCTATAATATAACTGGATGGATATCTGCGGCTAAAATTTTCAAGCTGTCGTCTGTACACCATTATTTAGGAGAGAAAAAACTTTCGGGTATCTCTTTCTCTCCTACACACATACATGGCAATGTGGCATTTCGATATTGTTCACTAATATTTATGTATATATTATGAGATATATCAATGTATGATTAAACTTAATAAATGTGTTAAGGTTTGAAAAGTATAACAAGTTCAACACTCTTGACTTGTTTCTTTAAATAAGTCGATGTAGGCTTAATATAGTAATACTTCATTTAAGCCTATAACTCAAATTATCGTTTGAACGTAAACACAAGTTTGTCATTCATACAAAAGTAATCAGGTTTTTAGTGACCTTATTTAATTATAATTATCGAGCATTAAAAAAATGGTTTTGTTTCTGAAACCAATATAATAAGCTTATAACCAATTTTAAATATATTGTAGTCTTGGCAGAATGAAAACAACATGAGCGATAGCTACATATTTTAATACATTAACGATTTATTCTTATTTGTACGATATTACCTGTAAAACTTAATTATATAACTATCCTTTAATTAAAATGTGTCTTCAGCTAAGTGACTACGTCACTATTTACAAACAATAATATTTTTATTCAACAGAAAAACGTTTTTGCACTACAATATTGAAAGAAACGTTAAATTTGTCGCCTTGCTAACAAATATTATTTCCATGGTATTTTAAGTCACCCTAGCCATTGTTAGAATGGCTACCTGTGTACAACACATGGACAATCCTGAATCACTGGGACAACAGTAAGAATTCTGGCAGTAGGCAGCTTTAAGAGACCGGGTTTGACTCGTTGTTAGGTTATATAAACAATTTTGGTTCAGAAGAAGGGAAAGCATGGCCACTTCCAAATACCAGTGTCTCTCAGATTGTATGTGTCGGAAAAATAACCAGAGGATACCCTGAGATTTATAGTTACACAAAACACCAAGAGCTAATCTCCCCTACCACGATATATATAGGTCACCAGGTGGCCTGGAGGATGAAACAAGATATTATATTGAACATTATTTTTCATCAATACACGTCAGCTGAGCGATGATCTCATTAGGGTAGGTGTTGGTCTCCCTGACATCCCTGCCCTAGGTAAGGGGTCTCTTGCTGGCAGGAGAACATCACATTATATGTCTAGAAGTAGATCCAGTTGTGACTGTGAATAAACCTTTTCAGAAACAAGGGCTTGGAGCACAACGTGTCATCCCTTCCAATGACGTGTTCTGATTCATCGTTGACTATGTTTTCCCTGTGGATGTTTCGCAAAGGGTACCCTGATGACATAGTCTTCGGTGTGAAAACCAGCCAACCGAATGCATGTCGATAAGGGATCACGAGGTGTGAACGCTGGTGCAGCGGGTGTGCGAATGGACTGCACTAGCTATGGGCATGAAGAACTCACACTCAAGACGACCCTAGGCTTAAAATGGTTACTGTATTACAAGGCTTCAGCCAAGACAAGTGGTCCAGCAACTTCGGAGCCATAAATCTGGACGACGTACCCGTCCATTAAAATGACACTCTCCCCTGGTTTTATTGCGTTACGCCCTGGTATGTTCTCTACCAGAGGGCTGAACGTCCTCAAGTTGATGGGCAGCTTTAGCTTAGCGATAGCGCTGGTCACTGCAGCAACAAATGTAGATATAGACAAGGGAAAGAAGAGAAACATGTAAATCACGGGTGTACTGATTGCAGTGCTACAAGGTAGATATAGACGAGAGGAAAGAAGAGATACATGTAAGTCACGGGTGCACTGACTGCAGTGCTACAAGGTAGATATAGACAAGAAGAAAAAAAATAAACATGTAAATCACGGGTTCACTGACTGCAGTGCTACAAGGTAGATATAGACAAGAGGAAAGAAGAGAAACATGTAAATCACGGGTGCACTGACTGCAGTGCTACAAGGTATATAGACAAGATTAAAGAAGAGAAACATGTAAATCACGGGTCCACTGACTGCATTGCTACGAGGTAGATATAGACAAGGGGAAAGAAGAGAAACATGTGAATCACGGGTGCACTGACAGCAATGCTACAAGGTAATTATAAACAAGGGGAAAGAAGAGAAACAACCAAATCACGGGGAAACTGACAGCATTGCTACAAGGTAGTTATAAACAAGGGAAAGAAGAGAAACATGTAAATCACGGGTGCACTGACTGCAAGGCTACAAGGTAGATATAGACAAGAAGAAAGAAGAAAACATGTAAATTGGGTCCACTGACTGCAGTGCTACAAGATAGATATAGACAAGCCGAAAGAAGAGATAAATGTAAATCACGGGTGTACTGACTGCAGTGCTACAAGGTAGCTATAGACAAGGGAAAAATAAAAGAAACATGTAAATCACAGGTGCACTGACTGCATTTCTACAAGGTAGATATAGACAAGGGGAAAGAAGAGAAACATGTAAATCACGGGTGTACTGACTGCAGTGCTACAAGGTAGATATAGACAAGGGGAAAGAAGAGAAACATGTAAGTCACGGGTGCACTGACTGCAGTGTTACAAGGTAGATATAGACAAGAGGAAAGAAGAGAAACATGTAAATCACGGGTGTACTGACTGCAGTGCTACAAGGTAGATATAGACAAGGGGAAAGAAGAGAAACATGTAAATCTCGGGTGCACTGACTATAATACTACAACGTAGCTATAGACAAGAGGAAAGAAGAGAAACATGTAAGTCACGGGTGCACTGACTGCAGTGTTACAAGGTAGATATAGACAAGAGGAAAGAAGAGAAACATGTAAATCACGGGTGCACTGACTGCAGTGCTACAAGGTAGATATAGAAAAGGGGAAAGAAGAAGAGAAACATGTAAATCACGGGTGCACTGACTGCATTTCTACAAGGTAGCTATTGACAAGGGGAAAAGAAGAGAAACATGTAAATTGGGTCCACTGACTGCAGTGCTACAAGATAGATATAGACAAGCCAAAAGAAGAGATAAATGTAAATCACGGGTGTACTGACTGCAGTGCTACAAGGTAGCTATAGACAAGGGAAAAATAAAAGAAACATGTAAATCACAGGTGCACTGACTGCATTTCTACAAGGTAGATATAGACAAGGGGAAAGAAGAGAAACATGTAAATCAGGGTGCACTGACTGCAGGGCTACAAGGTAGATATAGAAAAGGGGAAAGAAGAGAAACATGTAAATCACGGGTGCACTGACTGCAGTGCTACAAGGTAGATATAGACAAGAAGAAAGAAGAGAAACATGTAAGTCACGGGTGCACTGACTGCAGTGTTACAAGGTAGATATAGACAAAGGAAAGAAGAGAAACATGTAAATCACGGGTGCACTGACTGCAGTGCTACAAGGTAGATATAGAAAAGGGGAAAGAAGAGAAACATGTAAATCACGGGCGCACTGACTGCAGTGTTACAACGTAGCTATAGACAAGAGGAAAGAAGAGAAACATGTAAGTCACGGGTGCACTGACTGCAGTGCTACAAGATAGATATAGACAAGAGGAAAGAAGAGAAACATGTAAATCTCGGGTACACTGACTGTATTTCTACAAGGTAGATATAGACAAGGGGAAAGAAGAGAAACATGTAAATCAGGGTGCACTGACTGCAGTGCTACAAGGTAGATATAGAAAAGGGGAAAGAAGAGAAACATGTAAATCACGGGCGCACTGACTGCAGTGTTACAACGTAGCTATAGACAAGAGGAAAGAAGAGAAACATGTAAGTCACGGGTGCACTGACTGCAGTGCTACAAGATAGATATAGACAAGAGGAAAGAAGAGAAACATGTAAATCACGGGTGCACTGACTGCAGGGCTAAAGGGGTGATTTACCCACCCCTACTTTAGATATGTGCCATAAACAGAGCAGAAGCCACATGGTCGGCAGGCTACATATTAAAGAAGTTGTAATCTATATTAGACCTACCTATTAAACTGAATAGGATTTTAATTCATGCAAATGTTTGCGTACCAAATGAAAGAAAATTACACAGCATTCCTTAATAACATCAGTCTAATTTAACAATGCCACATTTACATCATTATATCAGATAAACAGCCAGTTTTGTCCTATCATAATATTCTCTTAAGATCACGATCAACTTAATGTTCATATAAAATAAAAACACTAAGTGTGTGATCATAATTCACATAATGCAAGGGTATCAAAAAGTTTCAAGACTAGTTCTTTAAAATGAAAAAGTAGAGCAAGGGGATGCATGCGCTGGTATGATAATCTGTGACCATCTGTCAGTAGAACAAGTGGAATCATTCTGTGTAGACCAGTGACTATGTTACACACGTTTATTTGATGACGTGCATGGGAGCACTTGCTATTATGGACCGCAAATTCGAGCAGTGAACGAACTTCAAATTCTACGTCTTATTCAGAAAATCTGGAACGGAAGAGACCTTCCAAATGATGCAACAGGCTTACAGCAATTAATTTATGAGCCATCTGGTGTGTTTTGAGTGGCACTCTTGCTCCAGGAGCGACATAACTTCACTGAAAGAGGAAGAGATGTCAGGGCGACCTTACACAAGCACAAACCTGGGGATTTTCCATTGAGAATATTGCTGTTTGTTCTCCAGGTCCTAACCTTAGATCGAACCCTCGTCTCCATTGATGATCCTTAACATGAAGGTTGGGTCATCCAGGGCATATTGATGGAGTTCATGACAGATTTGGGCACAGTGCTCCTGTTCAGGGTCAGAAGCCTGGGTACAAACTTGGTGGCAATGCAGTGCACGTAAAAATGGATTTGAGAATTGTCCACACTGATACGTATGACACATTCACGATGTCAGAAATGTCCTCATTGGTCATCTGGCAATCCTCATGCACAATTTGCCCAACTCTACCCACAATCTTCAGGTTTGTTCTCGTATAAGGTCACCCTGACCTCTTTTCATCTTTCAACATTAAATTCAAAACATGCTTCACATGTTCATATTACTTATCCTCTTAACTTTGTGATTGTTTATCAAGCTTTATTCTTTTTGTAAATAATTATTTTATGTTTTTATTAGATTAGAAGGTTATTTTAAGTTTGTTAGTGTTTATAAATGTCAAAACCTTTTTATTGATCTTGGATGCTACACAAGATTATTTCTATAGTGTTTGGGTAAAAATACACTTTTGAGAAAATACAGAAACAAAGCCTGTGACAAAACTGTGAATTCCAGTGTTATTCTTTTTAAAAACTAATTGGGTTATTTCACCCTTCACTGAATGCTTTTGCGGTTCTGTATAATATATTAACATATTTTTAATACTTTAATAATATTTGGTTTCTTTTTAGGGAATGTAAACAACTTATTCCCGTTCACCCGAACCTTCTTGACTTATCCCTTTTTACCCAAATTATCAATTACATAATAAAACTCATACTTTGAAACATTATAAGTAATACAAAATATACTGAACTGTTCTAAATACTCTTTACTAAAGAAAAATTTAAGCAAGGTAATTCACTAAAAGGTGTTTGGACAAAATAATGATTAAATTAGTAATACTTCAATAGTATTTAGATATTTTGTTTTCAAAGACAAAGAAAGGTTGCACTCCTAATAGTAAGTATTTACCTACATAAGACATGATATAATAAAATAATGTTTTCAAACATTTAAGATTAAAAGGATTCATTGGCACCTTCCTAAACACTAAATCACTTATCTTCATCGATTCCTTGGGTTGTGTCAGGATGGAAGTCTTTGGCTGTTGAGGTTGTTGGAAGATTCCTGTATGAGGAATTAAACTACTTGGAATTAGCGGCAGCAGGTCCAACAAACCTTTATTCTTTTGGCGAAAGATTGATACAGGAAGCTGTAGTAGATTATGTGCATGTCCTCTTTGTCATGTCTTGAAATCTGCTGATGTGTCAAGTGTTTCTTTAAACAATATCTTTAGTAAATTTTAACCACCTTACATTCTTCCAAATATATCTTTCATCTCTGTGGTTTTTCTTCATTTGAATCACATTGCAAGTTTCTTCTTGCCTTTAAGATGCACAAGTTATACCCAGTCGTGAAGATGATAGATGTCAGTATCACTTTTTTTTATTCTCAATTTGGGCATGGTTGTAATAACACTCCATGTTAGTGTGGTTTGATAGAAAAAAAAAAGTGTAGCTCAATATTTCAAGGTATGTATGGATTTCTTAAAACAGATGCACACATTACCAGTATGTGAGGGTTTTTGTTCTGACTCCTGCATGTTCATACATTATTATAGGTTTTACATGGGAAGGTAGTTTATAGAGAAATTTTAAAATATCCAAGATGCAATTTGATTCACCCCCCTGAGAGCATCAACTTCACTCCACATAAAGCACAAGGTCTGCCCTTCTTTAAGGTTCTTTACGGTTGGTTTAAATGTCTATAGTCATCACTTATAGAAAACCACAGATCTGTTCCGCATGGGTGTAGGTAAACATTGCTTTAAGTTAAATATGAGAACAACCAAGCTTTCATAATTGATTGCAAGATCTTTGTCTTCTGATTTTGCAAAGTATACTTCATCAGCCAGACCGTGATGTTAGAGCCTTTTGTAAGTTACTTTGTTTTCACTAGAGAGTTATTGCACGGTACATTTTTATTCTTAATTTAAAAAAAATGAACTATCATAAGTGTATTAAAAGATGTATGTATTAAATTATTTAAGAAAGAAAATGATAAAACTAGAATTTCATAAACCAATTTTATACTTACTTTGTCTGTTAATGATCCAGTGAATGCACTACAAAAAGGGCTTAGTGCTGAGCTAGTAAAATAATCAGCTGCAATGAGCAGCGAACAACATTTGTGTTTTCTTGAACAGGGCTGCCACCTACTCCATAATAT
The DNA here is from genome assembly GCA_039000515.1 of Timema cristinae. NCBI lineage: Eukaryota > Metazoa > Arthropoda > Insecta > Phasmatodea > Timematidae > Timema > Timema cristinae. Next base: position 23,907,093 of record JBCFYV010000024.1, read on the forward strand.
ATGCTGCCTGTTCTTACATCTTCATATGGCCATCAGTTTTAAATTCATGCACACAGTAATGTTTAAGTACCTACTGTGCTACATGTGTGCTTGTCTTAAGTGAGAGGCCACTTAAAAGGGCTTAAGTAACTTATCCCCCTTTACACAAACATATATTAGTTTTTTGTGATTAATATCCTTTTTTCACATCTCTCTATATTATTTTCTAAGGTAGATGGACTTATATCCCGTTAACCCAACATAGAGCATGCCTTTCTGAACATAATGGAATACTTAAGTCATTTTCCAATTCTTTGAACATATATCTCTTTACTCAAACACCACAAATTTTATTCTTGTTAATCAGACTTAAAAGTATTAGCATTGAGACTGGAAAATTAGAGCAAACTCTTGAATTATAAATAGATTATACCTTATCAACTTTTGCATTACCCTTCAGGATTTTAGTAAAACTTTTTCAGAAATGATGTGACAATGATATGGGGCAATATTCTTTGAAATACAAATTTTGGTTAATTGAGACACTCACTTTGGTCATGCATAAGGAGAATGAATAGAGAAAAATAATTTCTGTAATATTACACACAATTGACCTTCCATAGGCAAGTATATTTTATTTCCTCATTTCATACAACAATATTTTAATAAAGCATATAAAATAATAAGTTAATCTATTGTCATTTAGACTACTAAGATTTCATGGAGTCAGGAGTGACAATAGTTGATATTGTTAGTAATTAATGTCTTTTAAAATAATAGCAATTTTACATTAAATATATCGTATTATAATTTTAATCTCAGTCAAGTCAGCAGAAAATAACACGGTAAAGGTCCAGGAAAAATATTTTCTAATAAAATAACCACATATATTCAAGTTATACATGAACTCATGAGGTGTAATTATTTCAACGTATTCCCCAACAACAAAAAATTTTGGTATTCTAACAAAAAAAAACAACAAAAAACTCCACCATAGACCTTACATAATCATAAAGAAAAATAATCACAAGAGATAGTGCTGCTGCATCTTTTTAATCATCAGTCATCTGTTTAGTAACCGCCACCCTGCGACAATTTAAAATATCTGAAAAAGAACAAAAAGAGTTGGGGTTTTAACTGGCCCTAATAGTTAAAAATTAATAAGTAGGCACTTAAAAATAAAATAAGATAAGTCTCAAGAAATTCTTAGTTTCATATCAAAAGCTAAATTCTTAAGTTGAATTTATTTCTCAAACTTTTGAGGGATTAAATTTAGAGGAGAGTAGATTTTAGTTTATTGATTAAAATATATGTTTGCATTATAATAGGTGTTATAAGACAAAAAGTTAAAACTAAACAAATACATTAGGTCACTCAAGATTTATACTATTTTTTTAGTACACAATTCCCTGTTTTTCCCCATTTTTCCAGACACTTTAGAGAGCAGTATAGAGGAATAAAATTGTTATTTTTCATAAGTGACTTGTGTGAAGTGTTTAGAACAATATGATTTTAATTTCATGGTGATATATGTGCAGTTTTAAAGCTGTCATATGTTTCAAGGAGAAAAAAGAGGGACGAGGGAATAAGACATAGATGTAAATTAAAAAAAAGGCTCATTTTTTGGGTTTTTTTTCAAGCGGAGAATAATTTAATATTTAAAGCTTACACTTAAATATCTCAAATTCACAAATATTACAGTATATTTTGTTTTAATTTTTGGTATAATTCAGTGTTTTCTTGGTTATTCTGATTGAATGAACACTGCATCAAACATTATGTGTTAGTTAACACACGATGGAACAAAAATGTTACTAACACGGAACAAAACATGATAAACAATTTATTCTCTGTATTCATTAAGATGGAGGAAAGAGATGAGGAAATAGCTTTGTTGTTGTGGGTGTGGTTGGTGAGACTTAGAGAAGAAGAGGAACTCAATAGAAGTATCTGAGTTCACCCAATGTTTAAAATTATTATTTAGCACCGTGTCTTACTACCCTTCGGATTATACGCTTTAAGTACTAATTACGCAAATGGATTAGGAATTGGGAAGGTTGAATTAGAGGAAGTGAACCCGCATTTGCGTGGAGGGAGAGTGGAAAACCATTTAGGAAAAACCACCCCCAGTTCACCCGACCGAGATTCGAACCTCGATCTCCTGTCCTCAGCAGTCAAGCTTAACACAACTAGCACGTTAGCTAACTACGCCACCGAGGCGGGTAGTGTTAAAAAAAAAAAAAAAGGATGGATGAAAACTTCTGATATGATATTCCTTAAAATTAATATTGTACAATACTACAGGCCTCTACCGCATAAAATACTACACTGTTTTCTACATCTAACTCGGCGGTAAGCCTACACTGATTTATTTCTGTTTTTGTACTGACATGTTGCTACTACACAAAAAACTAGCTTCGACAAGTAACTAATCAACCAACCTCAGAGTAAAGCAACACACTCCACTTTCCAGCTTGACATACTAATAAACAAGATTGTGGTACATGTACAGTGTAAAATGTTCCATAAAACATGGAAGCGAGGAAGATGACTGATTTGTGTAAGCATGTATGTGTTTATTGTTTTGTTCAATCAAGTTCCATGCAGTGTGCACCCGCTTCATTTGGAAACAAGCAATCAAAAGTGTTACACATATAATAACACAAAAATGTTTTGTTCTATCGTGTGTTAAAAACATGATGTTCATTGCCGTGTGCAACTGGCCTCAAGGGCATGGCTACCCTGCCACTAATTTTTTTTAGAGATTGGCTTAATATGCACTAATCCCCCCCCCCCCCCTAAAATATACTAAATTGAGATTTTTATTAATAATTTTATATTTTTTCAGTTTGACACAATTTTAGATTGCAATGTATTATAAATAGATTCTGAAAATAGATTTTGAGATTGACTAAAGAATTGTTAAACAAAAAACTCATTTTGTGAATTTTAATTAAGTTACACAATAAAACATCAACATATTCAAACTAATCTGAATAAATAAAAGTGTGCCACAGTCTTGTCCACAAAAATAACCAAATCATTTCTCAACAGAGTCAGTGTGCCTGATTACCTCTTACGTTCTAGTTACTAAAGCTATCAAAAAAGTGTTAGACTCAAGAAATATTAGTGCATCCAACTATCAATATATACGATAAAAAAGCAAATGGATGCCATTCAAAATAATAACATTTACATAATAAACTAGTCTCTATGCAAATAAGTGTGAAGTGTATTTTCACTATTTTGTGCATAATTTGATTTTAAAAACCCACCTTTGTCATTATTTCGCGCTAAAATATATTTTCCTGCCTTAAATCTAGTCAAGGATGGATATTTCCTCAATTATATATAGTGTGGTTACGTTATTAATGACGCTCAGTTGTGTTGTAAGGTAATTGAAGTGTCAAATATCCATTGACTTAATGCAAGATGTTAATTTAAATCTAAAAAATTAATAATATTTATGATATGAATTAAATACAAACATGACATTTATAGACAGTCCTTAATTGTAGCTTTTTATTATTTTCCCCAAAAAACCCTGGGAAATAATACACACCCACCTACGCATGCACGCACACACGCACATACACACAAGCAAAGAACACTTCACTACTATTTATATTTTCTGCATAAACTTAATGGTAGATCTGAATAAAATTAAATTGAAAGGAAAAATAATTATTTATTTTAGCACCACATTTTATTACCTGTTCAGATTATATGCATGTACTAATTAGGCTAATGAGTTAGGAATGAGAAAGGATAAATATAGAGCAAGTGTAGCCATATTTGCATGAAGGTATAGTGGAAAATCATTTAGAAAAAAAAGCCGCCTCAGTACACCTGACTGGGATTTGAACGCCGAGCTCTGTCATCGGTAGCCTGGTGTATTTCAAGAGTTACATTTTAGACCATGCAGCCACCAAAGCAGGTTTATATTATAAACCTGTTTTGGTGGCTGCATAGTCTAAGGTGTAACTCTTGCAATACACTAGAATAACGATGAAAGAGATATTAGTGTTCAAATCCCAGTCAGGTGTACTTATGCAAATGTGGCTACACTTGCTCTAAGTTGATCCATCTCTAGTATTTGACACCCTTCATTAGTTTGAATTATCATGGGTAAAGGGCTCTTTCTTTGGATGAAGTGTTACCTTGGTTACAAGCCCAGCGGCAACCGTGACTCCTCCTATGCGCAACATAAGACGTCCCAGTTCTTTCACATCTTTGTAAAGTTCCATACAAATTGGGCGTGAGGTGTGCAATTCCACCACAGCACTAGAGTTCTTAGGCAAACAGCGTGGTCGTCTCTTGACAATTTCTCCTGAACTCTTGTGCAACTGTGAAACTAACTTAGTAATCACAGCTTGTTCCACCAATGATTGATGATGTAAAACTACCTGTAATAAAAACAAAACACTGAAATACACACACAAACCCAATACATTTTCATTAACGTATTTTTAAACTACTTCAATAAACTTAATTAGAAATAAAATTAAAACAGTTTTATTCAAGAACAAGATAAAGAAAAGAATAATAGGACCTAATGGAGGGAAAAATAAAGCTTTCAAAATGAAATAATAATCAAAAGAGAATAAAACTTCAAAATAGCCAAGTCAAAGATAAAATCTCTCGCACTTTGAGATCCAGAAATGAATGAAACCTAGAAATGCAACTGTTCAAATAAAGATATGAGAAATTTTATTTCACACCAACTTCAGTTTAACACAGTGTTTTAAACAGTTTATTAGAATTCAAAATGTAATAGGCTAGTGTTTTTCTTCTAAGTTTCCTGCTATTTTTTTGATAAAGACAATTGCATATAACTTGAACGGGTACTAAGACGCGGTGCTAATACTAATAATAATAAAGACAATAATGCCAAAATATAAAAACTATACTCCACGGTAGGAATTACTCTCTGAAAGGTCGTTTTTCTACCAATATCCTACTATATAATAGATTTCTGGTAGGAAAAAAGGCCTTTCAGATAACAATTCCTACACTGAACAGACTTTACATGTTTAAATGTGTGTGACTCTACTATAAAAGCCAGAAGAAATAAGATGTCACATTCGTACATTGGAGTCTTCTCACATTTTTTCCTCTTTCCTGTAGATAGGCTTTCTTCACTAAACTTTCACCTTATTAGTTTATTCTTCCTAATTTTTTCAATATACTTTATTATATAATCATTTAGCTATTGAGACTCCTTGATGTCCAACAATAATAATTTTAATATGAGTTTGGATGTGTGGAAAAAGATTGAAATTGTGAATGGTGGGGAATCAAAAAACTGATGTTAAAATTTATGAATCAGATTCGAGAAGATCAAGAATAATAATTGTTATGTCTATAATATTATGAGTTTGTTCTTACCGAGTATCCTTTTGTTATTGGTACTGTAATGTTAAACACTACGATGCGAGCTTCAAAATGTGATGTGACTGATATGGACTTGACTGGATCACACAAGATGTATCCAACGGAAACATTCTGCATGTCTATACCAGACAATGTTGCGCTTACTTGGTCACCGGCAAATGCCACCTGGACAGGCATTTCATCTATAGTTAGGGCTACAGACAAAAGAAAGCACCTTTACTTATACAATAAAAACAAGTCAAATGCTGATTTCACAATGTCTAACATTCAAGACTATATCTCCCTCCTTAAACAATGTTTATGACTATATAAGTTGAAATGTTTATAGAATTATTTAAAAATGTGTGAAAAAACCCACTAATCAGCTACTAGTAACATTCATATATATGTTGAACCCAAGAAATCAAACCATATTTTTTAATATCTATTAATGGTGACACACATTAAAATCACCGGTGATGTGGCAAAAGTGCAGCAAAAAACCTTAGTAGAGTTAATAAAAAGATAAACTAAATGATTTTTTTTAACTCAATGTAAGTTACAATATTTAAAAAACAACATTGGATCCCCATGTACAATTTACAAAGTCATAGAAATATCTATACATAAAAATAAATGGCAAGACAAAATAGTTAATACATTCTCATATAAATTCCGATTTTCAAAAATCAATAGTCGGTTAGCTACTCTCAAATGAATTTTTATTTGAAAAATAATTATAATTGTTATTTATGATTTAAAACACTACCCAGATATACATTTTGAACAAACTATAAATACCATTGTCAAAAACTTTTAATTTTAAAAAATTCGCTCATTTGTAAACTCATGAGCGCAGGGAGAATTTTATTTTGGGGAGAAGTGGGGGTTCAAAATTGCAAGTTTTATTAAACCCTAAGAGATAAGACCATTGTTATTTTATACAGTAGTGGTGGAACTTTATTTATGAACATGGTGGGGCAAGAATAAAACAAGTTTTTAGGGCTTTTCACACTTTACCCCTCCTTTATACTCCAGATAATGTTAGAAAATTGGATGCCTAAGCTAATTATAGTGGTCCTGGACTTCATTTGGAGAATTTGGACAATGTTGAGAACTTAAGAGGTTATTTGGAGTAGTCCTCCTTTAGTCAACTTTTGAAAATCGGAAGCCTTTACAAGCTATTTTAAGAACTGTTCACAATTTTTTTGGGGGGGAGTTAAAATACTTATATGCTATTTAGAATGGTCCTCGGCTAGATTAAAAAAATAAATTAGATGTCTTGGTAAGATATCGATAGTGGTCTCCCAACATACATTTTTAAAGATTAAATTAAAAGCCTTTTGAAGCTTTTTTTCCCCAGGCAGATTTGTGAAAATAAAATGCATCTCTAAGATATTTGAACAAGTCCATTTTTAAGCTTCATATTAAAAACTTTGGTAAATTTTAGGGGGCGAGAGGATGAGCCCTTTAGTCCTCCCTCTCCCTACGCTCATGAGTAACTACTCTCTATCAATTTTCTTCAAAACAAGCTCTCTCTACGCCATGAGTAAACTACTCTTCTATAAATTTTCTTTCAAAAAACAAGTCCGCAGTTAAATTTATCGTGTAAATAGTTCCCTAGACATCCTATTTTAACACCATTAGAGAACATGTTTCAGCTCTAACTTCAAGTGTATATTATTGAGGGACAAAGATAACTTTTAAGACCCACATTGAGTTCCATAATCTGGGGGTGGAAAATGTTCATGACTAAAATATTATCTCTATATAAGAAAATAAAATACAAATATGAATTGTACCTTATTGACGAAATCTGTACTGTAAATTATTAAATGTAATCACAATTGTCAATAAAAATATTTTATTTCTATGTTCAAACAATAAACAAAAGAAGAGTTGTATAACTATTTTTAGATTCATACCTTTAACTATAGCAGCTTCATTTTGAGGTTGTACCAAAACTTTATCCCCGGCATGAACCATCCCAGTTTCCACACGGCCAGAAACACAAAATCCTGAGCCGTTCCCTTGAAAATATCATTCACAGACAGACGGAATGGTTTGCTAATTGGTCGCTCTGGAGATCTAAATTTATCTGAAAATACCACCATGACAATTTACCATATTTTTCGCTACCTCAAATTACTCAAAAATTAAGTCAGGTTGAGAAAGAAATATGTCTATCTTAATTTAAACTATTTAAAAAATGAAACCTGGATATAGGAATCAAGTCCCAGGACCGTTGGCCTTGTGCATGAATGTGAACTGGGTCATTCTTCACTATTAGTTTAAGGCACAAGGTCTCCGAAATATGGACTTAACCATACTTATTTTGAATTCCACCATGAGTGTGTGTCTAACTAAGATGATATTAAATACTATTGTATGCACTAGGAATGGGTCCTTCAAAACTTTAAATTCTGAAGAGTATTAGAGGATTTGATTAACAATATAGCAAAAAATATCATAATTTACTTATTATCTATATTTTTCTATAGAAACTAAGGATTTAATCCATTCCCTTGTGCGCATGTAGCATAGATATCTGCGTAGGTCTGGTAAGCACCTTTTCTACTTGTATACTCTTATCTGAAAAATATTTTCTTTACTCATTTATTTTCTAATATAATATATATATTTTTCTTCACTCAAGGTCAATAGTAGATCACAGAACTGGTAGCTCCATTTATCAGCTTCAATATGAAATATTCAGGGTAGCTAAAAGTACAGCGGTTCATTGATAGATGGCATTACAATAACGTATTGCAATGAAACGGCGATTCACGCCCGTACCAGGGAAAGGCTTAATGTGAACAAAATTTGAAGATTTTTTTAATCATACCAATATGGTGGGTTTAACCGACATCTAAGATTCAGATTTCGCGATTTTTAGGAAAAAAGAAGACTTAAATTTGACCATTTCTAAAAAAATGTCAACATTAAGTTACAATTTTGATTTTATATAGCAACTAAACAATTAATATGACAAAATTAAGAGTTCGACAAATAAAGCTAGTTGCTGACCATGATTTATAAGATTCAGATTCAAGATTCATTGGTAAAATGAATATTCGGATTTGAGAAAAAGAGAGTTTGACACATTTCTAGAATACACTTGAAAATACAAGAAAAATTTAACACAAAAGGTGATATATGTTTTTATTATTTCTAGTAATAAACTAAATGTGTGTGTGTGAGCAGAAATTTGTCACTTTGAGTTGTGTTTGAGCGAAAACATAGGATTTTTTATTTCGAGTAATACATATCAATAAAAAAAATTATAATCACACAAACTTGGATTTTTAAATATATTTAATATAAAGTGTAGTTAAAAAAATACATAAAAGGAAATATTGAGAAACTATTTGTTATGAAATTATATATTTGAAGTGAATTAATAAAATTAATTAAACTCAGAATTTTTGAGAAATAATTGAAAATTACAAGTACTCAAATTTTTTTGAATGTCATAAAAATCTTAAGAGTCAAGTTTGTGCTGCTACTAAAACTTGACTCAAACTCGGATTTTGGAATACTCACAAACCCCTATAATAAACCAATAGTAAAAATTATTATTATAAAGTGAGTTTTAATTTGAGAACTTTCAGAACAATAATTCCAATAAAACAGTGACTAACCAATAACCTCCAGCAAGCAAGGTCCATGATACCAACGGAGCAGCTCGTCCTCAGTGGGTGCACATACCAAATTCTGGCCTGTGAGACCACTGCATGGGACATAACTGACATCAGGCTCTCGGAACCCCGCTTGACGCAAGAATGCACCCAACTTGCTAACAATCTCCTGGAACCTCTCTTGTGACCAGCCTACAGTGTCCAATTTATTCACCACAACTCCTAGCTGGCTCACACCTATATTATATGTGTCAGAAAACAAAACTATGTCTCATAAAACTTTGTAAAACCTAGCTGAGGAGATTAAATTAAATTTATCAACACTTGAACCTGGATTCATTAAAGGATGCAAATATTTAATTTTGTACACCTCAATATGCATGCCTAGTTATACTAAATTTCAGCTTCATACATTAACAATGGTATGTAAAACGCATAAATAAATTAATGTGTTTGACCACTTATAACTCGTGAACTATAATGATTTTAAATCAATGAATCACTATTTAAAGCTTATAATTATATACATGTTAGAATTATGCAATCAAATTTTGATGATTGAATAACGTTAACATGTAAACAAAATTTATACGGTTTTTATATTATTTCAAGGTTTGTTTCCTCAACTGTAAAAACACAATAAATAAAAGGAATTAAAATATAGAGAATCTGGCAAATACACATTTTAATTTATAGAAAGCTGTTGAGATAACCAATATGTAACTTGATAGTGCTACAAAATATATATATATATATATATATATATACACACATATATATCAACAGCATGTCATTAATTTTTTTAACAATATAAAACTAATACAACATAACCACAAATAAACCTACAAACTGCGGAATATTTCTTCAGATCCTAAGAGGTTTAATATTTAACATAACCCACTAAAACCAACAAACCAACTAGGTTTTGTCACAAAATATGACTTGTCTAGTATATTTTAGAAAATGTTTTAATAGTACAATGATCCACTTCAGTGGCCGCATGATCTAAGGTGTCACTATCGATGATGGGGAGGTCAGGGTTTAAATCCTGGTCAGCTCTAATTAGAAAGTGTTTTTCCCAAAGTAGTTTTTCACTCTTTCTCCACAAATGCAGATTACTCTAAATCAAGACTTCTTTGTTACCAATACGTTCATAATTACTACATAAGTGTATAATCTGAACGGTAGTAAGGCGTGGTGCTAAAAAAATGTGAAATGGAAGCTTTACATTATTAATAATAATAATGATAAATACTTAACAAAGATGAATTATTAAATGTTCCAATGCAAACTCCAAAAAAAGTTTAGTAATACTTGTATTTTTCAACATTCTTTGCATATTTGAAATCAAATAGTGGTGACTTTAGAAGTAAATCTTTTGCACAGAATGATCTTAGTGCAAATGATGAAATTTATGATGTTACCGCCAGTTTATTTGTTTAGTTAATATAAAAAATAAGAAAATAAACAGAATGAATCTTGGGGAGCCAGAGCAGATTTTCACCTTTAATGAAGCCGAAACGTGAAATACTAGTTTGTTAGTTTAAAAAAAATTCATAGACTCTAAATTCTGTACTGGTTTCATTTAGATGAAAGAAAGTGAAAAAACACGATGGAAAAATAATTATATGTAGAATATATTAAATTAATCTCGAAATGGGCTTGATTCTTTAACTTTTTACTTTTAAGTATCGGTACCAATTTACCATAATTTTTACAATACTATACTGACATAATATTGTCAAAGGATAAAGAAGTAATGATGATTGTTACTGCTTAAGTTAAAAGGATTCAGCAGCAGTGTAAATGTGTGTTTGTTTTCCAATTTGTTTCTGATATTATTTTCTTTAACTTCTTTAGTGAATAAAATTAAGAACTAAGTTTCTTAAAAAGCTAAGATTCATTGATAAAATTACCTATTTGACTAATTTTACTAACCAAGAGAACGAACTAATAATGCATGTTCTCTTGTTTGACCTCCACTCTCGAAACCAGTCTCAAATTCTCCTCTTGTTGCATCCACAACCATGAGAGCCACATCAGCCTGTGTTGCTCCTGTGATCATGTTAGGAATAAAGTCTTTATGGCCCGGAGCATCCAGTAAAGTAACAACCTTACTTGGAGTCTCAAACTTAGACAGGCCAATATCCATGGTTATTCCTCTTGATCTATACACACAAAATTGTTTTATCTAAATGAAGCTGATAAGAAAATAAAGACATTGAGATTTTCACAGAATATCATTCTTATCATACACAATTTTTCTAAGTTTATTTTTAAGCTGATTGGGTTGTATGATTATGTACTAATTACACTAAAGGTTTTAAGAATTAGGAAGTTTATATTTATAAGATGTCTACCTGTGTTTGTGTGGAGGGAGAGTGGAAAACCATTTAAGGAAAACCACACTCAGGACACCTAACCCAGATTCGAACCTCAATCCCCCCATTATTGGCAGTCTAGTACACTGTGAGAGTAGCGCGTTAGATCATGCAGCCATCGAAGCGGGTTTTGCCAACTTTTTAATTAACATACATCCAATTTTCAAACACTTGCAAGTAGAGGGTCCCCAGAGAATTCTATGGCTTGGTTGGCCAAGCCGCTCAACCTCTCTCTTCTCCCCCTCTCCTTTTTCTTTTACTAATTCTCACATAAATGAGATTTTACCACCATTGATCTGTGAGGTGAGAGAGATTCTTAAATTCTTAAGAGTCTTTAAAGTAAATGAAGAATAAGAGCTGTAGGGTGACCTGGTGGTCTAGGGGTAAGGTGTCAGACTTCTATGCTGGCGGCCGGGGTTCGATCCTCGGTCCCGGCAAAGATTTATCTGATTACCAAACCCTTCCTTCACCTCTGACAAGACATCTTGTGAATGTGAGGAATGCCAGGTCTCCACCGTGGTTCGGATTCCACGTTAAACTGTAGGTCCTTCATTTCATCTCACTTTCACCCTACCATTGCACATTAGCATAAGTGCGTATAACCCGAACGGGTAGTAAGACGCGGTGCTAATAATAATAATAATAATAATAATAATAATATAATAATAATAACTGTATACATTTTTAACCTATCATTTGTTAATTTAAGTTTTTTTTCCTTCTTTTCATCAGTTTTTCAATGTTTTAAAGAAACCTACCTTTCCTCCCCTGTCTCATCAAGTATCCAGGCATAAACAAACGACTGCTTTCCTAGCTTCTTACTCTCCTGTTCATACTTGTGCATAGTTTTCTTGTTCACCTGTCCAAGGGAATAAAGCAGGTGACCCATGAGCGTACTCTTTCCCGCATCGACATGTCCTATAACCACCATGTGGAGTTGTTCTTTCCTTTGACCACGTTCATGCTGATAATGAGTCACTGCGTCAACCTTGTGACCAGATCTGAAACACATTAATATATGTGACAAACATCTGCATCATGTCAGATTATGAATTATTATTCACGAACGTAGCCAGCCAATAATTTCTAGGAGAGGATGGTTGATGGGTACATTCCCCAATTGCCGGAGGCTAGCATAAGTTATAAATGATAAACAGTTCTAGAAGCTATCTGAAGTGTTTTGTTAAGGCAACATAACCCCCTAACTGCCGAAGGCTAGGAAAAGTTCTAAATATTTAACACCTCTAAAAGCTATCTAAAGTGCTTTTAATGGTAACACAACCCCATAATTTGTACTTTTACCTTAATTTTTGATATGGTTCGAAACCATAAATAAAGCCTTACATATTTTGTTAATAAGATTTCGGGGGAGATATTGAACCCCAAACCACCCCCCTTGTCAGCTAGTCTACACGAATAAGATTAATGTTAGCAAATTTAGTGTTTCTTAGGGAATATTCTTACATGCACAAAACACTGGTTTTGAGTCACTTTCATTATTTTCTAGCTTTTAAAGTTGTCAGTTGTGTTGAATTCATTAGTGCTGCAAATAATATTCTTACTTACTATTTGGTACTAAGCCAAAATAACACTTTTGTTTGGTGCGATAGGGCGCTCACTTTAGAGTGCTGCTTTCAATTTACTTTATTTATGTTTCTTAGATATAAATTTTAAACAATTTATTTTGGTATTCATTGAAATAATACCTTCATGTTAAGTCTACAATTATTGTATCTTAAATTTAACTTTTTTTAATGGTTTTGCTTGTAGATTAAGTGTATTTAGTTTTTATCCTAAAACTGAAATCCAAACTATCTATTTTGGTGTTCATTGCAGCAATGCCTTTGTGTAAGCAAGCAAATTATGGTGCAAGGACTGCAAACATGTATACAATTTATCTTCTTAACTTATTACATACAAGTAGTCATTAATTTGTGGCATCGTCGACAAATAACATTTCCTCACCTCATCCATTGTCTGAAATTGTGTATTTAGTAGTTTAGATGATTCACCAGAAAAAGTTAATTTACCTGACTTAAATGCAACAGAAGCCACGGGCAAACTAGTTTAAAAAAACAAAGTTCAGGAGGAATTATTTAACTTAAAATAAGGAAACACTCCCAGACATGTTTTTTAATTTATAGTAAATATATCAATCACATTTTATTAAAACTATATGTTCTTATTATTTTCATCAGTTGTGTTTTGAGCTTGTCAACGGTTTTCCAAATTCTCAAATACTACATCAAATACATAAGAGAAGTTAATAAACTCTTTCAAAAATAAACTATTAAAATGATTTTAAATGTATTTAGAAGAAAAAACAATGGGGGAGGCGAGGGAATCTAAAGATTCTATTCTAATTTTATTAGTATTTGATTTTAAAAAAAACACATCAAATTTCACTATTTCATGAGATTTCATAGACACAAAACCAATTATTTCAAACTGTTTAAAAAATATTTGGATAGTTTGTTAAAATTGAAGCTCAGCTTTTATGTTTCAATTAAATCCACCGAGAATTTCATGTGACTAATTATTATTGTATAGTGTACAAATAGTCAAATGTCTTCATATGAGTCCTGAGTCTGAGACAAAACACTACAAAATGAACCATGACTGACCTTGCTGATGTTTTCCTCTTGTCTTCCAAGTCTGCACTAGGACTAACCCTGCCTGACGCAGGAGACTGTGAGCGGGGGGAAGCAGGTAGCTTCAATTCTAAACAACACACAGTAAAAAAACTGCATTCCGGTATTTTAGTGACAACTTTTATTACAATAATATTGTTATATTGTTTGCAGAATTTTAACTTTTTACAGAACCTATTTAGGGCAAAACTTACCAATGTGATTATGTTTCCGTTTAAAGAGTTTCTCTTTGCACCTTGGATCCCATCCCATGAGCAAGTTTAGCCTGATTACTTAGCACTCTTCGATTGTTCCTCCCATCTAACATTTTCCCCTTTGGTTTCATGTAAGCAAGATTTTACAATCAATATAGGTAAATGAATTGTTAGCAAAATGATGGTTTTAACTACAAGTAAAATTGAAAACTCAGTTTTTAAATAGTGACAAGATTACAAATTTTATATATTTAACTATTATCACCTGATTGTAGCTTCTCAGCCAGGATATCAAAGCCCTTGGTTACACTAGTTGTTTTTGCCCCGGGCGGGACCACTTTGACCGCAGGTGTAATTGTTTCTCCAGTCTGTAATCCTAATTGGCCGTTAATACAACCATTTGTATTTGTACTGTCTCCTTTATCTTCAGATGCAACTTCTGATGCCTTAACACCTAATAATGTTCACAATTATATGATATGTTTTTTATTATGGACCATGTTACACACTTCATGGTAAGGAATAAATCACTAAATATTTGTTCAAAACATAGAAACACTTTCAATGGATGGAAAATTTTAACTTAGTGACATAATGCAGAGTTAAAATGTGGCAGTTACAAAGATATTAACTAAATACAGTAGAGTCTCAGAAACTCGATATTCCGTGTAACTCGACAAGCGCACGTGCACACAGTTGTTGGTGCCAGTCATCACAATCCAAGGTCATTCAACTGTATAACCTCTCAAGTTTGTTTGTGTAACTTAAGTGGAACAGTCGGCTGTGGTGTTTTTACAAGTGCTGTGTTTGTTAGTTATCCAATTCAGTAACACGTTATTCAAATCAATACAATATTATATGTACAGTACTGTACTGTATTTCTGTATATTACATGTATGTATATAAATCATTATATTAAACGTAATATATTGTAATGTACTGTACAATATTACAGTACAGTACAACTGTACCTGTAATATTCGATACTGTACCCTGGTCCATCCTTGTACAGTAAACATGCATCTTATGCAAGTTCATTCATGAAACTCGACACCATCTCAGTCCACATTAGGTCGAGTTTCTGAGGATTTACTGTAGTTAGATTTTTAATTATAAATCTATCTAGGACTAAAAAGGAGATAAAGAAAAGTCTGCCTCATTCTGGTCAGTGGAATAAGAATGTTGTGATTGGTGTTCAATGCTGGAAAAGATGTAACAGCGGAGTGGAGACTACTGACAGTTTGGCAGAAATGACTAAAAGAGTTGAGGTGGGAATTGTTAATTAAAAGGAAAGAACAAGATTAAATCTATTTTGTGAAAAGGGTTGTGAAAGAGAAAGAATGGAGTGGAGTAGAAAGAAGAAAAGATTCAGGATAAGGTAGACCACAATTGGAAGTTTGAAAGAAGTGGAAGCATTACCAATGTCGATAAGTTTCCTTTTTATAACTGAACTGTGGTGAAATGAAACAAACAGGTGAAGTGGTGGAAATAAAAGCTATTTGGGAATACATTTCAAAAAGACCTTAACAAATTGTTATATGTGTTGTCTTGAATTCAGTGATGGGTCATTCATGTCATTGAGAGATGAGAGGCGGCAGCACAAGTGGGCCAGTAGAACCGAAGGATTGGAGTTTAATGGAACAATGTTTATATTCTAGGATTTAAAATGACTTAGTCTAAACCAGGGCTTCTAAAACCTTTTACACTCTAGCCTCACTTGACAACAAGAGTTATTTTAGGCCTCAGTGCCATAGAAAAAATGTCTTAAAAACAGCTTTATGTTGGAAAACAAACAAAAATAAATTATACAATTTTGTTACAATGATTTTAAGAATTTTGTAGAAGCTGTGTTCATTATGTAATTTCATTTCGGTGTGCAATTTGTTGATAAAGAATGTAAATTGGTAGAGCCAGAAGGAAGGGGATTATTATTATTATTATTATTATTAGCACCTCGTCTTACTACCGTTTGAGTTATACGCACTTACGCTAATGTGTAATGGTAGGGTGATTGTGAGATGAAATGAAGGACCTACAGTTTAACGTGGAATCCGAACCACGGTGGAGGTCTAGCATTCCCCACATTCACAAGATGTCTTGTCAGAGGTGAAGGAAGGGTTTGGAAATCAGATAAATCCTTGCCAGGACCGAGGATTGAACCCCGGCCGCCAGCACAGAAGTCTGACACCTTACCCCTAGACCACCAGGTCACCTATAAGGAAGGGAAAGTAGTGAAATATGTCACATGTCTATTGTCTTAATCTTCGCCCTCTCATCTTCATGTAGCAGGTTGACTGCTTTTAGAGTAATAATGGTATAAATAACAGTTTGTCTATAAATTTACAAACCCATTGAAATGTAAAAAATATATTTTTCAAACCTTTAATCTTATCTGAAGAGTCATCGGTCAACATACAGTTTAAGCAGCTGTGCCTCACAGTAAGGCAAACCCGATAGTTTGAGAAACCCTGGTCCAAGCCATCATATAGGCTCAATAAAAACTGGTGCCAAGTAATTTTAATATTTGTTAAAACAAAAATTGTTGTCCCCACCTGAGATTAAACCAGTCCTTATTACTATATCACTGTATTGGGCTTTATATGTATATTAAATAGAAATATATATTAATATCTTAATCATATAGAGACCAAATTGACAGCAAACATTTTATATTTTAAACATGATTAGATTAAAATAATGATGTGTAGTACTGCACATTCTAAGGCTAATTTGCTAGAATTATGGCATTTGTGGTTAAAGTGCAAGTGATGATGAAACCTAGTTGAGCGAAGTTTTGAATTTTGAATGTATATATGTCTATCAAAAAATTTTTAGTTTTAGTCCAGATTGAAAAGGGTTAATATTATTTATGATTGTTAAAAAACCCTTTAAAGTAAGCAAGTCCAAATTAATTGGGTTACTTGTGAATTCAAGTATTGTATTAACACCTGCTATTATTATTTATACTCTCTAACAATGCTGAAAAAAAGTATTGTAATACATGATAAAAACAATTAATAATTTTATACTAATTTAAAAAAATATAGTGTAGGTATATTTTGGTCCATGTGTCACATGTTCCGAATAAAATGACAACACTCACCAATATAAGTAAAATACTTAGTGCACTTACCATAATAATAATGTTTAAGTCTCAAGCTGAGCTAATATGGCCTCGAGTATTAAAATATTACACTGCATCACTGCATAACTAGTCTCTAACATATTTAACCAAGTAAAAATAGTGCTGGCACTAATCGGACCCAAGGTTATTAGAATACAAAGTTGCCCCAGTCACTATACTGCCAGCAGACAGTTTTTTCTCTTCAAACAACCTATGTGTGATGTCACCCGGTGACCCTACGGCCGCTTAGCGACAAGGGTTCATATCTTATTTCTTGCTCTAGGTCTTTTTTAATTGTTTCATATAATCAGAATTATGATCAACACATTTAATTTTAAATAAAAATGAATTATTTATACATTATAATAATTAGTGATGTCAATAATCTTGAGGATAGTTTGATAAAAAAAAAATAGTTCCCTTATTGAGGTTTACATTGTTTCACTTTTTCAAAAGAACTGAGTTTAAAACAATCATGTTACTGTACCATTGTCTATTAATAATGTTATTCGTTTTTATTTTCACTGGGTATTAGTAGCCGTTCGGTTTATATATGTGTAACTAGTTAAGTGAATTGTGTTAACACCAGTTTGTTTAATAGAAATAATGTTAAAAGACTTACTTAGCTGTCGAGAAAACTGTACTGCCACCGTGTGCAATCATATCTACCAACAAAACAAACTCAAATGGTAGACTAATCAGTCATCCTTTGACCCCCATTAAACTTCGTAAAATTTGAAAAAATGGGCACGAATGCAGGGATGGGAAGTTGAACCTGGATTCATATTCAATCTGAGAAGATGATGAACACCATCTTAATTCTGAACACCTTAACTTTGCTGAAAAATAAAAGCTAAAACCAATAGCAGTGTCATTTTGAGAACATCATAGTGATTTATTGACTGGTAGGAAGAAAATAATAAAAAATATAACCCACCTGA
Source organism: Timema cristinae (assembly GCA_039000515.1). NCBI lineage: Eukaryota > Metazoa > Arthropoda > Insecta > Phasmatodea > Timematidae > Timema > Timema cristinae. The sequence continues at coordinate 23,925,374 of JBCFYV010000024.1, forward strand.
ACTGGTGGGCAAGTATTATAAATATCAAGCTCATTTGGTCTGTTTAGTTAGTAACAGAACATCAGGTTTAGAGTAACAGTCAGGTGTACTGAATGTTTTACTAGATGGTTTTCAACTCTCCCTCCATTCAAAGTGGGTACTTTTCCTATATATTCTGCTTTAATCGCCCTCAGCACATTAGTGTTATTCATATGCATATGGCTGAAAAGGCGGTGAATTGCGACGAGAAAAATGTATCCCAACCAGATCAGTTAAGTGGCAAAGAAAGCTATCGAAATATTATTTCCCAGAACAAAGCAGATAGAAAGAAACTAGTGTTCAATCTGCTGTTAGGAACCAAAAGTCTATTTATCTTTAGTGAGTTGATTTAAAAATGTAATATTTAAAAAGAAAATGATATTCTATGTTAAAAACTGATGAAACACAACCATTTATTTAAATTAAATCTCTCAGAATTATCTAACTGTATAGTGAAATATTTTTAGCTGAAACAAGATAAATTCATTAAAATTCGTGAAGTTTGTACTATGAGAAAAATTACTAATTCTATCTATACCTCAATTTTCTTACAAATGGATACTTTGAGCACCTTTAAGAAAATACAAACATATTTTTTTTGGTAAAACATTGAAAACATTTTACCACATTATATTGTTATTTTATTGGTTTTGGTAATATCAAAAGTGACAGCTGCATCACATGATTTGACGTCTGAATACATTATCTAGTAACCTTTTCTCTCAAATATGTCCATTCGTAGCAAAATTAGGTTAAACAAGTAATCAGGCAAAGTAACAACACAGGAGACAAATATCTACAAACATTATTTATTAAAACTACTTTACTATATTCATGTCAAGTGATGTGATTTTCGGCTGTAACTTTTGATATTATAAATTCTGATATGATAATAATAAAAAATAAAACATTGTTAACAGCAACTTTATTTTTATATATTTTAAAATGCTCTCCCTCTAAAGATTTTGCTTTTCTAAACAAAATAGAATGAATTGGAAGAGAGAGGTTATTTCGTTGGAGCTTATATTGATACCTAGTAAAATTAACGCCATTATTGTATATAAAAAAATAAACTTTACTATCCATTGCCATGTTTATATGAACTCTACAAAAATACAAGCCTAATCTTATAATATGAGCTATTTATTATATTAGATGTAATGCATTCCCTCAAAATCTCCTGGTAAGATAAATAGATTAGTGAAAATATTGTTCTTCATGATTAAGTAAAAATTAGAAATAGTTATCTATATAATCAAATGTTTTAGCACACGGTATATTGGGCACATATTATAAATTGTAATTAGAAATGGTCAGAGGCTATATTTTATTTTAAAACTGAAAACAACGGTTTTTGATGATTTTTTGAATGTATAGTAAAACCCAATACTATCAACTCCAATCAGGGGCAAAGCTTTATGATTTACTCAACACCTGCACCCCAACTGCTGAGGCAATACAATTTTTGAACTATATATGCCCCAAAATAAGCTTAGCCTTGGCTCAAAGAAAATTGTTCTAAGCTTCCTCAACCATGTTTAATAATCAATAACGTTTTCAAAACACTTCTAATTAGTTAGGTACCTTTAAATTCATAATTTAATCCCATTCCAAGCCACTCAATAGTCATCTGTGTATTGTTTTTGACAAACACCTTTTTAGTCAACCTGTAGATTGCTTTTGGGAAACAACTGAATATAAAAAGGGCAAGGAAAATGATGATAGAAAAGGCTGATATTATTAGTAATTTGGGTTACACTGTGGCTTGTGTGATAAGACTTTCTGCCTACGATTGTACGAACAAGAATATCCAACCTACACATGCATATTATAAAAAGAAACTATTTCTACGCTGCCAATGATGTTATAAAATAATTACTTTAAGATGTTGTATGTAATTCATTAAAAAGAAAATACAGTGTTATTAAGCAATTCTATGTCCCTATTTAGTCTAAAAGTATTATGAATAAATTTGATATTTACATTAACTTAAGCAAAAATGTATAAGTAATTTATATTTCCCTGAACATGTGTAATAAATAGCTTAATATCTGTAGACTGTACCTATGCTACATCTCAATATATTTATAAACAAGTTCTGATTATCTTATGTCAGTTGGCATTACATTTAATACCATAAACCACCACCACCATCTCCTCCAGCTTAGGGCCAGTCTGTTTAATAAAATGCCTCCATCTTCCTCGATCCTTGCAACATTCTCCATCATTTAATTGCTTCCATTCTTCTCCTCTCACTTGAACACTTTCTGTTATCTGCTCCACTCATCTCTTTCTTGGCATCTCTTGCAACCTTTTACCTACATATTTCATATCCATCATTTTCTTTGGCATCCTTTCTTTTTCCATCCTCATTACCTGCCCATACCGTCTCAGTCTTGCTTCCTGTACTATCTTAAGTACTCCCTGTACTCCCACTCTTACCTAGATAACTTCATTCCTAATCTTGTTTTATCCAGAACAGGTCTCGTGCACACTTATATAACAACTTTGCTGTCCACTTCTTATTATACCCCAGTCCCACTTCCAAGGTATTTTACGTTCTGTACTTTTCCTCAGCTCTATCCCATCCAACTTTATAGCTTTACTTCGCCTTATCCTCTTCCATGTCATTACCATTACTTCACACTTCACCATGATAAATTTTATTCCACTCTCTTTCACTTCCTCATTCCACTTCTGTAACTGTTGTTGTACTTCCTTTTCCCCATACCTACCATCAAGTCATCAGCAAACAACATGGCTTTCATTCTTTTTCTTACCAATTATATTAACTGAAAATATAATAGCAAATGATTTAAAAAATATTTGCACAAACAAATAACCAAGCTATAAATTAAATAACTATATATTTATATTTTTAGAAATTCTAATTAATGTTTACTTAACAATTATTAATCACAGTACTATTTTTTATAATTAATATTTATTAATACAATATCTGAATTTGTTTACCCGATAAATATGTGAAAATACGAAACTATTGTTTAAAATTAAAATCTTGAGTATTATTATTTTAATAATAAGTTTCTAATAGATAATTTATGATGTTTGTATTAAACTGCACCATTTTCCTAACACTGTCACAAACCTGATGTGTGAAAATGTTGTTAATTCATTATTTAAAATATCTTTGTACATATATACATATCAATAGTTTTGAGCTAACATTATGCGCATCATTAGAATATCATACATGAAACATTTACACACACTAGAATATTAAGATGTTTATAGCAAATAAAATGTAATGATGTATTAGTAACATAAAGGTGCCTTAATAATTAAGTGTAATCATCAATCAAAAACTGGAATGTATTGCTAATAAAGTAGTCACATGGTCACCCAGCGACGTCACACACAAGCCCACCAAAAATGCCTGATCACGGCAACCTTTTATTTTAACAATCTTGAATCTGACCAATTTGGATTAACCCTTTATTTCATGGTATTTATGCTATCTACTCAAGTTGAAGTGAATTAAATGATTTGTTTTTCAGCCTGATGTTAATTGAATGCTCTTTTAGAGTTATAAGTCGTGAGCATCACTCGTGCCAGAAACAATAGATCATATACACCAGGTATAGATAGACTCAGTCGGCTGGAAAGTGATAACACTAAACAATAAATGTTTAATAAAAATTTAAACAACCAGAGAGCTGATTGGTTGCAAGTGTTGTGCCCATCCAGCGTTAAAAAATAACTAGTTCAACATTTTGCAGTGGTGGCAACGTGATCTTGGCGACACTTGACAAGGAAGCCGCGGGGTTCATATCAGGTGGATGTACTGGGATTTTCCATCCTTTCTCCAAGCTACAATTCTCTTTCGTATCCCTTGGACACAGACAAATAATTCACAGTATCTTAAACTTACGGGGGTTTAGCTGCGCTCCTTTTGCCAGCTTGAGTCCTTCAACACTGGGCTTCGCTAGTGTCAGTGCTGCGTGATGAAAGGACTGATCGTAGTGATCCTACTAGTGTTGAAGGACTCAAGCTGGCAAAAGGAGCGCAACCATTTTAATCTGGTGGCTGAGTGTCAAGGTATATTATTTGTCTTGCCTTGGATTAAACTATTTATAATTTTGGCGGTTTTTTCCGCAAGGTCTCGGTACTCGTCTGGGCTATCCCCATACATTTTTTTAGCAACGCATCTTACTACCTGTTCATGTTGTACGCATCCACGTAGGTACATATTATGCTAATGAAATAGGGATGAGGAAGGTAGAATTTAGAATAAATATACCTGCATTTGTGTGGAGGGAGAGTGGAAAATCATTTAGGAAACACCACCCTTGTTATACCTGACAGATTTGAGCACTGATTTCCCAACCAAGGCCAACCCAGTCTAACATGAGAGGGCTGCATTAAACCATGCAACCAACAGTTAGGATAATTTTGGTGTAAAAAAGGTATTAATTAAAAATACCATTTAATTATTGCTTTAATCTCTCATTTGGTAGTTACTATTGATCATTATCTATGTGGAGCTGCAGTGGGATGTTTTAATACTTCAACCAATTTAAGTGACTTTCTTGATCTATACAACATTTAAAGGATATTTTGTTTTTTACAGTCAATAAAACCAAAACTAATACAGTATATTTCTCAAAATCCAAATGACTTTGGAGAGGAGGGGAGTCATAAAAGAAACTTTGTTTCTTGGAAAAGAGAGCAGGTAGCAAGCACTGTAATTCACTTAGCCCTCAACAACAGGCACTTAACTTAGGAGTGCCATTAGTCTGGGTAATACTACCTGCCTCGGCCTGGCATATTATGGTTGTGCTAGTCTGTAGTGTATCTACAATTATTGGTACAGTCAAAACATGACATTTTATTAAATATACATTTCAAATAAATATATTCTCAATGATCAATTTGGTCACATTAATAAAATTAATGAGTGCAGTTAGGATGACATTGTGTACTACAAAATAAGATAAAATCCAACTATCAGGTATAAAAGAAAAGTACTTATAAAAATTATTACTAAAAATTATTTAATTTATCACTATTAAATCTATACTAATATTATAAAGAGGAAAGATTTGATTTTTTGTTTGTAATGGATAAACTCAAAAACTACTGGACCAATTTTTAAAATTCTTTCACCAATATAAAGCTACATTATCAGCGAGTAACATATGCTATATTTTATTTTGAAAATTTAATTTATTCCTCATAAAAATGTTGATAGTATATTATATAGTCATTGGAAAAAAAAGTTGTTGAAGGAAAAGTGGGGTTGGTGAAGGGGTTGGGGGTAGGGGTGAAGAAAGAGAAATAGATGTAGTGACGAGGAATGAAAAAAAAAAAAAAAAAAAAAAGATTAAAATAAAATTTGGGGAAACGAGGGGAGTAAATGAAAGTGGAGGAAGCTGAAAAATTAATTTGATTTTAACAATTTGTTTGATTGGTGTATACACAATTCCTTTCACGCCTAGAGCAAACACAATTATAGAGGAATGAGATGAAAATAGGAGGGAGGATAAAAAGAGGGAGGGGGCTATACAGAGATGGTAGGACTATATTTAAAAAAAAATAAGTAAGGATTCTTTACAATATTTTTATGGGGAAGGGGGCTAGTAATTTATAAAATAAAAAATGTTATCTAAAATATTATAAATATTTAATCATGTGAATGTCTAGTTAGACTAAATTTCAACCCCGTGCGTTAACTATTTTAAACAATAGTATGTATGAAGCATACAATAGCAAGTCTTACCTCTTTTAACTCATGAACTGAAATGATTTGAAATCAGAGAATTACTATTTATATCTTACACTTGTAAACGTTGTTAAAATTTTGCAATACAATTTTTATTGGCGTATGGGCTTAAGGGGTTTCATTGTCTCTTGGTGTACTAAATGGTGTTCTTACTAGCTGTTAGTATCACATTAGCAACCAATTTTATTTTTTGATAAATGCATAGTTTAAATTAATGCTTAAAAATCTACTGCCAATAATTGTTTTATTCGAGTTTGTCTTCAATAGGTTTATGACTTTTATGGCAATTATTATCCAAATAAGATTAAAGATTAAAATGTATACAATCAAGCTATTTGACTAAAATTATTTACGAATGTAAACAATTATTTTTAAGACTGTTAAGGTATTCTAGACTACTATTTGTGTATTTATTAAAATAAATTGTTATTTAATAAACTCGGTAGAAAAAAAGCAAAAAAAAAAAAGGTTATCCCAAAAAAATCATAAAAATAAAACACGGGAATTTAAATAAAATATTGAAAAGTGCCTTGCTATGACAGTCAGATAAAGTGAGGGAGATAAAAGAAACCAGATGAATGCCTTGCTATGACAGTCAGGTAAAGTGAGGGATACTAATGTTACTTATTTAGTGTGGATTTTATGAACCACATCATATCAGTACACCACTTACAAACCAATTTAACTCTATAACACATCAACCATTCTCCTGGCTGTTAATTCACTACTCTGAAGAGGAAAAACAAAATTCCTAATATTACAAATTTTTCAGATGTGTCAGGAATATAATTCTTAGCAGGCAAACACATTTTCATCTGCATTAAGAAATTGGATTTTCATTTAATATTGATAAAAATTCATTAAAGGAAAAGAGAATTAAAAAGCATTTAAATAATAAACTAGGTTTTTTTATTAAATTTTTTTTAACTTACCAAATAGGTTACACACTTTCATCTTATAGAAGGTGATAAAAAAATTTAAAATACATTTTTTTACTAAAATATATATGTTAATTAATAAGGCTACATAATAAACATAATACTGGGATTCATTGTATAATAGAAAAATTAGTAATTTAAAAGTTGACACAATACAATACATTAAATGCACACATCAAAACATGCTTGTAAAACAATACACGTTTAAAAACAAAATATTTATGCCAACAATATTTTTAAATAAGTCAAAGATAGATATAATAAAACTAAAATCATTAAATGTAAAAATAAGCCCACAATGGGTCCCAATTACTAGACTTGCGGTGTCCCAACAAACATAAATGTTGGTTAAACTTTGGGCTGTGCACTTTCATGAGAGGTCAAATCTGATTTTAATTACAAAAAAGTCTGACCAAAGAGTATTTAGAAGGTTAATCTTAAATTTGGTTTCGAGTATCAATAAAATTGCTCGGGTTGCACTAAAATAGGTTCATGGTGAAAACAAATTTTATCAGTGGAAGTTAAAATAATATAATCTTGAAACATAGCTATATTTTAGTAAAAAGTTCAGTAAAATAATTTTTATAGGCACTATATCTATTATAATACAATTTTTTATACAATATAATAGTTAATTTTGATTACATTTAATGTTATTAGTAAGAAGCTGCTATCTAATGGAAAAAATATTTGACTGCTTGAATTTTGACTTATTCATAAATGATAAGATTTATCTGTGTATAGTCATACCTAATTTTAAATGAGCGTCTTAAACCAATTACCAAAATAAATTTAATTTCTTTCAACAACCAACCAGCATACCCAAATAATCTATCTCCTTTGAAATGATTACTTGACCCCCACATACTAGTTTAAATATTTCTACTCTCATATATCTATACTCAAACACGTTACTAACTGTAATGTTTTTAAAGAGCCTTGGTTTATGTAAACACCGTTAGATAAATTAGAGTTTAAACTATTATGTATCACTTGATGTGTAGTTAAATTATAAATACTATAGAAAAAAGTATTTTAATTTTACCATGTGTAAACATGACAAGTAATTTATCTCTATTATTATTAAGTCAAAATAACTACTTAATGAAATAAACATTTTAATAAAAGTCGACAGTTTTTTAACCACAAATAAGGGTCTTCGATAATGTAACTAAATATAAATTAGCTATATTAATATTTTTGTGTATTAGTTTTTTGATTAATTTAAGCTTTATAGACCTATAAGTACACCAAATCAGCTGGAAATAGAGAGGAGAGAATGCACATCCCTACTTATACTGCAAAATTAATACTGTATGTTTGAATGTATGCATCTTGCATTTATGTAATTTGTCATAGCTTTCAAATTATTAATTTAAATTATTTAAATATAGGATTTGAGCAATATTTTTTTTATATAGGTACCTACTTAGATTTGTGTACTAAGCATTGCTATGTATAGACAAAATGAATCAAAATAGCTTGTAACATGTAAAAATAATGTAGCTATGCTTATGCTCTATAATTAATTTAAATTATTATTTATTTGTATAAACCACCTACATCTAAACCAATAAATTAATGAAAGACAAAACATGATCCACTTTTCAAAAAACAATACAGCAAGTGTAACTATAAAATGCTTACCCTCCACAAAATGGCGAATAACTTGTTAATTTAAGAAAAGATTAAAAGAGAAAGCAACATAAAGCACATAAAAAAATATATATCTATATATTTTGAGGTAAATTATTTTATACCAATTATTTTTATCTCTTAATAAAGCAGATTTGTTGATAGTTCTTTTATCACTGTTTTTTGTTGTTTCTTAATAGGCTTTTTAAAATTATATCATCCGGGGAAGGGAGATCAAATTGAAATTGTTCAATTGATGTATTTTTTTTGCCTTGTGGCAGACATAAGGTGTAGGCAACCTGTTCCACTTTTTTAATAAAATCTTTCCAAAGGCTGAAGAGCTCAATTGGCGAATTGATATATTTTGAGTAAGAATTTGGCTAGCACTTATTTCACAACTTAAATCTTGAGTGTCCTTAGTTGAAAAGTCATTAATTTCATTATTGAAATCAAGAAGTTGAACTGGGGTAAGCTCTTTAATAAGAGAAACACAAGGCGAACTCTTAGAATGAGTACTTTTTAATGCACTTTTCAAATCAATTACAAAACCACTTGGAGCCTCAATTGGGCTAGCAACTCCTTAACTTTATTTCCCGTAGTATCAGAACTAGAATCTTCATAGCGTGAAAATGGATTCCTTTCTTTTCTCAGGAGAGATGAGCGCCCAAAGGTAGGAATAACAAATTTAATATTCTTGTCATCCACCCTCATTTCTGACAGAGAATTGCCAATGCCCGCAAGACAATTACCATCACGCGTCATGTCAGGAGAAATACGACTGTCAGATGGTTTATTTATTTCCAAATGACTGGATATCAGATCTGCTAATGAGTCATACTTAGTATCAATGCATTGTTTGCCTAAGCTGCTTTCATCACCAAAGAATTTGGCAGATTTTTTCCAGTGTTTCCAGATTCAATTGTTCCTATTGAAGGATCCATCAATTTATTGTTGAATGTTTGTCTTACTGGAGAAAATAATGAACCGCTCACTGGGCTAACTGAAACCCCTTCACTATCTATTCTTTGATGCTGCTTGGCTAAGGCTGTCAGTGATGAAAAGTCATTATCTTCTGAAGATGATTCATTGGAATCATCCTCCATAGGTGTTTTGAAAAATACCTCTTGCTCATTTTCTTTATTTGAATCTTTTCTAAGCTTTGTTTGAAAAGTTGGTGCAATCGGGCTTAAATTGCAAATCTTTATTTCACTTTGGCTTGTAGACTGTGGATTTAAAATATAATTTGGGAATGTTTTTCTAAGTGAACTAAAAGGTTGTTTTATAATAGAATGAGGCACCAATGATTCTTGATGAGGAATGGGCACAGAAGGAGTTGTTTCGAAAGTATTGCATGTTTTGTCAATTTCATTAAAAGAAAATGAACATGTACCTGCTTTTTTGTCTAAATTTGACTTTTTACTTAATGTGTTACTTTCTTTAGAATGTTTTATGTTACTAAACAAATTATTGCTCAAAGTTTTAGAATCTGAGTCGATCCATTTTAATTTTTCATTATTTTTTTCAAATTAGGAATGGTGGTTTTGTTTGCTATAGTTGATAAATAGTTTTGGGAAGAGATAAAGTCATCATCTTACCTTGCAAATTGCCAGGGAAATACAAACACAAGAGTGTATGTTTTTATGATGTGGAATGAAAACGTGAGCGAGTGAAATTTAATATTAATCAAGCAGCACACACCATCAGTTATTCAAGAAGAATACATGAAAAGAAAAGAAAAAAAAATGCCTCATTGAAACACAAAGTCATTTATTTATTTCAGTTTTATAGAAACAATTATCAAACCTTATAAAGGTTATTTGGAATAGAGCACTAGGCTAAATCATGGTTTAAATTAGGAGGGATAGCCAGAACACTTACCTTGGTGATACTGGAGTAGAAATGGTTCTATCTAAACAATTTCTACTCCAGTATCACCAAGGTAAGTGTGCTGGCTATCCCTCCTAATTTAAACCTTAAAACTTATAAAAAAAATAATTCAAATGCACTGTGATGGCTGAAAGTCTTATAACCTATAACCTCCCAAGACTTTTGAAAAAGGTGTGTTTAAATGCCCAATTAAAAAACCAATAAGTGCATTAAAATTAGAATATAAAAAAATGGTATGAAGTTATCTTTAGTAAGAAGGTTCAATGTAACAGTATCATAAGTTTGTACATGTAAAATCATTAATTAACACATATATTAACTTTACATAAGGACAATAACATGGCAAATTTCAAAGTGATACATCTATTACCCTTGCTGGGAGATTTTTTACTGCTTTGTGTCTTACAAATCATCATTTAATCATACTATGGGGCAGGGATGAGGAAGATGGAATTTAAAGGAAATGTACCAACATTTGTATGGAGGAAAAGTGGGAAATTATTTTAAAAAAAAAAGTACATCTGGCCAAGATTTAAACTTGACTACACTAACCTCATTAAACCAGACTATATGAGCTCAACATTTAGTCCATCCCCCTGGCGTGGGTTGCTGGGTGTTAAAGCAGGATTCTTAAACCAGTAGGGAACACAATGTTTACTTAACTCCTCGTTTTCCAAGTAGGATAATACAGGTATTAGGTTTAAGGTATTATCTTTCAAGATTAATGGTCTTTTTGTTGAAAACAAGCGAAGAGAACAGCAAGAATCATTTTCACAGATTTAATCAGTGCTGGACTCTTCTAGATAAATAGGATTAAACTAATGAGCAATAAAACAGGTTATTATCATCATGTGGTTATGCTTCCACAGTCATTAACCAGAGTGTAGCAACTTATTTAGGTTAGTCAAATTGTTCATAACTGGAAAATAGGAGGAGTAATTGATGGGATTCAAAGGTATGTCAACAATAAAAGTTATTGAGCAAAGAGTAATAAATAATCATTCGTGGCAATTATTTAAGTACATTTTTGTAATTATTTCTCACCTCTTTCTCTGTTTTCCTTTCTTTCTCTTTGTGGTTTAGGAGCATCTAAAACACACAAGAGTAGTATTAATATAAATACTAGAATAATGAGTTTAGACAATGCTTAGCCGCATTGTTCGCAATAAGAATGTAGTGTAAAATAACTTTTATTACATTTAGATTTTTATAAATAAGACTAGATAAAAAATTGTTTGGGAAACTATTCTACTAAAAATGTCCTGTTTCATTTAATTAAAGAAACAATCGGTTACAAAATTTCATAGATGTGTGTATTTCATGGCTCATTTCAAACCACCCAAGGTACTTACAATTCAAATTGTCGTTATATCTCCCCCCGTCCCCCTTGTATGTTTGTCTTAGTTATAGCTACATTAAACTATTCATTTTGTGTGTTTGTACAAAATGATCAAGAGCGCTACTTTGAAATCAATTATTTCTCTTGCTAATTACTTACAATATTTATAGATCTTTTATCAATGAACTTATTTTGTTCATTTTGGTGTCAAATTAATGTGTAAGCCTATGTTTAGTTCTTTTTTTAGCATCGAGTCTTACAACCTGTTTAGGCAAATTATTATGGCAAGAGGAAGGTTTAATTTAGAGGAAGTGTTCCTGCATTTGCATACAGTAAGAGTGGTACACCATTATGGAAAAAACATCCTCAGTACAATCAACCAGGATTTGGACCTTGCTCTCATTGTCATAGACAGTCTAGTTCAACAAAAGAGTGACACCTTAAACCATAAAGCCACTGAAGCATTATTACTAAAAAACTGTACTGTACTGTAATATATATAAGATATTATGTGTTTTTATTTATTTTTCATATGTTAGATTAGTTATGCTTCTCAACCATACAATATTAAACTTTTTGTATTTTAAACACAATAAAAAAATATTATAAACTTTTTTTTTAAGAGAAAAATGTGTTTTATGTAGTTTATGAAGTAAAATATACAGTCAACTCTGATTCTACGACCTTTCACGGTTCCCTGGAAAAGGGTCGTTATTGGAATATTAACAGATTTTGTTCCACCCCTGACCTTCATATGAAAAAATTGCAATTTTTAGACAACAAATACCGTGGGTCATCAAAAATCGTTCACAAAATCCAACCATAAACGTAACCAAATCAAAATAACAATGTTAAACAATAGCATGGGTCATCAAAAATTGTTAACAAAATCAAACCAAAATAGTAACCAAATCGAGAATCAAAATAACAATGGCAAAAGCAAGCCTGGCACGTGATGTAGCGGCAGCCGCGCGCGGGGAAACATTGTCTTGCTTGTGGGAGGGGGTGGACAAAGTCAAGTGCTATTGGCTGGCATTGATGAGGTGGTGTCTATTTTTATACCTGACCCACCCCAGTTACTAGTAATACAGCGCTCACAAAGACAATTGCAACGCAGCGACCTAAATAAATGCAACAAACCATTTTACAGCCGATTTCCTTAAACTTTTCAACCTTTATTCCCACATTTTTCACGGTCCCCAAAAAAAGGTCATTACTTCGAGAGGGATGCAATTCCTGGGGTCGTAGAATCGAGAGTTGACTGTATATCTATGGCTTGTTTAAAGCATACATTTATTGTGCACGTTACCTAATTTTAAAAATAAGTAATTATATTTACTTATATTATTATAAATAAAATTTACTACATATATTATTATTATTATTATTATTAGCACCGCGTCTTACTACCCATTCGGGTTATACGCACTTACGCTAATGTGTAATGGTAGGGTGATTGTGAGATGAAATGAAGGACCTACAGTTTAACGTGGAATCCGAACCACGGTGGAGGCCTGGCATTCCCCACATTCACAAGATGTCTTGTCAGAGGTGAAGGAAGGGTTTGGTAATCAGATAAATCTGTGCCGGGACCGAGGATTGAACCCGGCCGCCAGCACAAAAGTCTGACACCTTACCCCTAGACCGCCAGGTCACCCCTATATATATAAACCACTTTGGTGATTGCATGGATGATCTAACACACTACACTCGCAGTGGACTAGACTGCTGATGGTCTGGCCCTCTCTCTCCACACAAATCCAAGTACACTTCCTATAAATAGAACTTTTTTAAATTTAGCAACATATCTTACAACTCGTTCGGGTTATACACTAATATATCCTTCCTGATCCCTTAAACCATTAGAGCAATTAGTACATAAAAAGTATAACTGGAACGAGTAGTAATACAGTGTGCTGAATAAATATATTATCAGCTGTGGTTGAGAGGTCATAATATTAATAAACAAGACATAATTGATAAAAAAAATACAGTGAAAAACACATTTTATGATATCTTAGGTCAAATTTATTTAAAGTGTTTTAATTGTGTTTTAAATTACATAGTATATACAAGTCTAAACTTTAATAAAACACCAAGATGAGCTAAATCTGTTCATAGATTAAAGCTATGAATCTTTTAAGTAACTACAACCCGAATCAAAGCATTTTTTTTAGTAAGAAATACTTTATTTTTAAATAGAACCCTGGGGACAAGAACATTTGGGAAAAATAATTTAGCTTTAAATTGTATACATACCCTTAATAGAAATAAATATATAAAGGAAATATAAGGCGCAAGGGCACTATAGTATTCTAAATTAAGGTAATTTCTTGCAGAATAATCCCAAAGAATTGATTGATTACTTATGCATGGCAAAATTATATGATTTAATCATATTGAAGATAAGAATGAAAAGCCTTACAAATTACTTTAAAATGTTCTTGATGTGTCGCTAAAGCAAAAGATTATTCAAAGTGTTTTTTTTTATAAAAACCTAGTAAGTATGTTTATGAAAACAAGTCTTTATCTATACTCAGGCCCCGGTTTATAACTGGGAAACCTGGGCAAACACCCAAGGTGATAGACTTTGGGGGGGGGGGGGGGGGGGGGGGGGCATGAGCGAATCATACTTTTTAAGTGGAAATATATTTATTTTATTTACACAAGAATCAAAAAGTGCCAAAACTACACTATTATTTTTGTTTCATTTATTCTGCTTGTAGAAATGTGAGATCACAGTTGATTTCCTGCCACCCACGCATTCTAGTGTATAATTTTAGTTACTTTAATTCTTACCTGCCTTGGCATTTCATCCTTAATATTGATGTTTCATACATAACCTCTTTTAAATAATTCTGTGTGTGTTTTTAAGTGACTCATTTCCAAGTTTTAGTCTTAAAATGTGAGTAGGAAATTAAGTGGTAGCGAGTTCAAAAAGCTTGCTACTAAAAAAAACACACCGGAGAAGTTGAACTATTAAGAAAAGCGTTGAAAATAGAATATTTTTTACATAAATTCCAACCCAATCAACTACTTTTAAGTGTTCACAATGTCCTGTAGCGCTCTTCGTAAGTGCCTTGCGGAGCTGGTATTTGCAGTTTTTTGATTGTGTGTTGTGTTTATGTAAGTGTACATAGTGTAGTTCCAAAATAAATACGACTTATTAAACAAACAAAATACATGTTTTTATTTACTATGACCCTAAATATAGTGTCTAGTTATATATCAATAAATAACCGAAAGGTTAGCTGATCATTGTGTATTTTTCAATTATAAAACATAGTTACTAATAGTTAGACAAGCTTCTAAAGATACATGGGGAGGGGGTTGAAGCGTCTGTGATATCTTTGCCCAGGGTGCCAAAACATAAACCCAGGGCCTGTCCATCCTAATAATAGTACAAGTCAACATTTAAAGTTAATAGCAATAATTGTAAATTATCCTGCTTAGTGTGAACATATGGGATTAAGGAATTTGATATTTTTTAGTTGTTTAGTATTAGGAAATTACTAGTCTCAAACTTTCCAATGAAACTGAAAGGTCTAATATAGTGCAGGCCTATATTTAATTTGGAAGCTATAGGGTTAATAGTGAACCTATAAGTGAAAAACAATTTTGTGCTAATGACTTAAAATTAGCTGTAGTGTAGTTTTTAATCAACACATGTATGCCATTAGTAGCTTTATGAAAATTTAACTTTCTAATTTAAGCTGTGGTCTAGAGTTCCTAGCTACACATCAAAAGTCCCGGCTTCAATCTCAGCCTCATGAGGACAAATGAGTACTTGACTAAACATTATTATTATTATTATTAGCACCGCGTCTTACTACCCGTTCAGGTTATACGCACTTACGCTAATGTGTAATGGTAGGGTGATTGTGAGATGAAATGAAGGACCTACAGTTTAACGTGGAATCCGAACCACGGTGGTGGCCTGGCATTCCACACATCCACAAGATGTCTTGTCAGAGGTGTAGGAAGGGTGTGGATTGACTAAACAAGTAGTAGCTCTGGTTTGGAAAACTGAGATTAATGACCGAAGGTATTGTTGTGCTGACTACATGACACCCTATATCTGCAGATGTTGGCACTATCATCGCTAATGGTGGGGCAGTTCGGTTGGTATAGCTCACTTGCGGGTTCACACCCTGGAGTTATTATAATTTGTGAGAATTTGTACTGTTTTAAAACCTCTATATTACTCAATTTCATTATCATTCTACCATCTAAGTTGACTTACCCTCTGACTCATGAGCGGTACCTCTTGACAACAAAGTGTCAGAGTTGCTCAGTACAGTATCCAGAGACTTGGACAAATCAAAGTTGTTCTTGAGAACTATGTCTATGAGCACATGTTCTGGCACAGAGTCCCCTATTACATTGTGCATTTCCTCTAAACACGATAGTAGCTTTATTTCATCAACATCGCTCAGTGCAGGGCGTTGGTATGTTTGTCCCTCTGTCCCAGTCTCATCTTCCTCGGCTATATTGTCAGACTCGTCCAAAAATGCTGACATTTGTGGTTGCCTTGTTCTATCGTACATGAATTGGGCAGCTGTAAAATAAAATTGTTTGTTTGTATGTGAAACCATGTTGGAGGCCTTGTAAGCCTAACTTACTGTTACAACCATATAGCTTACATAGAGACAAGAACGTTAATGGTTTTAGATATTATTATTATTAGTAGCACCGCATCTTACTACCTATTCGGGTTATACACACTTACGCTAATGTGTAATGGTAGGGTGATTGTGAGATGAAATGAAGGACCTACAGTTTAACGTGGAATCCGAACCACGGTGGAGGCCTGGAATTCCCCACATTCACAAGATGTCTTGTCAGAGGTGAAAGAAGGGTTTGGTAATCAGATAAATCTGTGCCGGACCGAGGATTGAATCCCGGCCGCCAGCACAGAAGTCTGATACCTTACCCCTAGACCATCAGGTCGCCTACAATGGTTTTAAAAAAATAAATATATTTACTAGACATTTATAATTAATATTGTCGATCTCAGTGGCCTAGGGGTATAGTACTATACTCAGGACTAGGATGATTGTGGGTTCAAACCCAACTAGGGTTGACAGATTTTTCTTGAGCAATAAAAATCTTTAGCAAATCTTCCTTTGGAGGGGAAGTAAAGCGGTCGGTCTCGTGTCAATTGTGGGATAAAAATAATTCTGAAAGGTAACTTATGTGAAAATATCTTTCCTGGCAAAATTGGTAGGCCCTTTCACTCTCGCTCATAAAAATCCTCAATTTTCTTATGTAATCAGGTTGGTTCAAAAAGTGTATGTTAAATAGATAACATAAAATAAAATAAAATTTATAATAATAAAAAAGCAGCCTTCCATACACTACTGACTATCCAGGCCCTAATTAATAATTCAGAAAGTATTTGCTCGACTCACCTATTTCACAACCATACCTTGAGCGTCTTGCATTTTTCATTAGCAAACCTAAATCTTGCAAATGCGAAATTAGCTAATAGTTGTTTATTCCTTGTACTCAAAAATAATTGTAAAACATATAATGAATTAACATTAATCAAAAACTATCACACATGGCTGTTGATAAACTCAATTTAAGTAACTATGCAACTTTAACATATTCAATGTAATAGTAGTAACTACAAAATTAGAACAAGATATCCTCAAAACGTTTTATAATAATATCTACAATTTTGCCAACTTAAAAAACCCCAATCTACTAAAATGTCTAGTGTATTTAATCATAATTTTCAGATAAAAATAATTTTGTGTTTATTGTAAAAAAATTAATCAACTAAGCTTTAAGTGGGATTATAGGGGACATGGGAAAAGGTCTGGATTTTTGCATTTATTATATCTATACTTTTTTTTGGGTCAAAATAAGTCAAATGTTGCTTCAGTACAAATATAAAATTTAATTTTCTTCCCATTTTCTTCAAGACTTTTTGAATAACTGTCATGAGCATAACGACAATAAATGGCAAACTTTTAAATTAAAAGAAAAAGTTGTTAAATTTCAGGACATCCTTGATAGATATTCAAGAGCTGTTGATATCATCATAAGTGATGGGACGCGTGAAAATGGACCTTATCTTACTAAATACCATTTAACTGAGTTACTAGTTGATTTTGTAGAGGATTGCATGCTGAATTCAAAGGTTTTTAGAATTTCCTTATCTAAAAACATGACTGAGCCAATTTTTTAAAATCTTTAGCTTATAATAACCCAATTTTGGGAAAAACTTTGTAAATTTGTATATAGGTACCTATTGAACTAACTTACAACAAAATATCACTTACCTATTTCAGGATGATATCTAGCGTGTAAAATATGAAATATAAACTATGTTTAGTTGCTCAGAAAGATTCTCGGAAGTATTTCTAAAACCACGATATTTTGACCCAACAAACTTAAATTGGCTCTCCTGAACAATTTGCTCATGGAAGATAAGGTCCCTTTTCATATGTTTTATCACATATGAAGAAATGTAAATTCTATGTTTGTACTGAAGGAATATTTTACTTATTTTGACAAAAAAAAAATTTGCTATAAAAACTGAAAAAACACTGGCCTTTTCTCCCGTTCCCTACATCCCCACCTTAGCCAAGTTTAAAATTCAATTTTAATATATTATTTTTATTGATTAATACATTTAGCTTATTACCATGCAACTAAAACGAGGAATACCATCATATTATATAGAAATGACCATTTAAAAACCCCAAACACACTAATATATTAGCTAGTTAGGCTATATTTATTGGTAATCATTACAGCCCACCTAAATTAAAACATTTTAATGATTGACCTTTTGTGTCTTAGGCCTATTATATTAATGACACTGCCAGATGATAAAATATATTAAAAATTGTTTCTTAAATGAAACCATAAACATTCTCTACCCTCTTACATGACTTGTGAAGAATGAAGTACAAACATCATAAAGTTAGAAACACTTTTTTCTTTTTCATATTAAAATAAATGAATGTTTTTAAAAATTATTAATACAAAAGACTATAGAGTTTTGAATAGTAAAAGTAATAACATTGTTTGAAAATATTTTATAATAAAAAAATAAAAGATACATATGAAGGCCTACTCATCACAGTTATAGTAGGTAGGTACCATTGCGTTTGGCCATATTGCGACCAGCTATAACAAAATTCAAATCGCTTGTATTTAAAAGGCCCGAAGAAGAAAAAAAGTGATCTATAAAAAACATTTTACTTTGTCATACAGGCCTATTAATTTTAAGTTATTATCTTGTTCCAAAACATTTTTAATATGTTCTAATGATATAACATCAAGTTAACTGTCACACACATCAATCACAACTGGGAATATTAACAAGAATTAATATAATTTAAAGTTCTCATAGGCCTTATATTTTATAGAGCCAATTATTTAACATGTTTATACTGTAATGAAAATCATACCAACCACCCAAGTGTCAACAAAGACATAAAATTTGATAAAGATGGAATAGGTCATACTGTTATTATTATTATTAGCACCGCATCTTACTACCCATTCGGGTTATACGCACGTACGCTAATGTGTAATGGTAGGGTGATTGTGAGATGAAATGAAGGACCTACAGTTTAACGTGGAATCCGAACCACGGTGGAGGCCTGGCATTCCCCACATTCAGTCATACTGTTAAAATAAGTTCCTGGTATTTAATATTTTTGGACTTTTAATAATAAAAAAATTGGAAGAGAATGGTGTTCTGTGAAACAACATTTTAGGGCAAAATAATGTAAGAAATACTTTTGTTGCTGCAATAAGTTTGGGCTTAGTTAGATTGGGATAGTTTATAAAAATATATAAATACTATCTATTGCAGCATACTAAATACTTTTTGGTGCTATTTTGTGACAACCTATTTCATTCCTATACATATTTAGGTTATATTCTTCTGTAGTTTTGGCAAATAACTACTTGTTTAATTTCCTAATTACTGTGGGCCAATCTATAAAACATTTACAAACAATTTTAATGTTATAGGCTAGTTATTTGAGCCTGTAAATTTTTTGTTTTTGTAATAATAAAAGATAAAGATTTATTATAATGGCACAAAAATAGCTATCTATAACTTAATATTTGTACACTATTCTCCATGATTTTGTGAAACATGTCTTACTGTAAGAAGGCTAACTTAATTTAGCCTATATCAACCACTCCAAGAAAAAATTATGTGGGGCACTGAAATGGGGGAAGTAATTTTAAGGAAATGCACTAGCATTCACCAGAATAAAAGAAAACCACCCCTAGAGTGCACTTGGCAAGGGATCGTAGCCCAGCCTCATCAGAGTCAAACACAGTAGTCTTGAGATAACTTTGCCATAAAAGTAGTTTCTATAGTGAGGCACGTAATCGTAATTCTATATTCAATGATGACTATTTAACATACCATCACTTGGAGAAATGGAATAATCGTCCTCCATGGAATGACCATATACATCGTCAAAACCTTCATATTCTAAAATTGAAGAAAACAAAACAAATATTATCTCACTATGATAGCTATACCAAAAACTAAAAGTCTGAAAAATAGCCAAAAACCTTAAAGAGAAAACAAAACGTGTTCTAAATTGAACCAACCTTCTGAATAGTTCATAGATCGAACATTTCTGTGTCTTGACATTTTGATTTGATTATATTGTTAAAATAGTTAGAAAAACATTATAAACTTTTAATAAAAATAATATTCAACATAATATGTAATTTTGAGAACAGCATGAAGTCATGAATTCACTATAATACAATTCTAGTCAAAAGTCATAACAGATGCTATAGTTATAAAGTCGCCATTTTATATTTATTTCTCTAGGTAGCCCTCTATACAGGTTACCGTATCTAAATCCATAGACTAGAAATAATGTTTCCTTTTGAAATATAGTTATATACTTTGCCGCTACGTGTCTCTGTTTTAAGTTTAACGGTAGCTATGATATTTAGAGAATGCACTAGTTTATTATAATGAAAGCTTGAGGTGCATTGAATCACATCGATAGTCTAAAATTTGTTTTAATAGACTACAATTTAACGCTATCCTGAAAGTATAAAATATTCATATTACATATATATCCATGTCATCGTTATAAGAATAAAGTAATACTAAAAAAATATTCAATACTAAAATTTGAGCTACGAAAGTTTGCTTTATTTAGCAGATGCTTTACTGGACGATAATCGCCAATAATTACACAACTTGTGTCTGATTATAGCAATGGAGTGCAAGACTATAATAAACACCACAAGTGTCTGATGATAGCAATGGAGTGCAAGACTAGAATAAGCACCACTAGTGTTCTTTGATAATACTGGAGTGCAAGACTAGAATAAACACCACTAGTGTTCTATGATAGCACTGGAGTACAATACAAGAATAAACACTACTAGTGTTCTATGATAGCACCGAAGTGCAAGACTAGAATAAACACCACTAGTGTTCTATGATAGCACTGAAGTGCAAGACTAGAATAAAAATCACTAGTGTTCTATGATAGCACTGAAGCGCAAGACTAGAATAAACACCACTAGTGTTCTATGATAGCACTGAAGTGCAAGACTAGAATAAACACCACTAGTGTTCTATGATAGCACTGAAGTGCAAGACTAGAATAAACACCACTAGTGTTTGATGACAGCACAGCTAATGAACAATATGTTGTCATAATCATGACTCTTTAAAATTTTGTTTGAATTCTGGATAGAAATTTAAGTCTTGGCAGACACAGTAAAAGTGGACCAGAGCTAATTATAATCTTTAAGTCACATGTTCTAGTAATTAAGATATATTAAATGCCTAGAAAAAAAGGCACGACATTCAAAATTGATTTTTCATTCTCTTGAAATATATTATTATATATATATATATATATATTAGGGGTGTGCGAAGTCCACTTTTTTGGTTCGAATCGAAGTCGAGTCGAATATGTGAAATATTCTCGAAGCCGAATCGAAGTTCGAATATTTTTCTATTTTATTTTGAGTAAAACTATTAATATATTGTTATTAATTATAGGCTATTTATTGTTTCTAGCACTAATATTTGTAGCTTATTGCCAACTTGATAATGTTAATCACTTTACCTCTATGCAAAAAAACAAACAAAAAAAACACCTTTTTATTTTATACTTAGCAGGTAGGTAAAAAAATACATTTCTTTGAGTCTGGTTTTATTATGCTTTGTTGAAGTCTTACTTATTCTTTTTAAGATTGCTATGAAGGAAGGTAAGCTGTTGTACATGTTCAGGGAGTAGAAACACTCTCGTCGGGCTATAACAACATTTCCTGCTGATGAGAATAGTCTCTCACTACTGACTTGCGTAGCAGGAATACCAAGATATTTAAGCGCAACCTTAGCGACATTTGGGAATTTACTACACCCTTTTTGCTTCCACCAATGGTAAGGGTTTGTGGATCTATTCACCCTAGGCTCAGATAAATACTTTTCAACTTCTTCAGAAATATTCATCTCTTTTCTCTCGTTTGGTAGAGAATCGAAGAATGACCACAGTCCAGAGTTTTGAAGTTGATGGTTCTGGCTCATCAGCTGTTGAATCCATTTCTTCAAAATCACGGTATAGTTCGTTTCTTAAAGCAGTTGACAAATTTGCTGAAGCAACAATATTATTTATAACTACACCTTTGAATCTTGGGTCCGTTAACATAGATAAGCGAAATATTTCATCCTCTTCATGCAACGGAAATCTAGACTTAAGTGTCTTTAAAAGGCTTCTCGCAAATGTCATACCTTCTTCTTGCCTTTGTATGCGAGAGTTTAAATGGGAACTCAGACAGTGTAGGATGGGTATGACCATCGAAGAGGTTGGATATGAATCGCCACTTATTTCCTTTGTGGCTTGAGCAAGTGGCTCAAGAACTTCCAACACACCCTTTGCTTGAGCCCAATCTGCATTTGTCAGCGGTTCAATATTGTGTTCAGACTGTGCTAGTTCAGCAGCGATGGGGCCCTTCATTTCAACAAGCCGCTGAAGCATGCAATACTCACTACTCCAGCGAGTCTCCACATACTGAATAAGCTCCAGCTGGGGTACCTGCATTCTCTCTTGCAGACTATGAAGGCGTTCCCGTGCTTGAGAGCTATGCCTGTAATGACCCACAATGTTTTTTGCCTTCTGTAACAGCTTCTTGACACCAGGACACTCAGATTTGGAATCGTCAACAGCTAACTGTAGAGAATGTGCAAAGCAAGGACGGGCTTTGTCACCAAATAGTGTTTTGGCAGCAGAGCGGAAATTGGGTGCATTATCGGTAATGCAGTAAATTGGGATTGTCATGTCCTCCAGTGAAATGCCCCAATTAACAACACATTGCTCAAGTCTAGATTTTATGTTGGCTTTAGAATGACTTTCATTCATTGGAATGATTTCCATAGTGAATGTCTTGTAGTCATATTGGTCATTCAGGTAATGACAAGTTAGACTGACATAGCTGTCTGTGGCACGAGATGTCCCGCCATCAGATGTGAGGGTTAGTGCCTGTACAAATGGGAGATCTTGAAGAAACTCTGTTTTGAGACGATCTCGAGTCTCTTGGTAGAGCACTGATACATAATTCCGAGAGAACGTAGTTCGTGCAGGAATCTTGTAGTTGGGAGCAAAATGTTTAACCAATTCAACAAAGCCCTCCTCCTCAACAAAGCTGTATGGTAAAAGTCCTTTTACAAGCATATTTGTAATCTTGTTAGTGGTGGTTTGAGCATACGGGTGTGATGAGACCATCTTTTCTCTACTAAGCACAGTCTGGATGTTTTGTTGTACTGTCCTATCTTTTCTAGGAGCAGGTGCGGGCAGATCCTTCTTGTTGTTTTCGTCTAAAAATTCTTTGTATTTGCCTGGGTGTTTTTGGAGGTGGTTAAGAAGCGTCTTGGTTGTGCCTGCCAAAAAAAAAAAAAAAAATAATTTAAGGGGGAAAAGGAGATTTAAAATTTAATATTGTGGTAAGTAAATGGAAATCTAGCAGGAATTTAGTAAATGTGATAGGCCTATTACATTGCCTAAAGTCTTGCCATATTCCCATTAAAGCATGGGATAAAATAGGCCTAACTTTATTTTTAGTAGGCCCCTACTGCTTCATGGCACGTTAGGTTATAATATGCATTTGTACTAATTGCGCTAATGTGTTAGAAATGAGTAAAGTTGAATTTAGATTAAATATAGCGTACCTGTACTGCTACTGCGTGAGAGGAATCATTTAGAAAAAGACCACCCTCAGTACACCAAACCAGGATTCAATCCCCTATTTTAGAGTCACCATTTTAGTCTAAGGTAAGTGTGATAACTTAAATAAAAAGTCTAAAACCTCTATCGTACCCCAATCGACTTGGCTTATAATAGGCCTAGACCCAGTGGCGGATCCATCTACTATCTCACGAACCAGATATCTTATTAATTTTTATTGTTGTTCTGTGAGAGTTCCCGTAACCCCCTCATGAAATTCGAGAGGATCCACACCTTTCTTCTCAAAATTTCTTGCCCCCCTCACGAAAATTTGCCCATGAGCATAAGCGGATTTAAGGGAAGCACATGCCCTCCACAATGGACAATAACATACACTAGGCCTCAAGGGCGCCCATATGATAATTACAGGAAACATTATTTAAAAGTAAAATATATTAGGAAAATAAGCCACTTACAAAAATTGTTGCACATAATTTATAGGCCTAATACAAAACTTAGGCTGGTCTACAAATTTTCAATCAAATACAGTAATACAGAAAACGGCCAACTAACCTGATGGAGTCTTGAAGTTCTTTCGGCATGTTCGACATTCAGCCGACTTTTTATCAATAACTTTACTAAAAAAATTCCACACAGTACTTCTTTGCCGATTAGTATTTGCACAATCACCACTGGTTTCACCCTGCATACTGTTAAATTAATTGTTCACACACGAGGTACGACTCAATCAAATAGACGCTCAAAAAACACGTGATCTACGTTCTAGAAAATAATATATCCTTTTATTTTTTAAAGAAAATATATAATATTTTAAGTTATTAACAGCAATTATCATCTATAGTGATGACGTTAAGTATTTTAGTATAATTATTAGGCACGTAGTGTTCCTTGCTCACGCATGCGCTCGGCTATCGCTCATCTCTGGCTATATCCATATACTCGAGCCGCGCACGCGCTCAACTATCACTCAACTCTGCCGATATCCATATACTCGCACAGACAGGAGTTTTGGTCATGTAGTAATTAAACAACTAAAATGTCTGCTTGCGCATATGAATTCAAAATTATTACAAAATATTTTTAATAACTAAGAAATACTTTAAAAGTTTAAACTGGCCGAAAATTTTAAAAATATTACTTTTATTATTTATTTTATCTACACTTTCAGTTGGTACTAATGAATGTTTATCAATACGGTATGATCATAATGTAATGGCCGTCTTGAAAATCACAACGTTAAGGAATTTTATCAGTTGCCCATAATAATAAAATATTTTTTAATTCTTAAGGTACCGTACTTTGGTTTAACTCTTGTTGAAACCAGACTGTAAGTAAATCATTATCAAGGCTTCGAATGGACCGAAGCTTCGAACGGCAGCCGAAGCCAAACATAGGTTCGAATCGAATACGAAGTACCCTGAGATTCGATTCGGCTTCGAATTTTTCGAAGCTTCGCACACCCCTAATATATATATATATATTTATGAAAGTGTCAGCCAGTTTTTATTTCCTCTTCTTGAGTCATTATGATCCAAAAAGTGTTAAACAGACAAATGTAGACCAAACTATAGCAAGCAGACTTCTCAACCAACAATCGGCTGTATTTATAATATTCACAGGACAACCCAGCTCCTCCGTTCAACTTGAAACTTCCTATGTTTCGAATAGTTTACATCCGAGACTAGACTATTTATAGCCCTAAATTGCGCAGAAGCTGAAATTTAACCAATGGCCTCTGGCAGAGTGCATTTAAAAAAGATAAACTAGTAAAATTTTTACTAATAATTGTCATTCTTTTTACAATAAGGGAACTTTGATAAATTTGAAGCTTTTGACAAAACTTATCCAAATACTAAGAAAATATTTGTGTTTTATAATGTGGATAAATTTAAAAAAAAATCATTTTGTTCTGTATATGAATGATAACTGCTGAATCAGTAAAACTCTTGAGCTTGAGAGGTATTGAACCCAAGACTGTTTTGACATTCCGGTGAAGTGATATGTGTTTCATTTCTGTCAAAACCAATCTGAAGGTCACACAATCCAAACCATCAGTAACGAACCGGATTTACAGAGGTGTGGTGGTTGGGGTCAATAACCGTTTTAACATAGTTGTGTTCATTGTTAATGTCCATAGAAACACTTTTTTTCTTAGTCAGATTTTTTTAAACCCTAACCAAAGATTTTTATTTTAATACCAAAATTTAAAGTGTACACATTTTTATTGTAAAAAGGTTTGTAGTTAATTATTCAAATGACTTATGTTGGAGGATAATCTAACTGGACATAAAATATACAAACAATGGATGTGAAAACGGAGAGTGACTTTGAAACTTTGAGCAGCCAGTACTCACAAATCAAAATCCTAGAGAAGATTGAGAGGAGTGCAAGTGAAACGGGGACACTCGCAGACCGAGAAATGAAGAATCTGCTCGAGACAATGGAAACCCGCATCGACGACATGGCGGAGACGGCCGATAGAGACGGCGCTGTCCATCTGCGACTCATTGGGATGAAATGTGCCCTGTGGTATGAGAGAGCTAAGTCCCTCGCAAACACCGGCAGGGAAACGGAAGCCATAGAAGTGCTATCCATGACCCAGAAGTTGATTGAGCCGAGCCTGACAGGACCCGAGCTAGTGTTTATGAGTCTTATCGTCCTGAACCATCACTCGTACCTACTGTCCAAACGCGGTGAGTTGGACGAGTGTCAGGTTCTCTTGGAGAAGGCGGAGCGCATGTACCAAGGACTGATGAGTCAAGACGGGCCGAGGCAGATGTTCACCGAGGGCGACCTGTTCTGCGCACCGAGCACACGAACCCAGGACAAAGAGACTGCCGAGAAGCTGGAAAGGTTGGTGACCAACAACCTCCAGATGTTGGTCTTTATTCACAACAAGAAAGGAGACCACGACAAGTTTGCCAAGTACAGTCATCTTGTTCTGCGGAGGACTCTTTTCATGAAGGACACGGACCCCGTCGTCTGGATCACTAGGGCCACTATGCTCGCATCTTACCTCCTCACAAAAAATAGATTCAGGTGACTTAGCATGATTAATACTCTCTTGGGCTACATTTAGTTATCAGATAAAACAAAATTGTAACCAAGTTGTTTGTTTGGATCCAGGGAAGCGCGACATCACTTGTGCGCAGCTTCGGCCATCTTGGACCAGAAGGAGCACGAGATAAACTACTCAGAAGAGCCTGACGTAAACGTGGAGAGGTGAAATCAATGCTACTTTAGTTCAACTATGACCGTTAGATTTTAGTTTAGTAGTACAGCTTGTGATAATTGGTTTATATTCTACTTTAAAGTAAGTATAAATTAATTTGTTCTTAAAGGCACGGTAAGTCTGCGTGGCATAGTTGCCAAATTTTCAAATAAGTGGCATTTCAAATTTTAGACTTGATTTACCGTGCCACTGCTCAATCTTAACAAGATTAGACCAAACCCACATCTGTATCGTCTTGTCCGAAATACTAGATAGTGATTAGAGCTTGGATAGCTCAGTTGGTAGAGCAATGGTGAACTATACCAAAGGTCCAGTGCTCATTTCCCTCACCAAATTTTTTTTTTTCAAATATATGTACATTATTGAGACCGCCTTTGTGGTCTAGTGATAAGAATCCTTAGCTACAGATCCAGAAGTCCCGGGTTCGATTCCCAGCGCTTCCAGAACTTTTCTCTGAAGCAGTGGGTCTGGAACGAGGTCAAACTCAGCCTCATGAGGACAAATGAGGAGCTTCTTGAATAAATAAGTAGAAGCTTCTGTCTAGAAAACTGAGATTAAACGGCCAGAGGGCTTGTTGTGCTGACTACATGACACCCTTTATTCACAAATGTTGGCATTATCATTGCTAACAGCAGTCGTTTGGTCGATCAGTATGGTCAGCTTGCGGACTCAAGCCATAGATTTAAAAAAAAAATGTTTTTACACATATATGCACACATTTGCCCATCGATTCAATCTTAAGTACAAATCCCTTTAGGAACACAATGTGGCATTGTTTAGCCCCTCCCCCCCTTTTCTCACCCACACCCATGCTGATGAGCTGTATTCCCTGCCTCTGTGATCAGACGCAAGGAATTACAGCAGCATCGAGCAGACGTCGCCAAGTACTGGCTCAAGTACTGTTTGTTCTTATTGAGCGTATCCAAGACTAGGATGATGGGAATGTTCTACAACGAGCCCAACCAATTCATGGAGCATGTGTGGATGCAGCCCTTTCAGCCCTGGGACTTTCGTGCTGGGGGTCATCCTCAAGACTTCGCTGGTGTACCCCAGGTATAGCCGATGGCTTAGTAACTGACCTCAACACAATTACTTAAGCTGCTTTAATTTGTGCAACATTCTTATAGCAAAGGTAATGATACTCTTGGGAGCATTAAACTGCTAATCTGGAGCAATAATTATTGTCCCCAGGGGATTACTTGTGAGGTATTGGCTGACTGAGGTTCTCCAGGGGATTACTTGTGAGATATTGGCTGACTGAGGGTCTCCAGGGGATTACTTGTGAGGTATTGGCTGA
This sequence comes from Timema cristinae, assembly GCA_039000515.1. NCBI lineage: Eukaryota > Metazoa > Arthropoda > Insecta > Phasmatodea > Timematidae > Timema > Timema cristinae. The sequence goes on from JBCFYV010000024.1 coordinate 23,953,666, forward strand.
CTGATGGTCTCCAGGGAATTACTTGTAAGGTATTGGCTGACTAATGGTCTCCAGGGGATTACGGTTGACTGGGGATTACTTGTGAGGTATTGGCTGACTGAGGGTCTCCAAGGGATTATGGTTGACTGGGGATTATTTGTGAGGTATTTGATGACTGATGGTCTCCAGGGGATTATGGTTGACTGGGGATTACTTGTGAGGTATTGGCTGACTGATGATCTCCAGGGGATTACGGTTGACTAGGGATTACTTGTGAGGTATTGGCTGACTGATTGTATCCAGGGGATTACGGTTGAGATACTAGTTGACTGGGGAATTACTTGTAAGGTATTGGCTGTAAAAAAAAAAAAAAAGGAGATTATGGGCATTAGTATTTGAAAAATGACTTTGCAGTGTTACCAGATGTAAAATATTAGTACAAGCATTGTCGTTGCTTTAGTTAAAAACAATTTAATTCTAAGAAATAGTGATCAGTAAAAAAGTGTTAATATCAAAATGTTCATATTCTTTCTTGTCCAGGATGTCCAACCAAACATTTCAAATCCTTTAGATAGCAACCTAACAAAGCAATACAAAAATCACAATTCCGAGGACAGCGATTTAATTAAAATCGATGAAAAAATATTTAATACCATCAGCATGCAAGGTGTTGGAAACAAACAAAATGAAATGTTTCAAGACTGTGGTCAGAACAAAGAGTTGGACAAAAGCAAACACGATAAAGTAGATATAAAAGAAATAGATGAACAATTTACTGAATGGAAACAGGAAGAATTGGACAGTGGCAAGCCGAATGAACAGCCAACTGAACAAAAGAAAGAAGAATTGGGCGATGGCAAGCAGAATGAACAGACAACCGAACAAAAGAAAGAAGAATTGGGTGATGGCAAGCAGAATGAACAGGCAACCGAACAAAAGAAAGAAGATTTGGGTGATGGCAAGCAGACTGAACAACCAAATGAACAAAAGAAGGAAGATTTGGGTAAAAGCAAGCAGAATGAACAGCCAACTGAACAAAAGACGGAAGAATTGGGTGATGGCAAGAAGAATGAACAGCCAATGAACAAAAGACGGAAGAATTGAGCAATGGCAAGCAGAATGAACAAATAAGGAAGAGTTGGATGGTGTCAAGCAGAATGAACATCAAATTGAACAAACGAAGGAAGAGTTGGGCAATGGCAAGCAGAATGAACAGAAAACTGAGCAAAAGAAGGAAAATTTGGGTGATGGCCAGCAGAATGAACATCAAACTGAACAAAAGACGGAAGAATTGGGTAATGGCAAGCAAAATGAACAGCCAACGAACAAAATACGGAAGAATTGGGTGATGGCAAGAAGAATGAACAGCCAACTGAACAAAAGACGGAAGAGTTGGGCAATGGCAAGCAGAATGAACAAAAGAAGGAGGAGTTGGGTGATGTCAAGCAGAATGAACATCAAATTGAACAAACGAAGGAAGAGTTGGGCAATGGCAAACAGAATGAACAGCAAACTGAGCAAAAGAAGGAAAATTTGGGCGATGGCCAGCAGAATGAACATCAAACTGAACAAAATAAAGAAGAATTGGGTAATGGCAAGCAGAATGAACAGCCAACTGAACAAAAGACGGAAGAATTGGGTGATGGCAAGAAGAATGAACAGCCAACTGAACAAAAGACGGAAGAATTGAGCAATGGCAAGCAGAATGAACAGCAAACTGAGCAAAAGAAGGAAAATTTGGGCGATGGCCAGCAGAATGAACATCAAACTGAACAAAATAAGGAAGAATTGGGTAATGGCAAGCAAAATGAACAGCCAACTGAACAAAAACGGAAGAATTAGGTGATGGCAAGAAGAATGAACAGCCAACTGAACAAAAGATGGAAGAGTTGGGCAATGGCAAGCAGAATGAACAAAAGAAGGAGGAGTTGGGTGATGTCAAGCAGAATGAACATCAAGTTGAACAAACGAAGGAAGAGTTGGGCAATGGCAAACAGAATGAACAGCTAACTGAGCAAAAGAAGGAAAATTTGGGCGATGGCCAGCAGAATGAACATCAAACTGAACAAAATAAGGAAGAATTGGGTAAATGCAAGCATAATGAACAGCCAACTGAACAAAAGATGGAAGAATTGGGTGATGGCAAGAAGAATGAACAGCCAACTGAACAAAAGACGGAAGAATGGTGCAAGCAGAATGAACAAAAGAAGGAAGAGTTGGGTGATGTCAAGCAAAATGAGCAGCATACTGAACAAAATAAAGAAGAATTGGGTAATGACAAGCATAATGAACAGCAAACTGTACCAAAGAAGGAAGAAATGGACAATAGCAAGCAGAATGAACAGCCAAGTGAACAAAAGAAGGAAGAATTAGGCAATGGAAAGCAGAGTGAACAGAAAACTGAACCAAAGAAGGAAGAAATGGATAATAGCAAGCATAATGAACAGCCAAGTGAACAAAAGACGGAAGAATTAGGCAATGGCAAGCAGAATGAACAAAAGAAGGAAGAGTTGAACAAAGGCAAGCAAAATGAACAGCTAATTGAACAAAAGGAGGAAGAGTTGGGCGATGTCAAGCAGAATGAACATGAAACTGAACAAAAGAAGGAAGAGTTGGGCGATGGCAAACTGAATGAACAGCCAAGTGAACAAAAGCAAGAGTCACCCAAGATGGGTGAGGAACATCAATGTGACGAGCAGAACCTGTTTTTCCCTAATCTTGACTTGAGTGAGTTTGAAGAAAAAGTGATAGCAGATTTCATAGAGACCACTGAGCAGGCCCGGTCCATGTTCAAGTTTGCCTACAGGTAATTAGCTCCATGATCAGTTAGTCCCACTAACATTCCACAAAGTACTTAGGAAATAATATGGCTCAGAACTAACTAAGATAATGGAGAATGAAGGGTTATACAATGATATGTTACATATCCTGTACTAATAATCAAAAGTTATTGGTAAGGGTAATCAAATATTGCAGGTTAAGGTGGACTGGATGTAACTAGCTCAAGATAGGGATAGTGTGCAATGAGATGGACTGGATAGAACTAGCTCAAGATTGGGATAAATGGGGCGGACTGGATAGAACTAGCTTAAGATAGGGCTAGGTGACTTTTTAAAGTGCAGCATTGAACTTTTGAGTTCTTAGTGCTATCAAGTAATTAAGTAAAACTCACTATCTAAGAGCAAGTGAGCAACTCTAGTTTTGTACATGGTATAGTGTTGCGTTTGTTGTAGTCTTAGAAGACCTAGGTTTGCCGGAAAGTTTCTCAATTATAAGTAATTGGTAACTTTTCAGCTGTTTGAAGGAGATCAAGAACTTCTACAACCTGAAGGATCACGCCATGGAGTATGTTCAAACCATCATGGACTTGAGTGAGTTGTACAGATACCTTGCCTTCTATGAAGAGAACATCGATAGGTAACTCTCCTGATAGGTTATTCTTCAAACATGTCCACAAACAAACGAGCAACTACTGCCAGTTTAACAATCTCGTAAACCATGTTCCAGCCAATACTCGGTACAGAAGCGTCGAGCAGATACCCTTGAGACCCTTAGCTTTGTACTCCGCAAGGTAGAGCCGAGATGCTACGAGTGTTCCAGCGTAAATATACTGCGAGAGTTGGCAGAGGTCCAGCTGGATATGATGGGTCTGAACCTCCGACGTCTCTATGATGCTCAGGTCGCCGCCCCTTCCATGCGCTACAACGCAGAGATGCACTCAGATGTGGGCGCTCGTACCTGCTTCGAGCAGTTTGGAGATGGCATAAACCAAGAAGACCCACGGATACAATTGGTCAGTGACGACGCACTTCCTTATTCACTGATCATCTAAACTTGGGTTAGGTATGAACACATTTTCTTTCTGTTTATTGGTGAGAATAAAATGAACTCAAATGTAATTATAAAATTATTAAAATCAATAAGAGTTTAGTATGTGTACAATTGTTTTATTTGGTTGAATGTCTTTGTTATTAAATGGTTAGATTACACAGCCAGAGATTTTTTTTAAAAATCTCAAATAAAAGTGAAATATTATTTTAGCCCCTGGTTTTTGTATTAATAAAACACTTGCAGTATAATTATGAAGAATGTACAGTTGAAAAAGATTACACAATAATAGTACAGTTTATGTTTGGAACTTATGTGATCTAAGTATGACTCTAGGTTAAAACAAACAGCTTAGCGACAATTTCATTGGTATGCTAAATGAGAGGCCCTGGGTTTGATCCCCATAGCCAGCAATAATTTTAAAAAATGTATATTTTAGTAATTAAATAGTGTAAAACATTCTTAAACAAATTTATCACAGTACAAGCACTTGTTCCCTTTTTTTTCTGAATCCTTTTTGGACACGGTATCTGTCAGGCCATCATTTACTTTCCACCACCACAAAACAAGGTAAGACAGTGAATTAATTTGGTAAGGGATGATGTTAAGGGTCGAGATATGCCCTAAACCTTACTTTATTGTTTATTTTTTATTGTGCCCCTAAATATTTCATATCAATTTGATATTTAAATAAATGATATTACTGAACCAATCAAATGCAAGCCTTATTTATTCAATATACAGGACATATTTGTTTAGAACATTAGCATGAATAATTACGTGGATTATATGTTGACTATAATAAATATCACACAAAGCGGAAAAGCAAATCCTCGCTATGCAAAGTTTAATTAATTCCAATTAGACTTCCTATCATTTTCATCCAAGATCTTCCAATTGGGCGACTGAGTGCCACGGAACAGCCAATTGAAGTCATCCACAAGAATCCAGTTGTTCCAATCTCTATTGAGGCCAACTATCTCATATTGCTTCTCCAGCCCTTCATCGTCCCAGTTAAATGGGGCAAAATGGAGATCTGTGCAAGCCTCTATGATAGCCTTGCTAGTGACATGGAGGTAGAAGTTACACCGCTTACTCGTGTGGATCCTGGCCTGCTGCGATGCCAAGACGAACGTGGAATCGCTGCAACTGTCCATAAAGATGGACGGTGAGACAGGCCCGCAGAGCACGGTGCAGTTACTCAGAGAAATCATGTGCACGGTGGCTGACGCGCCGTCAAGATGAGATAACATGACGTCTTGCTTGCGTAGTTCGTCGGCGGTCAAGCTTAGTATCTCACCGACACGATTGGAAAATCCGAGTGTGTTCTCTTCATAATTATAACCTAACTTAACTTTACAAATTTCAGTTACCTTAACCGAATCAACGTTGTCCTTTGATTTTTTTTAGCGAATCAAAATTCTTTTTGACAAGAAACCCTCTTCTTTTGAATGCAAACTTCTTCTTTGGCAAAATAAATTCTTCCAGATCCATCAAACTTTGTTGCAAAGTTTGGATGGTCTCGTTGGCCCTCCGAATATCATACCCACGAATGAACAACTTGAATGAGACCACAAACTGTTGCAGTGTTAGGATGTCTTTATTTACATTGTAGAAGTGATCAGGGAAGAGAGATTTATCGATAGAGCCAGACCTGGCTTTATTCAAAGCATCTTAACTCTCTTGTCATTTCTCCTCAAACATTTCTGTGAAGTAGTTCATCTGCTCCGTTTCTGCGGCAGTTTCTTTCTTTTCTTTCTTCCTATTTTCTAGATCTCGCGAACGTTCTTCATCACGTTTTTGAAGTCTCGACTTAACACTTCCAAAGAAATTTTCTTTACTTTTAATTTCCATTTTGACTATCAGTTAAACTAGTCACTCAAAATGCTAAACACAAAAATTATATAGTGAAACATACCCAATATATATTTAAAGAGCTAGGAAAATATTTAGCTGAAAACTAAAGTTTATTAATTTGTTATTTAGTCTTTGTTTTCTCTTGGTTTCAAGTTCTTCTCTACGATAAATTGGTTTGTTAGCTTCTGGTGCACCTTTCAGAACATCGAAAATTGCTTGGCGTTTCTTCGCAGCCTTGGATCTATTGAACTGGGGGCTTTCTGATGTACTCTGGACAAACAAACAGAGGGTTCAAGTTTAATCCCCTAAATGAAACAAAGATAAGACAAATATAAATTAGAGTCGAGACCCTCGAATCCTTAGGAATATTCATTATTTGAGGATTCAAGAAAATCAGATTTGAGATTTAAAATGCATACAAAAGTCTGTAAATTTTGAATTGGAACTTGATTTAGAGCTCGAATAAACCTTATTGGTGGCTGAGTCCCAGCACAATTACACGACAAACTGAATGAGCAGACACCAGACCATTAATTTAACACTTGAATGTATGATGTTATAAAGAGTATTTACATTTAGTTACTTTCTATTATTCTTATATATTCCTATTTTCTCTTATGTTCATAAATTTATCAAGATTCAAAGGTAAAATGAAGATAAAATAGTGGATTCAACCCAACTGTAATAAACAGTAAAGTAACTGAAGGGGAATCTACAAGCTGGGCCATATTTGTTTTCTCGTGTTTTAAAAACAGTTCAGGCTTTCCTCATATTTACACTAACCGGATAATAATGAGGAAGTTATATTTTAGATGACATGTGAGTGGGACTCAAACCCTGACCTTGTCAATGGCAGTAATATATCGTACGAGTGATGCCTTGTGTCACCTTCAAGGCACATAGATAAATAAGTATTCAACATTAGCTACCACAATCTAAGCTGGACGTTGGAGCTCACGCACATCAACGAAGCTCTTCTCATTGGGAGACAAGATCTTCATGAGGGTATAGCCGAAGCCATCAATTCCAACCGTCCAGATCACACCTTTCAGCAAGGCCATGCCCCAAGTGGATGGTCGTCCACTAAGTTACCTTTAACTTGCCCGCTGATCGCGACACAGCCTAGTCAATTTGACGGTTACTGCTAGATCCCAGGGTCTTGCCAATCTTGTAGTAGCCTACACATCTCATGTTTCATGTTATTTTACACCTCAGGGACTTTAGAACCCTAATACCACAGGTTAGACCCTGACTGTCCCTGAACACCGTAGAGCCACTAGACCCTGTGATTCATGTTGAATAAACTACTACTATAAGCTCTTTACTCCACTCTTGCCTACTACCAGAATCGCATAGTTCAGAGAACCGATGACAGTTACCCACACATTTAGCTTACATTTAATTATTTCACAAACTTGTACACGTGCAAGTCTCAGATTGGAGAGCGAGTGACCTCTGAAGGGTTTCTTATGTCAGTTCTTGAATGAACACTGAAAATCGTCACAAACAAGAAATGGCAAGGACAATTCAATATTTGTTATGCTGACTTTATTTAAAATTATAGCACATAAGGTTACCTTCCAAAATGAAATTGAAGTTGTGGTGCGCGTAAAGACGAATATCTGAAAAAAGAAGAAGAAATAGTTGCAGGCCTAATAAACAATTACCTACAACCTAAAAACCCTATACAAACTGTAGTTAGTACATAAGCTTAAATAATGGCTTTATTTATTTTCAATCACAAGTCAGAGACAGACAGAAAAATGAAACTAACAACAATGGACTTTTTCTCATGAAGACGCTTGTCAACAAAAGGAGTGCTCATGAACCAGTGAGTGGTCCAGTGTTATGTTTCTGTTTGAACCTTTTAATGATTACAACACTTGTTTAAGCTAGTTATTAAGTAAAGCCTCGTTTATTATGTGACAAGTTGGACCCAACATGTTGGGAGACAAGACACGTGGAAAAGTAAGCTGTGTTTATTGTCGACAACTTGTTGGACCAACACCCTGGGTCCTCCGCAAACCAAAACATAAGAGATGGTAGGGGGTTCAAAGTTTTTTTTGGCTAAACGTCGAATTGTAGGTGCGTACAAGGGAAAAATGAATGATCTATATTTGCATAGTGGATTTGATAACTTTGTACACATGTGACATCACAAAGAACAAAATACTTTTGATATTGCCTAAACCAATAAGTTTAACTGTATTAACCTTGTTCCATTCCATGATCACAAAATTATGCAAGCCCCGATTTTAAAAGTTAAACTAATCTGAAAACAAAACACGTGCTTCGCCAAGGCTAGAGACGGATTCAATTCGATAGCGCATGCGCAGAACCTCTCGGCCAAAATGTTGTGTTTGTGGTTTATTAACCACAAGTGGGTGACCTGGCGGTCCAGGGGTAAGGTGTCAGACTTCAGTGCTGGCGGCCGGGGTTCAATCCTCGGTCCCGGCCAAGATTTATCTGATTACCAAACCCTTCCTTCACCTCTGACAAGACATCTTGTGAACGTGGGGAATGCCAGGCCTCCACCGTGGTTCGGATCCCACGTTAAACTGTAGGTCCTTCATTTCATCTCACAATCACTCTACCATTACACATTAGCGTAAGTGCGTATAACCCGAATGGGTAATAAGACGCGGTGATAATAATAATAATAATAATAATAATAATAATAATAATAAATCACAACAAATGATCCAACACAACTTGTTGGCTCTGACCAGCTTTCCCAACACCGACATGTTGGCCAACATCCCTAACAAGTTGGGAGTGCATTTATATTGTAACACAACTTGTTGGGATCGTGTTGGACAACATTTTGAGTTAAAATATAAACGAAGCTAAGGATGATAAGGACAAAAAAAATGATAAGAATGCGGGGATCGAGTTTCTAATCTCGCTCGGGGGAACTCAGGTAGTTTTTCCTAAATGGTTTTACACTATCCCTTTACGTAAATGCGGATTCACTTCCTCTAACTTCGACCTTTCCAATTCCTAACCCATTAGAGTAATTAGTACTTAGGCGTATTACCAGAACGGGTAGTAAGACGCGGTGCTAAAAAAAAACCTACCCTCAAAAATTGCTTTGAACACTCTTTCCTTGTCCTATTGATTTAAGATTGACTATATGAAGGTTACATAAGAAACAGTGAAGTTTTCCTGGCACTCAAACATATTAATAAAAGTTTGTTTTGTGTATGCTAGCTGGCCGTGAATGTCCGCGTAAAATAATTAAATGGCGCTTGTCTAAAAGGAGAGTTGGATCACATTATTACTTCATCATGTAATGCACTAGCAAAATACTGACAGTTTCTAATGCAGTTAACATTCATACATCTTTTAAACATTTATGTTTTGCATAAGCCAACAGTTATTACTCCTTCCAAGTTAATTTCAAGAACAAATAAATGATATATTTTGTAGGCTGAATTACTACTTATATATTAAAATCTCATACTCCTCAAATAATTATTGGTTACCTTATTATTATTATTATTATTATTATATATTATTATATATATTATTATAAATACTTTCTAAACCAAGAATCCTACAAGAGCCAGGATTTACAGATTTATTTAACGTACAGATAGTGCGACAGCTTAGCTCAATCGATAGCATATTTTATACTGATTTAGGGACACCAGGTTCGATTCCTGACACCGTGGAACTTTTATTTTTAGTGAAACATTTGTTTCTTCTTCTAAACTGATGAGCTAATGGACGGGGATGTTGTGTCTTTTCAAGTTTTAAGATAGTATCAAAGTAGTGTGCTGATTTTATCACTAGGTTTAGAAAATGCACGTCAGATAGCTCAAATAAATTTATAAAATGAAACCTTAGGATGCTACGTGTCTCTCTAAGTGAGATCGGTTATGACTTATTGAAGAAAATAAGAAAACTTAAGGTGCACTCATTTATATTAAATATAACTTTAGCTTTAACTAGGAACCAAAATAATTAGTAAACAAACTTTCAGCAATATCTCTATGACTTAATAATCTTTGTTGTTTGGCTAGTTTTCATGCTTTGCGCATCTTTAATGTATGCATTATTAAGGATCAAGTGTGCACTTGGTGCAGGTTATTTTATTTCGTGCCTAAGCTCACCATCCTCTTCTCGTTTATGTGGTTCTGCTCCATCAAAAGTTGTCGGCAGGCAGCATTCATGAGTAAAAGTACCGAGTGAGAGTAATATATAAATATTTAGAAAAGTATATATCTGCATATAAATAAAATCATTTTTACAGTATAAAAATTTGTTTTTAAATATTAATTTTTTTCAGTGTTTCCCAACTTTTTAAAATTCCGTTTATGAGATTATTTGTTTTTTAAAAAAGATAATAGATGCATACCATTATATAAAAATGTTTTATATGTTATATATATATATATTAAATATATAACTATATAATATATTTAACCCTCACATTAAAAGCTTTAAAAAATACCTGCATAATGGGAAAATAATAATAATAATAATAATAATAATAATAATAAACGTATACTTACTTTTTTTTAATGACTCACAAATTCCGTTATTCATCTTTTTTCAAAATTGCTATCAACCCATTTAATGTGGGCACTTCAATCCCTTCAATCCCAATCACTTAACTGCAACCCAAGTTTTGGCTTTTTATGTCCAACCGTTCATATGTTGAGATCTGTGTGGGACCGAAAAAAGATATATAGCTTGAGTTTTTTTATAAGAGTTCCATTCTTGGTACGGAACCCAAAAAATGAGTTGTGACTTTGAGTGTAACTTACGTGTGTTTATTTTTTAATTATATCATAATTTGTATAGCTATATTAATATATTTTAAAATCAATTGTATACCAACAATGTTTTATTATATTGAAGGTTGTATTTTTGTCATTTATGAGTATTTTAAATTTATTTGTAATAATGACTGAGTTAAAACATGTAGACTACACGTTGCTATGAAGAATTAGTAATAACCTAAACCATTAATTTTCGTCCACATTTTTATTTAATCAGATACATATTTGATACAATTTAACATTTGTAGGCCTACAATCAGTTACAATAGTAATAATATGACAAATAAGTTATAATAATTATGATTGTGTCTAAAAAATTTACAAAAATATTTCGAAACATTTTCTTTATACAGATTGATATCTTGGATCCTAACTATTAGTTAAAACCCAGCTGAGGTCGATCGATTTATCTTGAGCGTTAAAAATACGTAGCACAACTTCATTCGGATGGAAATAAAGTCGTCGTTCCCAAGCCGATTGTGGCATTTAAGAGAACCCTGGAAGGCGTGTGAAAATATCTTTCCAGGCAGAATTGGAAGGCCTTCTCGCTTTCGCTCATAGAAATTCTCGTTTGCTGATATAATCACTTGGTTCATAAAATGCATGTTAAATACCTCAAATAAATAAAATAAATATACTATTAGTTATAAATTACCTATAGTCTAAGGCTCTCTCACAGTGAAGTAATAACCATAAATAACTTTTTTGATTAGCAAGTTTTGTATATTTTGTATACTAGTTTATCAAAAAATAAATCTTTCTTTGATTTGCGTCTTATTTAACGTCTGGGCATTACACATTACTATAATGGTATAATCAGGAGTAATGTAGCTTTAATTAGCAAACTTACCCGTACGTGATTAGGTAAGATTTGATTATAGTGGGAAATTATTTAATAAAAACCTCCCTTAGTACACTAGACCGGGATTCACCCTGCAGCCCAGGGCTCTAGGTCTTGAAACGTTTGCGCTGTAAAAATAGGTGACGTCAGACTAGTGACTAGACAGGCAGAGATGACCAACACACCACACTAATGGCACGCAAAGTCATTTTAAGTTCCACCCTTAAGGTCACCGTAGATTAAATCAAATCAACTCTCTTACATCAGAAAACAAATAGATCGGCTATTTCGGTCAACTTCGCTTGTTGCTAAAATTTGAATAACTTTGTTCATCCCCTATTCCAATCTCCAAATAGGCCTATTTTTTTTACTGTCAACGATGGGGAAATAGGGAGTAGTCAGGTAAGGTTTGAGGTTTTGGGTTATAGCTATACGCACAATGCGAAAATCGTAAAATGTAGATCGTGGTATGACAGAAAATAGTGTTGGCTACCCCTGAACCCCTAATTTTGATAAAAAAAACAAAAAACAAACATAAAAACCCTTCGCTACTCATGATCTCGCAAGTCTTGGGCTGTACCAAAACTGAGTTAACTTTTAAAGGTTGCTAGTTGCTAATCTCGTGCGAGTTGATGTGGCGTTGTTTCGCTTGCGAATAAGTTTTCAATCTGACAACACTGTAAAACCTTGACGTACCAAAGGATTAAATTGAAGGGATGCCACAATCCGCCATTCTACAAGATACGTAACTGAAAGTAAACACTATTATTGTATTGACTGCATCATGTAATTCGATTTGTTTGGTTTTATTAGGAATTCATCTTCCGTTTGATTGCATCTAAGTTTATTGTCTCAAAAATGTATCGGGTTATATAAGTATGAGTTAAACTTTCAGAATATTTCATATATGCTTTAGTTCACTTGGAAGCGTGCTTGTCTGAAGCTCAGAAGTTAAAATGAACGATTCCATCTGGAGTACGATGTTTAAATTTTATGTAGAAATAAAATATCACTTGTTATTGATTTGAATTCAGTAAAATATTATTTTATTTTCGCAAATATTTTTAAAACATAAATATACACTAAATGGTTTTACTATGCAATTAATAATTAGCCTTATTTTTAAATGTGTACATTTTTATATCATAAACCTATTAATTTAATTTTTAAATCACCTACACACAAAATTTCAAAATGAATCTACCGATTTTTAATTTAATACCTTGTTAAATTATTTTTAAATAAGAGTTTTGTGGTATTCTACGTATGCTCAAATACCTTATATACTTTTAAACAAAATATTTAAAACCAATTATATGCTGATTAATACAATAATTTAAAATGAAAGTTTTTTTTTTTCAGTCTGATAAATTAAAAAAAAAAAATTGGGAGTCTAAGGATTTTATCACGAGAATGTCACGTTACCATCTCAGCAAAACTGACGGTTAAACTAATGTGAAAATAATTAAGAAGTATATTATTATAATTTCACACAACTAATATTTGTATTGGAGTATTGAACAGTGTGTCCAAAGCAAACTTATTTTTTACTACTGTAAAGCTATTTTGTACAATAGCAGGCTTATTTCAACAAAATCACTCTCAGAAGGCTGCAATGGAAGAGGGGGTGGTGTCCGAACCGAACGGGTGATGAGACGCGATGGTGAAAAAACAAATAAATATTTGCCTAAGATCGAACGCCTGATACACCACTTACAACAGTAGTTCATGGAATGTTACAAGGCAAACTCATCAAAAAAATTAATATTTTAAGCTCAACTCAAGTTCAAACATGATTTCTTAAACCTCTCACTTGAATCGTAGCCAAGAACTATACATAATTATTAAGGACCTTATAGTAAAGTTAGACTCGCAAAGAAAACTAAATAGCAACCGTAAATTCATACAACGTGGTAAAAATATTTTTATTTATAGAAATTATCTATAATATTCACTTTAATCCTTTTTAAATTTTTTTTGTGAATATTCGAACTACGCTGACACATTTTCTCATGATTAACGGGAATATACAGCATGAGAAACCATTTAAGAAATACCAACTAATTAAATTCAATCAGGATTCGAGCCCTGACTCCCTTGTCACAGGAAAAAAGGACTAAACTATATTGATATCCGCAAGGAATCCATAGCCCGATAAACCCTTCATCGGCAATCTTGTCTACTGCTAGAGGGATGACTCAGACCATTCAGCCACCAAAGCGGGTCTTTTAACCAGATAGCTTTTTTTACAATACATGTAATTTAATTAATATTATAATTAACTTCAAACTCACCAAAAAAAAGAGTCCTCCCCAAAGCCAATTTCTTGTATTCCTTCGACACCGGTGGAAGTCACCGTGCCTATTATAGCTATCAATTTTTGCTCTATTTCATTTAATGGAGGTGGCTTGTCTTTGTTTCCCTTCGCAGACCGGGCCTTAGCTATTCATCCACCCGTGCTCTTGTCTGGGTCTTTAAATCCCTCCATATCTAGTAAACATTAATTCAAGCACAGAAAAAATTAATAGTGATCAGTGTGACTTGTTAAACTGTAAAATGTGTATAATTTGAAAGTAGTCCCCCTATAGAATATTTTTCTTTTTTGATCCGTCATATTTAAAAAAATATATATTATTCTCAAAAAATATAAAACAATGTTGTAGCATGTTTGAGTGAAACTTATCTGCTGAAAACAATTTGTTTTATGTAAATGTTTTTACAAATGTCTTGCTCCTCTATATGAAGGTGTTCCAAAAAAGATTAAAGTATACCAAGCATTTTTCAATATGTGTGTTTAATATTTGTTTTTACTTGTTAAAAATTGGACAGTAAAGTTTTCACTTTGCACTTTGCAGTTTGTATTTTTTAAATATGCTTTGGTAGATTTTTTTATAAACTTACAGTTTTCCATTTGTATCCGGGCTTGGCGGGCCCATATTCAGCCAAGAGGCTTGCCACCTTCTCCCATTCCTGTTCCAAGACAATGGACACCGAGAGGTCCACTAAACCGGCAAATTCACTATGGCTAGACAGGTGTTCCAAGAGTTCAAACACCTGCCTTTGGTTGTACCTTTGTACTCGAGTCTTCTTGCTGCAAAGTTAGTTACATTAGTTATAAGGCGCACAATGGAACAAGTTTACATTGAGGTAGGAGTTTATTTGTAGAATATTGCAAACTAAATTAAATTCCATTCTCTAATATTATATCTACGTGTTTGAGAAAAGTTATTTTATGTTTAAGAAAATACTTTTAACTATTTCAAAATATCTTTTATGCTAGCTGTTATTTGTAATTTAAAACTAGACAGGAACGAATATTGATTTATATTTCAGTTACTCACAAGTTAGAGTTTTGCATTTTCGTGTTTAAGAAAATAATAACTAAATAGGCCGCAATTAAATAAACTAGACGATGTTCAATATTTTTGTTTGTTGATATTATAGTCCCTAGGCAGTTAACAGAGTCAGCCCCCCCCCCTTTTTTTTTGTAATATAATAAAATAATTTTTTATTGGACATACTTTGACCTTCAAGTAAATAGACAAGTACCTTTGTACGCATTAAAATCTACACTGACATTTAATTACATTTTTACGATTTACATTGCAGCGCGTTAAACTTTCTTTTCAGCAAAGAAATGAGTGATCTCACTATAATCCACAAACTGTAGAGTTTCTTACTATTGTACAGCACATAAATCAAATCAAGCCTATTCTCTTATGTAGTAGATCTCAAATAATTCCTCACTCTATTTAGCACCGGAAACGACCGTTCTACAGAGAAGTTTGACCCTGGAGTTCACAACAACTTCCGGAGGGCTATTCCCACGTTTGGATAAATACCCAAGTGACCTTTTTACGGGCTGAACTTGTTCAGTTTCACTGACAAACTCATGTCCTCCCCATAACCTCAGTCAACGACTAATGAGCTTACAGGTGAAGACACTCATTCTCCAAAAATCAATCCAAATCCCAGGATAAAAAGCTTCCGGTTTCCATGCCCTGTCTTCTGATATCTTGTGGTTCCAACATATGTAGCTTTGTAAGAAAATCAAACTTTTTACTTAACTTCTCGTAAGCAAAGTAATGTATCTATAGTTCTGCAATCAACCTGTAGATAATGACGTTGAAGGTGGTGACTCTAAATCTTTCCCTGCCGTATAGTTTAACCTCGTTTCCCTTTACTTCATCAATCTGAACATTTCACTTACGTTTCCTCTTCGTGTTGTATGCATAAGTACCTTCAACGCATGTTTCTAAAGCTTCTGTCTCTTAATAATCAAAGGTACTGACGTTCCTCATCTCGTCTAGGTATCTTAGCAAGGATTGATAAAGTTCAATGATCGTACCCCGTCCAATGTTCATAGATTGCAAAGATTTTCTCACTCTCTTGAATATTTTCAGGATGTATTTCCACAGCAGGGCCAGGAAGCACGTTACCACACAGACGAGGGAGTTAAGGAGCCTTGAAGCCGTGCTGGACTAGGTATTCGTGGGTGGCACCGTCTAGTATCCACTCAGCAGGATCGTCACTAACAGATAGAATCGAAAAACCTGAATCTGCATGCGATTCAGAATATTCAAAATCTTCTGCAATGACTGCTGCAGGGTTTTCAGCATTCACGTGTTGAGTCAGCTCGACACAGTCAGACACGCTTGCCAGTTGATGGTCGTCGCTCCAATCACCAAAAGCTGATGCATTGGTACTAGGCCTGGAACTGGAAACGACTAAGAACAAGACGTCCAACTTAAAAACTGTTCGAAGAAGCTTTTTTTTCCCCCTTATCCAGTTTCTTCTTATTCCCCTCTCTTTTCTGGGCCCTCTCAGTTTTTTGACATCAGATTCAAACATATTCTACCTTTCTACCTGAAAATAAAATACATTCGATTAATTAAAACTTTAACAAGTTAATTGTATAATTTTGTTGAGATTGTTGTCACACTTAATTGGAGGGAATTTTACAACTATTAATTTTCCAAGCAAAATCGCAAAAATTAAGAAATGAACTAGGGAATGCCAGGCCGCCACCGTGGTTCGGATTCCACGTTAAACTGTAGGCCCTTCATTTCATCTCACAATCACCCTACCATTACACATTAGCGTAAGTGCGTATAACCCGAACGGGTAGTAAGACGCGGTGCTAATAATAATAATAATAATAAGAAATGAACTAAATCAAAATATTTTAAAATACATCATTTTAAAGAAGAAATACAAACAATTTAAAGTGTAATTTTAGTTAAGAAATAATTCAATAAAGAATATTTATTAACTTGCCAATAAATAGGAAGTTAGGAGATTTTACAAAAAGTTTTTTTTTTCCAAACAGTATTAGACTAAAAAGAGAGAGGTTTTCTTCTAGCCTTTTTATTAGAAAATGAAATAATCAAATCTTTATAGTTTAGTCCTACACTAATATCATTTAAATTGCACAGACCACTAAATTATTTTATCTTTTCTCGGTTTGTGATAATCGCAGATAATTTTTAACTCTTACCAGAGCAGAAAAAGACCCTTCAGCTTTGCAATTTGTAGTTGGAATACTTAAGTAAATCTTCAAGCAGACACAAACATTTGGATAAAGCTCATGAAGGTTTTTTCTTTTAATATTTTATTTAAAAGTGGTAAAGAGGAACATCACTTTTTGTCATCTAAACTTATGAGGAAATTCTTCAGGTGAATACACTAAATGGCGAATAACTCTTCGATATCTGTCGAATAACGCTGCTGAAGTTTATTTGCAGATTTGTGAATTTAATGGCATCCATTTCAGGAAGCAAGGGAAAAAATATGAATTTCTCAGATTTTTTTTTTTTTTTTTTAACTTTTGATTTTTTCCCTAGTTCTGCGGATAATAATTGCTTCAGAAACCTCAAGTAACAATTAAGAAACTTTCCATTTAAGTAATTTCAAGAACTACAATCTTGTTTTTGCTGTTCAGAATCAGAATATGACTATTTAAAAATAGTTTTCTATTATCTTGTTGTGCGCTCAGACCGTGATCTAGTTTCAGCATTTTAACCTTCTTGCAAGCTATTTCTCACCCAAACTCTTGTACATTTTAAAATATATTTTCATTTCTTCAAGGGAATTGAGAAGGGAAGTGTAGATGCTCACTACAGTAGAAACGTTCATTTCTTTAGATTGAATCTTTGCACCTACTGCATTAAATCATTTGAGGATATCATTCTTAACAATGGTCATAAAGGGCATTTCAGGAGATTTTAGTTTTTGTAATAACCATTTTGCTTCTAACTTCGTTCACAACTTCCCACTATGGTGTCCTTTAATTGATTTTAAAGCTTTAAAAATCGCAATCCAGTCTGAGTTTAGACTTTGCATGCTCCTTTTCTTGAAGACCAACGAGCTCTACTTTGTGATATCAGTGCTAAGTTGCTAGAAGTAAAAATTGTGTTTGTAGTTTTCTAACGCTGTATGGAGGAAGCAAAGAAATTATATATATATCCGGCCTAGTACAAAATTTACATCGGGCCACCATGTATATATATACAGGGGTGGCCCGAGGTAAATTTTATACCCGGGTGAGATTGCTTTTTGGATCCCCTTATATAACGGGATTATAATAGGATAGTATGAAAATAATCCCCAAAACTAACAACTCTAAGCCTAATGTAGCCTAAGCATAATAGGAAAAAAACAAACAAGCTAAGACCATTCCAAAGTACTTCTAGGGTGTTCCAAATGTCAAAATATTTCGTGGGGAGCACTATTCTAAATAGCTGTCAAACGAGTATGATTTTCAAAAATTCTCTATACGAGGACCCCTTCAAATAGCTTCTAGGAGTATCCAATTTTCTAACCTTAGCTGAGGAGAGCAGGATAGAAAGTCCAGAAAATATTTTTTTGGTTCTTGCCCCTCTTTCGCCCTCGCACACAAATAAAGTTCCATCATTATTGTATAAAATAACAATGTTCTTTAATCTTAAGGTTTAATAGTAGGTCCTAACATCATAAATTATTTTCGTATCATGCCAAAGTTATGTTAGGTTATGTTGGTGCTCTGTTTGGCTGCCCCTCAAGTGGACTCCCCGTGAAGCCACCCGGTTCACCTGACCCTTAAGCCACCCCTGTAGTATTCAAAAAACCTATTTAGCATTTTACCACATGTAGTTGCACTAGAGACCACTAGATTGAGGGAGTTGGCTGAGCATGGAATGGAAAAACCCCAAGAGAATTGGCTTCTTTGATTTGGACCTAAGGACCAGAATAAGCTCCAGCCATGTTTGCGGCGTTATCATAAGTTTGGCCATGACAATTTTGTACATACAACCCATGGGTTTCTAAAAATATAAACAGAGAATAAGTTAATTTGTGAGAAGTATATTCAGCATTTTTCACGAATTCTACAAAGCGTTCTTGAGGTGAAAATTCATTGTTTACATATAAAATGATAAAACTCAACTAGTCTTAATGCAAAATATCTGAAGTTAAGTCCACAATAAAATAAGATACTTTTATTCGGTTACTTCTATGATGATTTCATTGGTGGAAAAACTTTGCTATAATCTTTATGAACTCTTCATAAGTATATAATGACAGATAGGAAGTTCTTCCTTTTCCGGGATTTTCATACTTAGCAATGTGTCTTGCTAGAAATGAGTCATACTTTGTTGAGATCTAAACACATAATATAAATTTCATTGTGTACCAAGCCAAATACTTCATCATCTCCCTGAAAAGCTAAACCACGAGAAACACACACCGCCAGTATCTAATCTCTTACTCTAACTGGGTAATCACATGTTTGTCAATTCTACATTAATTTCCACTATTCTTAAATTCTAAAACACAATCATGATGAGCAGTAGAATTTTAATGCTCAGAAACCTGTTGGTTAACGTGCTTCCAGTCACTAAAATCGATTGTTGCAAATTGAGATGATCCTCCAAACAGTTTACAAGGTGCACAAAATATTGAACCCTAGCTTCATGACAACTAAATAATCACGTTTCACCACGTCTCCATTTAACAGTTTCCTTTGAAATAAGCTTTTTGAAAGGAGCCTACGCCTATCCGGATATTTACGGTTAAACTTGTTAACATCAACATTTTTGATTTGATTGTTTTATCAAATAGTCTCTAGTTTTATCATTAATATTCCAAAAAAAAAACGTGTCAACGGTGATTTAAAAAAAAGTCTGCTTCAATTTTTTCAGAAAGATTTGTATTAGCTAAAATATTTTCTTTTAAATCATCAAAATAATGCAAACTTACTGATTCTACATTTACACTTGCACTAGCTAGCTTAAAAATCAACAATATCATTAGCTTATATCTTTACTTCAGAAAGAAGATGCAACAGGTTCTGTTACCTTTTTAGCAAAATATTAGTCTAATTTTGTTGTCAAACTATGAACTTCACTTTCTTTTAGTTTTTTCTCTTCTTGCAGCTTTCTAGATGCAAAGGCTCTCTTAAAATCCATTTTCACAATTATTTATAATTAAATAATGCAATTAATAAAAACTTAGAGCTTATAAAAGAGACGAATATTGTTATGCTATTTTAAATAAAGCATGATATTTTAGTACTATAATTTATGAAACTTTTAACATTAAATTATTAAACTAAAATACATATTAAAAATAATAATAATTTAAATAAAATACAAATAAACAAAGAACAAAAACATATTGCTTTTGCAAAAATTCCCATCTGTTCAAAATTTACTTTAACGTTGGAAACTTCTCTGTGTCGTGCAATCGATTCAGCGCGCATTTTAAAAATTTCTATCCACAAGAATTTTCTACCCCATAAATTTGCCACCCTGGACCTGAGCCCATGTGACCCATACTTAATTCTGGGACTGCACACGATGGTGGGTTTATTTAGATTAATTGTCTTGTAAAACGTATAAATGACCAGTTTGGAAGGTAGTTAGTAACAAAACAAAATTACAAAAACACATGCCATAAAACTTACACTACAATTTAGATTTAGCTAATTATTCATGTTTATTCTTTTATTTATTGTTCTATAGTTGTGTGCCCAGCTTATAGAAAGAATACAAATTCTAATTGCTACATTTTTGAGAATAACAAATGTATTCATCTGCTATAAATAAGATAATATCTAAAAATATACTATTATATTATATTTAATTGGATTGATCGATGAAGTTTTTACTCACGACTATGTTTAGTATTCAAACAAAATTTTCATATTCATCATGTATTTTTCCTACTGTGTCTTACCACTTGTCTTGAATATACGAATTTTCATGAGTGTAAACTATTATGGTAGAATTGAGAGGAAATGTACCCACATTTATATGAAGGAAGAGTGGTACAAATTTAGGATAAAATACCCTCGTTACAACCAGTTGAGATTCTAGCCCTGACCACCTGGTGGTCATCATCAAGTCAAAAGTCCCGTTCGTTTTTTTTTTTAATCTTTACTTGGCAGTGAAAAACTAGCTATAATGGATATTTTATAAATTATGTTAGTTTTATATAAAGTATCAAATAATACCTATGCAAAGAAATTCTGAAAATATTATGTTTTGCTTAACAATGGTGTAATTAATTTTCCTGGCGTTTACCAAACTTTGCCGCTAGATACCAGCACTGTATTTCCTTGCACGTTTGTTTGGGTTGATGTTATAGAACTGTCCCAGTAACTTCATCTAAGGTCTGGCGTTTGATTCAAGTCTCTGAAGATGACCAGTAAAATGGAACAATTTGAAAAAAGAAGTCTGATCAGTGAATATTAATTAGTGATTTTACAGGTAAGATTATCTTTAATAAATTAAATATAGTCATTTTCACCTACACGTTAACTAAGAGGATTAGGTTAATCATTACATTTTTTAAGTGTCGTACGTTGGAACATATGTTTTTACTTAACACAAGAGTAAAATAATATTAATTGTTAATTATTGTGCAGCTATAATTGATTAGTCAAAACCTTATTAGTGTAATAATCATATGGATTAGTATTATAAGTATAATAAAGTTAACCGTTTTACGTGTTCCTTCATCAAGTATAGAATAAGCTTAATTTGAATAAGACCTTATACTATATCAGATCTAATCATTTATGCATTAGGCCTATATAGCAGTTATTTCTATAGTTTATTAATGAATGTTATTGATAATATAATCTAGCAAGATTAATATTGCATTGTCTTACCGTTTTGAACAGGTAGGATCACAATAGTATATTAATAGTAAAAAATCAGTGTTGTCAAATTAAATTTTAGTAACGTTCGGGCTATACGCTAATGTACTAATTATTATGCTAATGGTTTGAGGGATTAGTAAGGTTATAGTTATATTTATTTGAAGTCCATTTTCCCTTTTTACTGTGGATGTTGGGCTTATCAACTGTTGGATAAAGTATAAACATTAATAATACATGTATGGTACTTTCCAGACAGCTAATGTGGTGAATGTGAACTTGCACACTGGGCTGACCAACGATTCTGTATCGCTGCCACTAGCGTAACAAAAAATTTGACTCTCACTTCACTTTCGGCCTTGCGTTACGGAGTAGTTGTGTTCAAGCCACGGTAAATATGCCTTGATTTTCTTACGAATGGACATTTGGAGTGCCTTTTAAAAAATACAAGCACATTTATTGCATTCAACAGTGATAACTATTATACTATTAGTGCTATTTTTTTTATAGGTAAGGATTTATTATTATGTGTTCTGTCTTACGAAAGATCCATTTATTTTGTCAGTGAACTTAGACCGCCAATGCACCCTAGCCTCTGTCTCCTCTTTAAGTTTACAGAATTTTCTTCTTTCATTCAAGTCATGGACTACATTTGAATCTTCCTCCTTAAGCTCCTCTTACCCTCAACCTATCCTTCTATGACGCCGTGCAGAAGACAGTCCTCTTTAGGATGTGTCTGACCCAGTTTGCTTATCATCAAAAAATCACATCCAAAGATATCTTCTCATCCACTCGTCTTAGGACTTCATTTGTCACCGTATCTGTCCACCTGATCTTCTCAAGTCTTCTCCAGCACCACATTTCAAAGCCCTCCAAGTATTTCTTTTCCATCTTCCTATGAGTCCAAGTTTCTGCTCCACGCAGCACGATGTACCAAATGTAGCATTTAATCAGTTTCTACCTCAGTTCCAAACTCAACTTGCTGGTTAGCAGTAACCTCTTCTTGTTGAAAGCTTCCTTGGCCATAGCGATCCATGAACTAATTTTCTTGGTGCAGTAGACATCCTTTGTAAGAAAACTTCTCAGGTAGATACTTGAACTGCTCTGTGTTTTCCAACCCCTGGTTTCCAATTTTGATTTTCAGAGGCTTTTAATTTTTTGAAATCACCATCACTTTTCCCTTCTCAATGTTGCTCTCGATACCATATCTTTTCGCTATCTCCACCAACCGATCCATTTCCTGAAAGTCTTATTTATTTTTGGCCAGAAATATTATATAATCTGCGTATTTTATTGTTTTGATGATTCATCAGGTCTTAATTGGAAATTGCCTTGGAAGGACCTCCCTGACTCCATACAAGTTGATTATACTGGCTGACAGCAGCAAACATGTATCACTCCTGATCTATCTCTATGCTATTGGTATTTCCATCATTCAGCCTCACCTTCAGTTCCAGGTAGTGGTTTGCAATCAGACTTCTGTCCCTACAGTTTATGTCGATACTCTTGAGTATTTCCATCAATTTCTTCCACTTCACTCTATCGAACGCCTTTTGCCAGTGATTGAAACCAATGTAGACGTCTTCCTAGACTTCTAGCATTCTCTCATTATATAACAAAAGTGAGAGATGTAGATCACATAACTTGACGTATGGATAATTTTACAACTCTCAGATATGTCCATTAGTAGGGAAACTGGGCTATACATAAATATACATTAAGCATTCACACAAAAATACAAGTTGAGAGGTAATGTACTGTGGAGATAGATTATTGAATAATTTATTTTATTAAAAGGTTCCACTGACTTTAAAAAAAAATCATTGACAATATTTTTATAATGTATTTATAAAATATAAAAATATCTTAAGAAGGTTTTGAGACCTACGTTTACTAACAATAAATAATGCTAGTAGATTAATTATAATTATCTAAAAAAAATTCAAAACAATTCGGAAAAATAAAATAAAAGTAAAGAAACGGCAAAAGTATAACAATTTAATTGCTAGTAAGGATTATTATTTAATAAGAGAAAACAATATATATCCCGAAAAGTTTAATCGTTTTACTTTTGGTAATTATATTAATATAATTAGTACTACATCTTAATATCCGTTCGGGTTGTACGAACTTACGCTAATGTGTAATGGTAGGGCGATTATGAGATGAAATGGAGGACCTACAGTTTAATGTGGGATCCAAACCACGGTGGAGGCCTGGCATTCCCCACATTCACAAGTTGTGATTAATACACGTTTCTTGCAAGAGATGTAGGAAGGGTTTGGTAATCAGATAAATCTGTGCCACGATTGAGGGTTGAACCCGGACCCCCAGCACGGAAGTCTGACACCTTACCCTAAACCACCAGGTCACATCTACTATTAATATGTTTCCAAATTATTCTTTATTCCTATAAGTAATCTGGTGCGTGTGTGTCTCAGCAGGAAATTCTCCATGAAAAGTTTTTTGCCTTTTTTTTTGTTTGGTAATTTATTATTACTAATATTACTATTTTTAATAATTATAAATAACATTATTTAGGAATAAAAATATTATACAAAAAAAAGTTTTCCAGAAAAAGGTCCAGCTTAATAATAATAATAATAATAATAATAATAATAATAATAATAATAATAATAACAACAAAGTTACTTTCAAAAAATTGTGTGTGTGCTTTTCATGCTGTTTTACTTGTTGTGATATTGTTGCTTTTTAAAGTTTAAAATAAATACACTAACATTCACATAGAGATAAATGGGAAAACCACATTCAAAATAACATTTTGATAAACCCAACATTAAATGCACCAGGCCAGTATTTGAGCCCCGACCATACAGTAAACGGCGCTCAATTGCAATACACTAAAACCCACTTGAACATCATTCCCGGCTAGACGATGTTGTTCCCGTGGGAATGTTTACCTGTCTGACCTAGCGCTTTGTTTCATTATGTCTGACGCGTCTGAGTGGGAACATGCGTTATATTTATCAGATTATTTACGGTTAGCCCTCATAATGAGGTTATCTCGGACCCTTATTCATTCTCAAGCGATGACACTTCATACCCGACCCTCTTTGAAATTATATTTCCTGGGTAGTCTTATCCCCCCATCCTCTCGGCCCACTTGTGGGATTCATTGCCTTGCCGCGGAGAGCAACTTGCCGAGTTTCCTCGGCGCTTCTCTGCCTCGAGTAAAGGATGGGATTATTTCCACGGAGCTCCGGATGTTACCTAATACAAACCGATACTATATCTAATTGATTTATTGAATAATTCCTGTATTGAAGACCTATTGGCTGATTCGATACATTCGGATTATAAATATACAGCAATAACATTTTTTTTTGTCTAGACTAGTATTGGGTAAATAGGGGAAGGAAGTATTTCTATTGTGAAGTTTGTCTCATCGATAGTACGCTGGACTCTGACCCCCCAGGCAGTGGTTTGATCCCTGGCCAGCTGCGTAATTTGTTTTGTTCTCTCACATTATAGCTTCTCAATCCTTCTACAGGCAAATAATGGGCATTTTCTTATAAATCCCCTTTAAAATATTCATTTAAATTTGATATTGTTACTAATTAATAATAGCTCCAAAGTATAATAATGATAATACAATAATGTAACATTTATTGATTAAATTACATTTGTATTACATAAGTGTGAACGCATAACGCATATACCCGTATGTGAATGCGTGCTTGTAGTAAATTGGTTTTTAAACGGCTGTGTGGACTTGTGGGCTCTATTTACGCCGCTGTTATGGATGAGTTGTTTAAACTTGACACACTTCATTCTATAACATATTAAGTTTGTCATTATTTAAACATATAGCGTTCTCTGAATATTTGGACAACACAAGTGATTCGAAGCTATAATATATGTGAGTGTGTGCGCGCGCGCGCTTTTCAACTTTGTTTTTTTCCAGTGAGGGATGTTTTTAGATGTTATATCAATTTCCCTTAATTCATTATAACATTTTTAAATTTCATTTATTTTTCTTTGTTGGACTTCATGTGTAGTATGAAAGCTTAGCAAAATATACGATTTGCCTCTTTATACACACGAATGAGGACGTGCTTGAATACAACTCTAGAGGTACAAGTCATGTTATCTGCAGCTATCACTTTTGATATTCTAAGTATATCATTAATACTTATAAATTAAAACTAATAATATAGCCCAATATGTTTTATCTTCTTTGGCCGATTTTTAATTTTTATTTTGTTTCTAAATGCAGTTGCGCTTTCAACCGTAAGTCAAGTCTACACTGGTTATAACGAAGTGACGTACATTATGAGAGGCGCGTCGCTACTTGTATTACTCGTCCGTTCCAACTTATTCTATCCGTTATTGAATCAATGCATGCATGCGGGCAACTACCCAGCCTATTAGCAAACTGATGGAACTCATAAACAAAATTAACATTGACATTAATGGGGGGGATAATCATGTTTAAAACGGTGAATCTCCGTTCGAGCAGTGGGTATAATTGATCGACAGAGGCTTCCCCCTCCCATTCAACTAATATCCACCCCTCACGATATATTATAGAGGGCTCTGCTCTCGGGCGTGCGGTGAGGAAAAATAACGACCAGGGGGAACGTTTCAGCGGTGAAAGATTGCTGTCATTTCTGAGGGTGGGAACAGGCGGACAGAGTTGATCATTATCTCCGCGTTTGTTATGCTACGTTCACACTGAATGCTTTGTATTTGGAACTTAAGATCAGTTTTCACGTGTCATTAATACAATTAATAAAATTAATACAAAATGAACGTCAGAACACTAATTTCATTAGACCCGCCTCGGTGGTGTAGTTAACTAAGACGCTAGTTTCGTGTTGAGCTAGAGTGCCGAGGACCGGGAGATTGAGATTCAAATTTCGTTCGGGTGAACTGGGGGTGATTTTTCCTAAATGGTTTTACACTCTCCCTCCACACAAATGTGGGTTCACTTCCTCTAAATTCAACCTTCCCAATTCCTAACCCATTAACGTAAATAATAGGCCTATTTAAGCGTATAACCCGAATGGGTGATAAAACGCGGTGCTAAATAAATAAAAAATAAATAACATTTTATTAGACTGAATCATTATTTAAAACTTTCATTAAAAGTGAGAAATAGTTGTACTTTTATTCATTTTTAATGATCATTATAGGAAAATGAAAACAAAATTAACAGCGAGAACATGTACTGTACAAGAAATACTGAATTCATTTTTCTTTGAATGTAAAGATTTAGTGAGTTCATTTTTCTTTGATGTAATAATTTATTTAAATTCAACGTTACACTGCGATCACTTGCAACCTTGTATTGGATTTAATCCTCAATAATTTTTATCCAGTTTCGATTCATGTTGACGTCTGGACACGCCAAATAGCTTTTAGTGAAATTTGTCCTTTGACGCGACTTATCTACGCTTCTTTTATTTAATACATTTTCTAACTCATGCGATAACTACATACATATCTTACAAACTCCAGCTCGTATTTATTTTAAACGGCACCATTTCTACAACTGAAACGGTAGTTGATCAGTATCATCATGATAAATTATATATGTGATAAATTTCCTTTCATGTTCATTTTCATGAAAAATGAATAATTGGAAATGATTAATTGAAAATGACACTTGAGAACTCGCCTTTAAGGCCATTTCTCACGTATCATTTTCAATGAATAATTTTAAATGATTCATTTTTCATAAAAATGAACATGAAAGGAATTCGTTCACACATTTCATTGATCATGATGATTATGAGGTTGAATTTAGAGGAAGTGAACCCACATTTGTGTGGAGGGAGAGTGAAAAACCATTTAGGAAAAATCACCCCATTCACCAGGAAATTTCTCAACCCCGAGGATTAGAACATTGAATCGTGTTAAACTCACCCGGTCTTGAATAGTCGACTTACTTATCGTAAACTATAATTGTTATAATGACCAACTAGGGGTTCTATTTATATAAATTGTCTGAAACGTATCAATTTGGTAATTTGTTATTCGTACTTAAACCACACTTTGAGATTTACAACAATTATCTCTAATAAGACCCAAAATTTGTTCAGTTTGGTTTGCCACCGCGACAACTGGAAAATATTTGAGAAACTGTTACAGGCACATTTAGTATCAAAATTTAACTAAATTTACATTCAAGCCGTGTTGGATTCCACGTCGTAGGCCCCAACTCAATATATTTGACATTAAAGTCGAATAAATGTGTTAAGGTGGCAATTGTAGTTAATAATAAAATAATATTAAATTAATAATAAAAATTGAATGAATTAATTACTTGTACGTGTTCTCACTGTTAATATTGTTTTCATTTTCCAATAATGATCGTTAAAAATGAGGAAAAGTAGAATTCCTTTTCTCTTTTAATGAAAGCTTTAAACAATGATTCAGTATAATGAAATGAGTGTTCTGACGTTCATTTTGTATTCATTTTAAATGATTAATTTAAAATGACACGTAGGAACTGGCCTTTAGGCACGATCCTAAGGTTTTAGACATAAGTAAAACATTATAAAGATCACATACTAAAACAAATGAAGGATACAGGAGGGATAAGGAGGGTATGTCATATTACACACACACCTTCCAGGACATATTTTATATTTCAAACTCCAATAAGGACCCCAGCAAATGCCCTTTTTTTTAAATGTGATAAATACTGCTTTTAACCATAATATAAAATGCATTAGAAAGGTCTCATGGTTGCCCAAAAGATGGAAGTACTAGCTCAATTTGAGCTAAAACTGACCCTTTATCCTATTTCCCCTTCATCCTTCAAAGTTTAACACCGATAAAACAATTTTTTTCATATTAACGTTATACATTTTAATATTTTTTCCAAGCACAGCGTCATACTACGCGTTTGGACTAAACACTATCTATTAGTGACACTTACGGGATATGAATGAGAAAGTCTTAATTTAGGATAAATTGACCCACATTTGCGTGGAGGGAGAGTAGAAAACCATTAAAAAAAACCTCAGTGCACCCGGCTGGGAATGAACTCCGTTCACCCTCCTTCGGCAGTCTGGTTCAACACGGGAGTGGCGTGTTAGACAACCTGGCCACCGAAGCTGGTTTTACTTTAATGGACAACGTTTAAAAATAAAAAATGCATACATAAAAGGTATCTTTATTTTGTAGTAGAAAGCTTTGGTGCAGGATAAAAGATTGAAGGGCTTTTAAAATTTGTATGTTTGTCAAAATATATATTTAGCGAAGGTAATATGTATTCTATGTGGACGTGTTTATGTTTGCCAGGATATATTATTGTTGGGGAAAATAGTTTATGCCCTCACCCCCTGTTTTTCGCACAAAGCCAATAGTACGAAAATAATTATATTAGCTATAAACTTTTTTATTTTATTTGTATAATCTACACTAATATTATAAAGAGGAAAGATTTGATTTTTTTCGTTTGTAATGGATAAACTCAAAAACTACTGGACCGATTTTAAAAATTCTTTCCCCAATATAAAGCTACATTATCAGCGAGTAGCATAGGCTATATTTTATTTTGAAAATTTAATTTATTCCTCATAAAAATGTCTATAGTATATTATATAGTCGTCTTCAGATGAGGGGAGTGGGGTACCTCTTAAGTCTGTATCTGAACATATCCTCCCCCAATTTAATTTCCCCCCTGACTCCCAGACGCATCTACGGAAAAAATTCCCACTCTATTTCCAGCCCCCCTCCCTCCCCCGCATCTCCGGAATGGCTGAGCCTTGGGGAACCATCTTCGGCTGGGGGCCACTCTGTCAATAAATTAATTGCATTTTCGTTTACGTTACTTTGTGCTTTATTAATTTGAGAAAAATATGTATTTTATTTAGTTTAGACAAAGTCTTTATTAAACAAAATAATATATATTTTAATTTTACCTAAGTATTGCGCAATTTGCGCACTGTATTTCTGGATTTTAATCAGTACTTTTTAAATATACAACTATCGGTTTGACCCGTTCTTTGCACGCGTTAGCCACCTCAGAATATATCAAGTTAGGACATTCAAAATCCAGCTGCCATCATTTTGATAGTTCCTACATGTACAATCCTGAGCTAACTATGGCAATCACAAACAATTATTATGGATATTAGTTATATTCATAGTGATTAAGTAAGGAGAATTATAATAGTAATCATTCAAAGGAACGCCTAATAGGATTCATAGAGTTATAAAGTTTTCATTATTTTAAGTCTTACTAGTATTCTGTTTAATCTATCTTTTCTTCTATATGCTGTAACATATATTTATTTAGACTTGTTATTAACTGTATGTCATTTAACTAAAGATTTTTTTTTTAAAACTAAATATGTTTTTTGCTAATTAAATTTCATGATATCTTTAACTTTTACCTTATATTTCATATCACTTATTATCCTTTCATTTTTTAATCAAATCCTTTTGTTATTGTTTATTAGGCGTTCCTTTGAATAATTATTAATTATTATGAAAATGAATAAATAACAAAATATTAACTAGTCCACAAAATGTGTGGACAAATGGAAGAAATTAACTAGCAACGCAATTTTTACCTAAGTATGATAGTAATATAAGTGATATGAAGTAATATATACATAAATATGTTTTAAAAAAGTATCACATTTAACCAACGAGCATAGATGAAATAATAGACTAGGTTATAAAAACATATTAAATATTGAGCAACATGATTTCCCAAAGTGAATCATGGTCCTAAAGCTATTTAGCCAGAGAATTTGTTTATTTTAGCTGTGATATCGCTCATTGATGGCCGATAATTTATCCTTAGACGTTTAGCTACGCAGGGGCCTATTCACAATATGAGTAATAATATATACTCTTTAAGATAATCTTTAGTTTTTGTATTAGTTTATTTTTAGACGTTTTTTGCCTGACAACAAAGCTAAAGGTTTCCACTTATTGGAGGAAAAAAAAAGTTTAAGATATTTCCATTTACCAGCACCTGTTATTCCAAAAAGTAGATTTTATAATTCTTTTGGAAATATGTCAATTCAACCAGCCTTCCCCCAATCCTATTCCTCTCCCCCGTTCACTTCCCCCATTCCCAAATTGAAATTTTAAGACTATTTGTAACCCCAACCTTCCCATCACTGGAAAAACCAAATAGATGACATTGACGTTTATTCCTCGTGCCCAATGATACAGAAGACAATAGAATAACTCACAAACATATAGTTTCCTAAAATGCATTCAAAATATTTGGTAAAAATTAAACTTAAATGAAATAATATTTTATAAAAAAATAAATAGTGAAGTAAACCATTATTATTCAAGATCGGAAATATCTCTGAGTTTGAAGCTATATTTACTACATAGTATATTTTATTATGATTATTCAATGTGACGTATTTTGCTAAATTACCATGTTCTGTTTGCCTTTTATTTTGAGATTAAAATACGTTTTTTCAGAATATAGATAAATTTATTGTTGTTTTAAAATTTATTTGCGGCACAGTTGGCCAAATTTTTTTCACCGCTGAGCTAGCAAGGGATTTGGCATCACGTTGAATACAACAATAAATTAGACGTAATGGTAGAACCGAGTGGAATGTGGTCCGTTGTCTCACTCTACCTTTGTAAAAATAACTCTGTAGTAGTCCGTAACCCCATCCTCCAACCGCAGGATTCCACAGGACTTAGTACTCATGACGGAATGAACTCACCGCCCGCCGTCTAAAATCCAATCATGTAAACAAAGGTATCGGCTTGAAACATTAGTACGACCTGTTCTCTTCCTTTACTTGTTTTTTTGGTTGATCGTCTAAAAAAAATTAAATATAAATATATATGTTACTGTTATTTTATAAA
Source organism: Timema cristinae (assembly GCA_039000515.1). Classification (NCBI taxonomy): domain Eukaryota; kingdom Metazoa; phylum Arthropoda; class Insecta; order Phasmatodea; family Timematidae; genus Timema; species Timema cristinae. The sequence continues at coordinate 23,984,921 of JBCFYV010000024.1, forward strand.
ATTACCGGTTAGTGAATAAATTCAATGAAAGAGATGGTATTTTTAACAAATAAAATGATTTATCTACAATTATAATGATTTGATAAATTACCTAATGCAGTATGATGAAAGTATGTTATATGAACTGTATTATCCACATTTACTGGTGATTTAAAAAATACCTAATTTATGTTGACAAAATAATAGAACAAAGATCCAAACAAACCTAGCCTAACCTAGTCTAACCTAACCTAACATAAACCAGCCAAAACTTGCCCAAACTAACCTAGCCAAACCTAATATTGACATCTAAATGTGACTTATTAACATCGACCAGTGCTGAGAGTAATTTTGTAAACTCACTGGTGATTTTGCAAAAGCGTTCGGCGAGTATGTGAAATAGTAAATACATATTTATATTTCCCAACTGAACCAGTGGCTTTTTAAAATCACCGGCGACCCTACAAACTCATCACATTCAACAACTTCTCAATAGCATGTACACACACACACACTACATGACTGGCTGAAGATTATATATTGTAAACTGGATATTTCTATACACTTGCCATCATGTAATTGTACCAGTTTTTATGGATAAACTTTAGTATTCCCAACAGTATATGGTCCGTCAGCTTATCTCAATTATTATTATTATTATTAGTATTAGTATTATTATTATTATTATTAGCACCGCGTCTTACTACCCGTTCGGGTTATACGCACTTACGCTAATGTGTAATGGTAGGGTGATTGTGAGATGAAATGAAGGACCTACAGATTAACGTGGAATCCGAACCACGGTGGAGGCCTGGCATTCCCCACATTCACAAGATGTCTTGTCAGAGGTGAAGGAAGGGTTTGGAAATCGGATAAATCGGTGCCGGGACCGAGGATTGAACCCCGGCCGCTAGAACAGAAGTCTGATACCTTACCCCTAGACCACCAGGTCACCCCTTTGCTCAATCGGTAGCGTGTCTGTTTACTGAGTTAAGGGTCCCGAGCTCGATTCCTGGCATGGCATAATTCGTAATTGGTGAAATATGGGTTTCCGCTTTCACAGTGATGAATTAACGGCCGGGGGCTGGGAGTTGTGTCTGTTCTAGAGGTGCGGCAGAAGGGAGCGTGAGTATTTTTACAACTTTATAGCATTACAATTTTTTGGCCAAAATAAATCAAATATCTCTCCAGTCGCAACATAGAGTTTAGTTTTCTGCACATGCTGATATCAACAGATGTTGAATATCTGTCAAGGATGTCCTGGAATTTTGTCAAAACTTTTTGAATAAAGAGAAAAAGTTTTGACAAAATTCCAGAACACCTTTGGCAGATATTCAAGATCTGTTGATATCAGTATGCGCAGAAAATTAAATTTTATGTTTCTACTGGAGAGATATTTGATTTATTTTGGCCAAAAAATGTCAATTCTATAAAAACTGTAAAAATACTTGTGCTCTCTTCGGCCGCACTTCAAGTCAATTTATAAGTCATGGACTGATATAATTAGTCGGCTCAGAAAGAGCAAGTAAAATATCTCAGATAAATGAAAAGAAATGACACAGTATTATTATATGCAAAACAATTTTTTCTAGCACCACATTATACTGCCCGTATACGATAACCTTACCCACATTCAAATTCATTAATTGGGTAGAGATAAACAATATATAGTTTGAGATACAATATACCCACGTTTGCGTTGAGAGAGTGAGAGAGGGAGAGAGAGAGAGAGAGAGATGTAGATAGTAAGATACACCATTCAGGGAAAACAACCCTCTATTCACTCGGCCGGGATACGAGCCACTACCTCGCCGTCACCGGTAAACTATACTGGATGAGATTTACATCTAGTCCACGTCTCTACTAATGCGGGTAACACACACACACACACACACACAAATAATATATATATATATATATATATATATAATATATAATATGCAAATTGGTTGTGTTAGTTGGACTATAGTTATTTATATTTGTATATGTACTGTACAGCTATTTTCAACACACGATCCCTACTTATTTGAAACTTTTTAAAGATCCACCCTAATCTTGGGTGGTATTCACACTTACGCACTTACGTTACAGAATTTCTTATCTTATAGTGTACATTTATATAAAACTACAGTTCTCCTCTTCATCCTGACTGGTGTTTATTTATATCATTAATGAACTGTAAACTTTATTTTTGTATTCTATTTACATTGTAACTGAATGCTAATCTCGGCCACACTCAGCGCTGTTGTGACTACAGAGGCAAAATTGTTTAACAACGTTGCAGTTAGAGATGAACATTTTCCGAGAAATTTTCAATAGGAAAATTTTCTGCAGTGGTGGCTTGTAGTGGAGGGGTTAAAATTGTAGAGGTGGCACCTAGAGCCTATTGTACTTCAAAATATAGTGTGTTGATAAAGGAGTGGGTTATAAGAAGGATGCAGGGAAGGTGTAGTTGGAAGCACACGTGATAGGGAGAGGGGGGAAGACAAATGTCAGGACAACCTTAAAATTATTTAAATTAACTTATTGATGATAAAAAATTGACGTATGTTTTATGAACGTAACGGGTCAACAAAAAAGACTCGTATTCATTTGAATTTTTACTAATTTTTTTAGCATCGCGTCTTACTACCCGCTCGGGCTGTACGCCTATGTACTATTCCGTTAATGTGTTAGGGATGAGAAAGGTTTTAATTTAGAGGAATTGCACCCATCAAAGTGGAGGACTATTAGGAAAAACCGCTCTCAGTACTACCGACTAGTATCGTACACCGATCTCCCTGTCATTGACAGTTTAGTCCATTGCGAAAGTAGCGCGTTAGACCTTGTGGCCACCGAATCTCATTTTATGTTGTTTCTAGTGTTAACACCCTCAGGAGAAACTACCATACAGTACAGTTCTCAGAACAGTTTTTCCCATTCATTTCCGCAGCATCCACCATGGCGAAAGTGATAGTCGGGTCAATTTTTACAATATATCTTGCCAAAAGAACACAAATAAAATGTCTTTAAGTGCACGTAACGCTCAAGATAGTCTAGCTAGATATTGGCTTCTGAAAAAAAACATTAATTCAGAGGTGTCCGTAAGAAACTTACGTGAACAGTGACGAAGATCATTCATCGTTGAACAAGTAAAAAAGAGAACAATTTTTTTTAGCTCTGTGATAAGAATTCCTGAATCAATATGAAAAAAACAACAACTTAGCAACATGTGTGGAGAAGATGGAGGAAAGCGTTCACACGCACCGACAGGTCTGTGCAGGTCGCCGATAAATATGCTGTCGGCATCATTTTTCGTCTCCTTGTACCGTATCCATGCAGTTCACATAGTTGCAAAGTTTTCCAGTCCTTACGCAACGTCTTATCTCGATCTGCAACGTCTTGAACCTTGCAGCAAAACGTTAATACAAAACCCTGAGTGCGGACCGGACTTGAGACCAGTCCGGTCCACTAATGAGTCCCTCGTCTTTCAAAATGCCGACACAAGCTAGCTGTTACATCCTACATCCTCTAGATGCGATAACAAACACTTTTATCAGCTTAGACTCAACACCAACCTATTTTGAAGATTATACTCATCTATGGCAAAGAGCCGAGGCTTTGTAGTTGAGACAATATCCTATCAGCGCTGAGAAAATTTCCGTGAGAAATGAATTATTCGGAGTCTCCCATAAGATGGGCTTCTGGATGTTGACGTTCCACATATTATTATGTGTGGCATCTCTAAAGTGAATAATTAAAAACAATAATAACTAACCGCTATACACGTATAGCCACGTCACCCTCCTTGTGTGTTCTTCGATAGAAGGGACTGACTGACAGGTTTGGGAGGGAGATATGGAATCGAAAATACAATTTTGACCAGTGTGTTCCAAAGTATCCCGCATTATTAAATACGTTGTTTTTTAGTTAAAGATATGGCTCACGCCAATATAGAATTGATATGTATTTATGTAAGACTGACGTGTACCCTAAATACTGACCTATAGGTTTTAGTCTTGATTCTCGGCCGTACTATAGGTATTTTATTTACGAAAGGAGAACTGTACCTATGGTCACCAAGGTATTATTATTATTATTATTATTATTATCATCATCATCATCACCGCGTCTTACTACCCATTCGGGTTAATGGTAGGGTGATTGTGATATTAAATGGAGGACCGTCAGTTTAACGTGGAATCCGAACCACGGTGGAGGTCTGGCATTCTACACATTCATAAGTTGTGATTAATACACATCTAATCAGAGGTGAAGGAAAGGTTTGGCAATCAGATAAATCTGTGCCGGGACCGAGGATTGAACCCAGCCCCTCAGCACAGAAGTCTGACTGACACCTTACCCCTAGATCACCAAGTGACCAAGGTCTTGTTAATTAGGCTTTAAGTTAGGTTTAAAATATCCATTGGCTCCACACCTTCATAATCACTATCATCACATCATCTCATTGAGGTTATGACGTGTAGAAAGCCTCCAAGGAATATCCTGGGCACCGTTCTGTTCCCACAGAGCGGATATAAATCAAAGTAAATGGCTTGATACATGATAAATCTAGCCTTCTTCGAACAAATAGTCATTTTTAACAAGGTCACAAAATGATTTCTAAAGATTATGGAATACTAGCCCCCTTCCCCGTAAAAAAATATTGTAAAGAATCCTGTAAAACAAAGCTTCAAATCATCCATCATGTCAATATAAAAACAAAACTTTTTTACTTATTTTTTAAATACAGTCCTACCATCACTGTATAGCCCCTCCCTCTTTTTATCCTCCCTCCTATTTTCATCTCAATCCTCTTTTCTCACCCCTTCAACAACTCCACTTTCCCTTCAACAACTTTTTTTCCCCAACGATTATATAATATACTATAGACATTTTTATGAGGAATAAATTAAATTTTCAAAATAAAATATAGCCTATGTTACTCGCTGATAATGTAGCTTTATATTGGTGAAAGAATTTTTTTAAATCGGTCCGGTAGTTTTTTAGTTTATCCATTACAAACAAAAAAAAATCAAATCTTTCCTCTTTATAATATTAGTATAGATACTCCATTAGGAGGACCCCTTAAATAATTGGAGCCCGGGTAACTTATTGTTTGGTTGTTATTTTAATTGCAATAATTAAATTTGTTCATAAATAAATCGAAGTATTCAATGGATGCTTAAATTTTCTAAAGACGCTTGATTTGTGATTGTCGACGGTACTAAATCTTGTCCAACTGATTCTGTAAGCAAATTTAGTTCGAATGCTCATTCAATTGCGCAATAGGTACCACGATTGTTATTCCATGATAGTCTCCATCTCTTCTTTCCTGACATAATGAAATGAGTACGGGTTGGAGAGGGGAGGGGGACCTCGTTTATATCCAGTGTTTTCTACTGTGTTTTCTAGGTAAACGCTTACAACAAGATGCTGGGCAAAAAAAAACAACTTAAAATAAACACCTTGATGGCGTAGTCAAACCAAAGATAGTCTCTGTTTCACAAGTCTTTGTGAACCTAAGAATTTGTTGACTTTTTTTTTGTACCATTTTTTTTTTCTTTTTTTCTGTGTGAACAAACAGAATCTCATTCCCTGTGGCGGTTCGCGGTGAGCATTCCAGGCGCTTCATATTCATACGTAACAACCATTTCATGAAATGTGACCGGAGGGTTGTTTGTTTACCCGCTCACTGTCTTTCTGATTTCAACTCTTTGTTTTCATCAATTTTCTATCCTTCTCGGTCCGTAACCCTCTCCACCACTTCTTATGCTCATAAAATGTGCAGAAAACCACCCCTTTCTGTGGGATCACGATTACTTTTATAGGATTTTTTTTTTTTTTTTTTTAGGTTTTCGTGTGAAACCGCAAACTTTTCCCCGTGTTCTTTCAACCATTTACTCTCTCCGATCCTCGTTTAAAAAGAAAAGCGCATTCATTTGAGGATTTTTTTTTCCACGTTTCTTTTTGGTCCACACAAAAGGATGTCATCCAAAACATTTTTTATAGCTTTTATTATTGTAGTAAAACGCTCATAATCATGCCAGTCAAAACTGAATAGGACAGCTCAAGTTCGGGCCCATGTTTAACCCGTGTCTTAAGTAAATAGTTATGCCGTTTTGAGGGTGTTTTTCCCTAATTAGGTTTCCACTCTCCCTCCACGTAAATTCTGATACAATTATTTAAAATTCTACCCCACTCAACCCTATCCCATCAGTGTAAATATTAAAGTTATTTGTAATAACACCGCGTCTTATTACTCGTTCAGGCTATGTGCATATGTGCTAATACGTTAGGAATGAGACAGTTGGAATTTTATACAAAGTGTATCTACATTTGCGTGGAGGGAGGGAAAAACATTTATATAAAACTTTCTCAGTACATCCGACAGATTCGAACCTTGATCTCCCCATCATTGGCAGTACAGTCTATTACGAGAGTGACGCCACTAAAGCATTCGACCACCGAAACGGGTAAAAGCATTTTTGTTGCTGGACGGTAACCCATAAGATAACAATTTAGTGTTCTGTGTTGACATTTTTTTTTTATTATTATGGTGCGTTACGAATGTACTTAGTCCTCTTTCCTCTACCCCTTTCTGTTAGCAACAGCACCGAAATAAATGCTCATCCCAGGGGAAACTTGAGAATCATGTCATATATGTCCCGTCTTGGACTCCTCCCCAGTTGATTATATCAATCATGTGCCACGGGGCGCGCCACTGTGTCGCACTCCGTCCGTCAAGCGGCCGTCACCTCTAGAGTTCAGACACCTTGTGCGCACTTGCAAGCGCTTGATTCCTCTGACTGCTTCACTTTCTACTCCGTTTATCCTGAGAATTAGCAGGCTCACCTTGACGTATACCACTATGGTATAGCTTATAAGATAAGGATGCATTATAATCTGTCCAGGTAAGATTGTCACTTTTAATGGATAACAGCGTGAACTGTACAGATGTTTTGTGGAATATTGAGACAAAGTGGACATTGGTGCCTAAAACACGTGGTATATATTGTCAAAGAACACTGGCACAAAAGTGGACATTGGTGCCTAAAACACGTGGTATATATTGTCAAAGAACACTGGCACAAAAGTGGACATTGGTGCCTAAAACACGTGGTATATATTGTCAAAGAACATTGGCACAAAAGTGGACATTGGTGCCTAAAACATGAGGTATATATTGTCAAAGAACATTGGCATAAAAGTGGACATTTGTGCCTAAAACACGTGGTATATATTGTCAAAGAACACTGGCACAAAAGTGGACATTGGTGCCTAAAACACGTGGTATATATTGTCAAAGAACAATGGCACAAAAGTGGACATTGGTGCCTAAAACACGAGGTATATATTGTCAAAAAGCTTCCTCTCAAATTATATTTGCAATTTATTTGAGGTATTTAACGTGACATTTCTGAACCGACTGATTATATTAGCACACGACTTATAAACTAAAGTCCGTTCACCGTAGGAATTGTTTTCTGAAAGGCCTTTTTCCCTACCAGAAATCTATTATATAGTAGGATATTGGTAGGAAAAAAGACCTTTCAGAGAGTAATTCCTACCGTGAATGGCGTATAGCTTAAATCTACAACAGACACAACATCCAGCCTAATTCATCACTGTGAAAGGGGAAACACACTTTTCACCTATGATACATTTTTTGGACATGTCAGGAATTGAACTCTGGACCCTTAGATTCGTAGACTGAAACGTTACAGACTGAGCTGAAGTGTCAAAAATCTTCCTTGGAAGCTATATAAATAGTTACACAAATTAAACAAGGAAATAAATAGAAACCCGTATCGTTGAGCACGTAGACTAAATGTCAGGCTCACGCCGGTGACACAAAGGTTAGGGTTAGAATATCGTACGGGTGTATTGAGGATGTTTTTTTATAAAAGGCCTTACACTCTACCTCCCAGCAAATGCTGTTACATTTCCTATAAATTCTACCATCTTCATTCCTACCCCATAAGCGTAATTAAAATACCTATAGCATGTGACTGCTTGCATGGGAAAAGTAAAATAAAAAGATGAATTAAGGTATGGAAAAGGGGATAACTAAGAGATGGTAGAAAAGTAAACCAGACAAATGAGTGGTGAAAAGATAAATACCAAAATTCCTCTCGCACTTGAACATCTTCTTAGTGGTACTCCTACTCAGTCAGATACTTAATACAGCTCTCAAGGGGTTACATGACACTCAACACTCACCTACCGCCCTCCGAAGATAAGGTTATGTACTCTCCAAGGGACCTTGTTTGTGTCCAAGGAGTATGTACGCCTTAGTGCCCTTCAGATGGTTAGTGTCGCCCAATCGCACCATACGGGAGGAAACACTTGTACTAGGGAAGTTCTTTAAGTGCGGTAGTTTCCATTTACTTCCCACGATGAATTTATATGAGAAGGTTAGAAAGAGCCTACACATTTTGTAGGAAATATATATTGTACATGGCACAATCGTTATGAAACCGACGGCTTCCCCTCTGAAAAGAAGTTGTTCTACAAATCTTAATCACTATGTAAAAATCCGTCGGCATTGGCTGGGATTTCAACCATGAACATCTGGTACTGAAGTGAACACTTTACCATAAGACCATCGGGCCGCCAAACACGCTTTAGTTAAGCGACTTTGGTTTAAAATACATGTTAGTATCGATCGTTTATTTTTATTATATTTATATTTTGATAAAGGCTAGTCCTTCTTTATTTGAAGATTAAAACAATTACCGGTTTTTTACGATTTAATTATTTTACTATATAGAAAATACAAAACGATTTTACCAGTTGTTCTCTGTGTGTTTGAAACGTGGTCTCTTACCTTACATAACGAAAATAAACTTAGGGTGTTCGAAAACAAGGTGCTTAGAAAGATGTTTAGTCCAAAAAAGGAACGAGGCTTGGAATTATTACATAATGATGAGTTACTTACCCTGTACTCATCACAATACATTGTTAGGATAATAAAGTCTCGCAGATTACGGTGGGTAGACATGCAGCGTGAATGGAAGAATCATAGAACCATGTTCAGGGTATTGAATGGTAAACCCAATGGGAAGAGACCATTTGGAAGACCTATACGCAGATGGAAGGATACCATTATAATGAACCTAAAAAGATAGGGTGTAATGAGGTGAGCTCAAGATAGGGATAGGGTGTAATGAGGTGGACTGGATATAACTAGCTCAAGATAGAGTGTAATGAGGTGAACTGGATAGAACTAGCTCAAAATAAGGTGTAATGAGTTGGACTGGATAGAACTAGCTCAAGATAGAGTGTAATGAGGTGGACTGGATAGAACTAGCTGAAAATAGAGTGTAATGAGGTGGATTGGATAGAACTAGCTCGAGATAGGGTGTAATGAGGTGGACTGGATAGAACTAGCTCGAGATAGGGTGTAATGAGGTGGACTGGATAGAACTAGCTCGAGATAGAGTGTAATGAGGTGGACTGGATAGAACTAGCTCAAGATAGGGTGTAATGAGGTGGACTGGATAGAACTAACTCAAGATAGGGATAGGTGGGGTACTTTTGTAAGTGTGGAAATGAACTTTCGAATTCCTAATGCCACAGAGTAAGTAACAAGCAAAGCATCGAGTAATATTTTTTTTAACACGCCCATCCCTAGAGAGGATACTTCAAATGCTAGTTGGGAGAATTAAATAAATCATATTGTTACCACAAATGTGTTGTGCTTACTTGGGGGTTGTAAACACATCCTTCCCATCTTCGTATATCTTCGTCCAAAATATATAAGTAATCCTTTTAAACCTGTTAAAATCCGAGGTTAACAATTATTTCAAACCTAGTCTGAGTTTTTGATTAATAGTTCGAATTGATTCTTAATCGAATGACTTTAAAAGTTTTTTTGAATCCAAATCGAACATTTTTATAGTGAGCAATTTTTGAATCGAATTCAAATATAATGCCTGTATAATTAAATAATTTTGAACAACAATAAAAATGTGAATACGTACATATAATTTATCTGAAATGCTCTGATGAAATTGTTGATTACGTTTTGATCACACATCTATAAAATAAGCTATTAAAAAATTCGACTTGTTGATTCAAATTGAATTTGGTCTATTGCGAATGTGTAATATATTTGAATTTTAAATCTGGATTCCAATTTGAATTTTCGAAATATGCAAATTTGAAATTTCGAACAGAATATGACTCTTATCCAGATTCAAGTTAAGATTTGAAATTTCAGAACTTCGTATATACGATGCTACTCACTAGAACGGCCTTCAAACAAGCAGACGACAAGTAGCGAACCAGAACTTCATACTTTTCACAAGTGCCTTTCTAGTTCACCATCCTTTCGGTTATACGCAGAGCTCGCTGATGTTAATTCCCTCTTCAACAAGCTTATGAAAAATCCACTAGATGGCGAAGGTTGCGTGTCAAGCATTTTGTTATGAATCGAAAACGAGGATAGCACGTTGACGTTAAGCAGATGTGAGCTGTAGTATTAAACTTCGGAATCTCTAATATCAGTTGAGCGTACTGAGATTTCCTTCCACCCCCAATAACACCTTTTATTAAAGTAAAACTTTGTGCAGTTCCTTAAATTTCGACCTTCTCATGCTTTGTCTTTAAACTAGTTTAAGTTGAGGATTGCTGCCGTTAAGATCCAGAAAGGCGTGTTGCGCTAAGGGCCCTTTTATGCAAGCGTCTCGTGACGCGTGACAAGTTGACGCGCGTTCTCTAAATACACAGGAGACAATGTTCTTATACTCTGTCGCGCGTCATAATGTCGTTGCTATCTGAAAGTGTGTCGTAGTAACCTACAGATCGCCGCGTCAAAAACTACGCATTACGATCGATCCAAAATATATTATATTCAATGGGGCATTTTATACGGGTGTCAACTTTTGTGTCGCTGTGTTGGCGCGACTGCAGGGTAACCAACCTCCACGCCACTTATGTTGGAACTTCAGTGTGTCTTAGTACCAGTATCAGTGTACTTCTGTAGCAGATAGTGCATTTCTCTTTGTGATCAGGTATTTATTGTCTATTGCTTTATTTGTTCCTGTAATGGCAACAATATGAGGAGGATAACACACGAGTGGTAGGAAAGAAGAGACTGACCAACTCTGGCCACTGTTATTTATTTCCTCCCATGACACATGACGTATGTTGCTTGTATACAAACAAACGAGCAGGAGATGCGTCACGATTGTCGTGCGTCAAGAAACGCCTGTTTAAAAGGGCCCTAAAGCACACACAGCGGCTACCATAACAGGCCCACAACCAATTGAATTTGACAATGGAGAGGAGAAGGGGGGGGGGGGCGGGGCAGCCCTGATTGCCTTCACTCTCACTTTTCATTCTATAGAACTTTACCAGTAAAATGTTTTGAATAAATTTTAGCACGAACGTCTGCACCCATCACTACAACAATCCACTAGTTCCTTATATAATTTTTCTGCTTATTTTGCTTTTTTTCCCTTATGTATTAAAAATATGGTTTCCTGTTCCAAATAATATTTATTTTTACTATATTACAGTATTTTATTTTTGGTTTAGTATCACAATACTAACATAAATGTATATAAAATATGACGGATTGTAATAAATAAGGTTGTAAATAGGGAAAATCATTAAGGCACAATGTGAAATAATGCATCTGTGGAGTGTGATGGGTGACAGGCAATAAAAAAAATCATTAATCTAATTTTTCTTTGAAAATAATTTCAATGTAAATGTAACTCTTTAATTAATATTAAATGTGTCTAGTTTTTAACATATGTTTATATATGTGAGCTCCTATACTAGTGTGAAAGTGGCGCTGAGGGGTGGAGAAGGCTTGACACCAGCTCAGAACAAAATCATTTAAATATTTTTCCCACGTAACTTTAAGTAAATAGTGGCTAAAATGGATATTTTTGTGATAGTGTAAAAAGTCTCAGTATGTTATGTTTGGAAATGATATTCCCCTGCTGTTTGATCTGATACTAATGAAACTCCCTCACTCTCAACTACATGAGCCTGTTAGTTTCCTCTATAATATCAAATTTGTTGCTAAGCAAAACCCAGCCTTGTGACCCACTGATTGAAACACACACATTGCACTTTGAATTACGGTTTATTGTCTGAGCATATACATTGATATAATACATTCAAAACTGTTCTCTGCCTTGATCTGCTCTAATCCACGCACATTGCAAGCGAGCCACATCACGAGTGTCCCACCGTAGTGATGGGCAGAATCGGATTAATATAATCGATTCATTCGATTCTTTCAAAATCATTCTAATTAAAAATTATTCGAATGAAAAACACATTTGAATGAAAACGGTAGCTGGCTTGACGCGAGCTGGCCGATTCATTTTCTTACCATTCCCTTGCCAGAAATGCTGAGGAAAATCGACCTTATGATTATGAATGTTTCCAGGCTATCTCTACACAGGTCTTCATTTCTATTAGGTTCATTTTCAATAAATATTCACCATTGCTACACAATAATTGACCTTACGCTTTCGAATGATTCTTAAGCTAATTTAATACAAAGTTGTATTGGTTGTACAGTTTACAATCGAATATCAGCCAAAAATAATTCAAATGAAATTTACAAAATGATTTGAATATTTTTCTACATTACTACATAGATTGTTATTTATCATTTCCTTTAAATTTTACCTTCCTAATTAACTAAACGCAAATATCACGAACAGGTTAAGAGATAATCTTTTTTAACGTTGGCTTACATTTATGAAATAGCTAAGTATATACATTTATGTATTTAATAAAACATTGCCCGGCCGTAATACTCAGATTGTATTATAATTTTATTCATTGAAATAATTTTATATTCTTATAACACAAAATATCATTATCCAACAAACCTACGTCGTCGTTAGTCGATTAGTAATTGTGTGTTTGATTCTAGGCGAATCTTTTAGGAGGTATATAATTGATTCAGATATTCAAATCGAAAGTATTTTATCACTTACCCGATATACAAATAGGATTGTAAGCTTATATATTTTTGTTATGTTTATGAAATATTAAAGAGACAATTATTTTGACTATTTTTAACACAAAGGGAAACGTATGTTCTTTGTTTTATTATTAATCGTACGCAAAAGTAATTATATTAATTGCTAGGTACTTATATGACTAATGCATTCACTGTATAGTAGGCCTATTTTGTTGTTGCTGTACTTTGGTTTTTGACACTGGCACAATAATCTAAATACATTAATAGAAAAGTGTTGATAAGCTGCGAACGCAAAGGGATGCGTGTTGGGACATCCGACAGCAGGGTGAAGAGAAAAGTAGCACAAATCAAAACAAGCAACTAGTAACTACTTTTAGTTGGAAGTAGCTAACGTCCGATTATTACCAACTCTTTACTACTTCTCAAATTCATTCGATTATTTTTCAAAGAATCGAATGATTACGCCAAACAACTGCGCGATGAAAGAAGGGGTGGGGAGGAATCGCCACGTCACCGCTACAGAAAGAATGAATTTTTTTAAATAACAATTTAATAACATGTAGCAGCACAATACCGAAATATGATCCCAAGATTTTGACTCTCTATCGCACGGAATTATTTAAAATATATCCTCCCGCAACTACCACGAATTATTACACTAGAAACCCGTATCAGTGGTTTTATGTTCTAACGCGTCACTCTATTGTTAAATTGGATTGCTGATGATGGGAGGTCGGAGTTCGAGCCACCATTCTATGTGTATTGGTGTTTTTTAAAAAATTGTTTTCCACTCTACCCCCACGAAAATGCAGTTATATTGATCGTGGAATTATACCTTTCTTATCCCTATTCCACTAGCGTTATTAATGGATGCGTGTAGCTCTAACGGATTCTAAGACGCGCTAAAAATAAATATAAGTACTACGCTAGTATTCTATGTATTTGTTGTGCGCCGCTCTAATATTTACACTAATGGGATATACATGAAGAGGTTGGAATTGAGAAGAAATATATCTGCATTTGCTAGAGGGAAAAGGTACCCGCCAGTAGGCCTAAAGTCATTTGGCCTAAAGTGTATGCCAGCTGACTTTCCGGCCAACTGATTTTTAGGCCAGATAACTTTTAGGCCAACTGACGTTAGACCTACTGAATTTTAGGCCAACAGACATTTACTCCAACCGACTTTTAGCCTAACTGACTTTTGGTCGAAATTTTTGGTCAACTGACTTTAGGCCTACTGCTGTGTCCTTGAGGGAAATTGTAAAACCAATGATGAAAAACTACCTCAGTAAGCCCAGGCGGGATTCGAGCCTTGATCTATTCATCATTAGCAATCCAGTATATTGTGGGAGTGACATCTTAAACCGTGAGGCCACAGCTATGTATAACACCTTCCTAATAATTATATATTTTTACACGTTTGTGGTCCAGGCTTACATGTTATTTTTAATTGTATTGGATCTATTTGTTTGTATTTTATAACAAAGATACATCATACATTCTCTCGAAGTTTAAAACTACGGCTACTTGAAAATTCTTGTTAATTTTTTTTTTCAAACATAATAATTTGATAGAAATAATATTTTCACACTAGTAATTATTTCGAAAGCAGGAGTGTTGAGGTCTATAACAGACGTTCTTGTTTTCACGGGGTCCTGGGAATGAAATTTAATAGGTTGTGGCCAACTAATCCGTGAGAGTTCACTAAAATAACTTGGGAGGAACAACAGCTTCTCTTCTTAATGATCCCATAACTCTGATGCCGCTCGTTACAGGATTCAGAGGATCAATTTACTTGGCCGTCACGTATTTTGCCGTTAATTAACGTTGGTTTAATTATGTATTTGGCTGTAACATTGTAAGATATATAATACATTGTGGTTTGAAACTCCCGAAATTAAATAATTGTAATTAAAGGAATTAAAATAAATCCATACGAAGTGTGTATTACAAGCAATATGAGCGTAGAACCTAGTATTTTATAAAAATAACCAGGACTTTAAAATATGGTAAAATGTTGGTAGGAAGAAGCTTTTAAAAAACACAAACATGTTTTTACGCCTAGTATTAATAACATCAAACTGTATTATCACTGACTTAAATTAGACGCAACATCCAGCCCCCGACGTTAACTCATCACTGTGAAAGGGGAAATTCACATTTCACCAATGATACTGTTTTCGGCCATGCCAGGAATTGAACCCAGGACCATTAGCTCAGTGAGAAAACATGCTAATGACCGAGATAAGGTGTCAGGACAGTCAAATAAAACCCTTCCTATGAAAATGGTTCAATTAGTGATGTATTGTACTAATTTTTATTAACACTTATATAAACAGTATTCTTACCGATTAAGTTTTTATAAACTATTTTACAATGTGTGTGTTATTAATAAATTATGTCTTTATCATCCAACTGTTATTTTGGTATGTTAACCTGACAATATTGAATTTAGGATGAACGTAGTTGTTAGTTGTTTATTTTAAAATGTTTATTTAAAAACGTATTTTGTTAAATAACATAAAACGATTTATCTCGTCTTAATTACGACTTTTTCTTATGAAGACAACGTGAAACCGCAGTTTACTATGACGCCTGGTTTGAACTGTTTTAGCAAGCTGAGTTCCGAACGTGTCCATGGAATGAAAGGAAAAAAAACATAACATTTGTTTTTTAAATATTGGAATAATAATTACTTATAATTCATTGAAATATAGACCTCTTTTTGGAGGAGCGAAGGGGAGGTGAAGAGCTGCACTGATAATTTAAATATAATAATGGCCTGACATATAAAATACAATTTTTCGTAAGATACAATTTATAAAAAATATGTATAACATAAAAAAGAAAACAATATATAAAAATAAGTGACCCTCAAATAAAATAAAACTTAATGCACTGAATGCAACTGTATATATCTTTTTCATAATTTATTTAATGGCATGTGTACATTTAGTAGTATATATTTTAAAAACTATTTTAAAATGTTGATCGGCGTGTTTTATAGTAATAGTATATATATTTTCATAATAATAAACATTTTAAATTCTAATATTACCAATTTCAATGGCCGCATGACTTAAGGCGTTACTCTCGTACTAGACTAGACTGTCGATGACAGGAGATAAGAGGGTTCTAATCTCGGTAAAATGTAGTGAGGGTGGTTTTTATAAAATGGTTTTCCACTCACCACGCAAATGCGGATACACGTAATTTAAATTCAACCTTTCTCAGTCTAGCTCAGAAGAGCAATTAGTAAATACGCGTATAACCTGAACAGGTAGTAATACTCGATAATAAAATATTTTCTTAGGATATTTAACACTAATTTTTTACCCCCGTAGATATATGATTATAACTTACGGGCCACGTAAAAATAGGTGACGGGCCGTAATTTTTCCAGGGTTGGTTTATAGTTGAGGTCGAGTATTTTTGTTTTTATATTTAGAATAAACAAAGGTGTCAGCTGTGAGTTAAGTGTTAAATAACATTTTACCGGTTAATCCAGAGGGAAGTTGCAGCGGTGAATATTTATGTCGCAATTAATGTGATCTTTTTTTTCCAAACTGTCTCTATCACAGTTTCATGACGTATCGAGCAAATATGTTGGTATCATGACACCGCCACGTTATTGTGACGACGGGCCGGTCGCTAGGTTATCGAGCGCTGGCAGGGCCGCGTTAACAACTCGAGTTCGCGACTTTCTCTATCTCTCTTTCTTTCTTTCTTACTCTCTTCTTTTCACAGAATGTAATTTGAAATGGGGTAATACAGATTGACTGCTGACTGACACGATATTCGCGCGGAAATAAAGGTACGTTACTGGTAGAGTTAGATTTCCTCAATATGCAACCGAGTTAGTCGATAAATAAATAAGTTTCCTTTTTATTAAAAAAAGAGTTTCTGTTATGATATTTAATTCATATCTACCATACAGTGATGGGTTGTCCACAGGTCCAGTCTTGAAATATAAGAATCAAATTAAATTAAGCCAACAACCTGGATATGAAGGACCCAGGTTCGATTCCCATGAATATGTTGTGAATTTTTCTCTTAATCGAATTCTGTAATGGTATTTAAAAAAACCACAATAACTAGGTTTAATACCGTTACGAAAATTCTTGTAAACTATAATTACTTTTGCTTTGAAGTGTACATATACTGTTATATAATATTATGTTAGATAAATCGACCATACTCACTTAAGAATGATTTTGATTTTAGATGCTAAAAAAGCATATTTGCGCCAGTTTTTTTTAAATTTTTGGTAAATTTTTTAATTTGTCATTTGATTATAAAACTTAAAAATGTTACACAACATATTTCCATCATTTTTACGAGTAGAATATGAAAACATTGTTTTCGTGCCCGATGCGTTACTACCCGTCAGGACTGTCCGCATATTTACACTAATGAGGTAAGAATGAGTAGAGATAAATTTAGAGGATAAGTTTTCGCATTTGTGTGGCGTAAAAGTGGAAAGTCATTTAGCGAAAAAATATCTTCCCTGCATCTGGCCATGTTTCAAACAGAGACTTAACAACACGCCAGTACCTAGATGAAACTCACGTCTTAGCCGGCGTGCCAACCATTCGGGATATAACAAAAATGTTCGTACAATATAAGATCATTGATTTGATTTTATGGGAACAAAACTAATATTGAACTCAAAATAAATATCTTCCCCTCCCCCGGTTTGGTTTTCGGATTTTAACTGTGGGTATTTAAAATACTAAATTACTTTGGGCATGTGATACATATACTTATTCATCAACTGTACGACTCACCCGCCTCGGTGGCGTAGTTGGCTAACGCGCTAGTCGTGTTGAGCTCTACTACTGAGGACGGGGAGATCGAGGTTCGAATCTCGGTCGGGTGAACTGGGGGTGGTTTTCTCTAAATGGTTTTCCACTCTCCATCCACGCAAATGCTGGTTCACTTCCTCTAATTCAACGTTACCATTTCCTAATCCATTAGCGTAATTAGTACTTTAAGCGTATAACCCGAACGGTTAGTAAGACGCGGTGCTTAATAATGATAATAATAATAATAAACTGTACGACTCAAAAACACACTAATTATTAAAAAATATGATTTATATAGCTTTTATTTTTATTGAATTTTAATAAGAAAAAATATGTAGGAGTTCTATATCTTACATGATCCAAAGACATCCATTTTAGATACATAATTAAGTTTGAGGTATCTAATATACTAAATTTATCCCCATGAAAAAATATATATGAATGAACACTATTAGTTTAGTTTATTCTAGGAAGATTTGAACTAGAAATTTCAAAATCTCATTTGAGAAGATTACCTTTTGAACTTAGCTATAGAGATTGATCATTAATGTTTTGGCCTATAATTTTATGCTATGGTCACATTGAGTCTTTATGAGTAAAATGAGTGTTTGCTGGTTCAAGTTCAAGGTATGGACAAAAACAAATTATTCTCGTAAGGCCTTTACATGTAGAACATAGTAAGAACGTGGTAAAATGGAATGTTTATAAAGTTCAAAATTTTTTCCGTGGTAAACATTGGTAACATTTTACTTTATTATTAATAAACATACATTTTATCAGTAGGTCTATTTATCGACCATGACAGAAACATATCACATGCCTTGAAAGTACGTTTAGTAATTTTGTAACTGTCAAACACAGTCCTTTTTTTTCCCACCGCGTTTTAATACTTGTTATAGGCTTACCGTAAATTAATTACGCTAGTAGAATAAGGATGAGGAAAATAGCATGTTTTTAAAAATGCGCCCGAATTTACGTGTACAAAGAGAGAGAGAGGGGGGGGGGGGTAGCTATTTAGGAAAAAACACTTTCAGTACATCCGACCGGGATCAGAGCCCCGAGCTTACCTTAAACTGACAATCTTGTCTAATGCTAGAGTGAGGCTTTAGAGTTTAGACCAAAGGTCTCTAGCTACAATTAGTTGAAGGGACAGATTAAAAAATTTGGGGTGAGTTGCGGGCCACTTGTTAGTTTAAATGTATAATTCTATATTTTGTTTTTGTAGCACATATTACTATACGTCCAAACTATACACATTTTAATTATGCTAGTAAGTAAAGTATGAGGAACATTTAATTGAGAGGAAATGTAACCGCATTTGAGTGAAGAAGATATAGGAAACAAAATAGGGGAAACCCACTCTCTGTACATCTGGCTAGAATTTGAACCCTGACCTTCCCGACACTAGCATTTTAGACCAAAAGAGCCTGACGTTTAATCTGAATGCCCACTGATATAGGTCTATACTAACTATTTAATATATATTTAAAAACTTATATTTCCCCAGATGTTTATGTGGATTAACGAAATACGCGAAGAAATATTTATTAGATTATTAACAGAAGTTTTCGGTGACCTGGTGGTTTAGGGGTAAGGTGTCAGACTTCTGTGCTGGCGGCCGGGGTTCAATCCTCGGTCCCGGCACAGATTTATCTGATTTCCAAACCCTTCCTACACCTCTGACAAGACATCTTGTGAATGTGGGGAATGCCAGGCCACCACCGTGGTTCGGATTCCACGTTAAACTCTAGGTCCTTCATTTCATCTCACAATCACCCTACCATTACACATTAGCGTAAGTGCGTATAACCCGAACGGGTAGTAAGACGCGGTGCTAATAATAATAATAACAGAAGTTTTCGGGCAATGCTTTTATTGGCTTGAAACAGACAGAAAAAAAACCTCTTCATTTTATTTCTTCCGACCCAGTTTTTAATTATGTAAAAAAATACAATCATAAATTTAAAAATCTGACCTCAATGTCCACATATTTTGGACAAGAGTTACTGAATTTTAAATTTAACCCCTCTGGTTGCAGTAGATATCGCGCAACTCTCTTGACAGACAGAAAACAAACTCTATATTTTTAAATAAAGTTATAAATAAAAATTCGGGGATATCGGGGTTCAATCCTAGTCGGGTGCACTGAGGGTGGTTTTCCCTAATAGTTTTCCAATCTCCCTCCAAGTAAATTCGGTTGCACTTCCTCTAAATTAAACCTTCCCATCCCCGAACACATTACTGTAATTAGTACATAGGCGTATAACCCGAACAGGTTCTAAAAAAAGGTATTTAAAGTGATAAAAAATATAAAACATTTTGAATTATTTTTTTCTCCAAAATTAGTAAACACTTGAATTAGACTAATATTTTCTTTGTGCGTATTTGACTGCAGGGCGGATATAAATAATTATAAAAGTATTGCAGACGAACGGTCCGGGGCAAATACGTATTGCGAACCTGATGCGGTCGTATTTTAAAATACGTATTGCGGACCTGATGCGGTCTTATATTAAATTACGTATTGTGGACCTGATGCGGTCGTATTTTAAAATACGTATTGCGGACCTGATGCGGTCGTATATTAAATTACGTATTGCGGACCTGATGCGGTCGTATATTAAATTACGTATTGCGGACCTGATGCGGTCGTATTTAAATTACGTATTGCGGACCTGATGCGGTCGTATTTTAAAAATTACGTATTGGGACCTGATGGGTCGTATATTAAATTACTATTGCGGACCTGATGCGGTCGTATTTAAAATAAGTATTGGGACCTGATGCGGTCGTATTTTAAATACGTATTGCGGACCTGATGCGGTCGTATATTAAAATACGTATTGTGGACCTGATGCGGTCGTATATTAAATTACGTATTGCAGACCTGATGCGGTCGTATTTTAAAATACATATTGCGGACCTGATGTGGTCGTATTTTAAAATACGCAATGATACGCTACTCGGCTCACAATGACTATGTAACGTCTTCCTCTTGAGGATGGCAGGCAGATCAGACAAGTGTCAGCCAGAAGGTCACACTGTGGGAAATAGGTCGACCTGAGATGTCTGCCTTGCTTCAGGACAAAGTAGAAAGTTTCTTTCTGTTTCGATTGTATCTACCTCAAGTTTTCTTTCTCACCTCCCATACGATCTGTTTTGGACGAGAGAAACATTGAAGACACGAGGATGAAGAGTGAAAGTGTGGGTGACTTCACATTTTACTGTCTGTTGCACGAGTGTTTGGATAATTTGAATGCCCCAAATGGGTGCTCGCGAGCTTTTATTCAGAATAAGAACTTTTTAAAGTTATTACAATAAGATAATACCCGGATCAGGGGGCACGTGGGCAAAGGAGTCAGTATCGTCTTGTTTAGTTGGCCGGTGATGGGGAGGTTGGCTTTCGAATACCATTTGGGTAAAATGGGGCGATTTTATTCCTAAATAGTTTTCCCCTCTGCTTCCACACAATTTTGAATACTTTTCTACTAAAATTTTACCTTTCATTGTTACATTTATAGAAAATTTTATTTTGACTAGCCACGTGGTGCTGGGTAGGCAACATCGCTCGCTATAGTGGTTCGACCCTCTCTAGTATACTCAGCTTTTATACTAACCACGCTCATTCTGCTTAATACATGAACGATTGTAGACCAGACTGATAATAATAATAATAATTATAATAATAATAATAATAATATAATTAATAATGATAACGGTGTGTCTGAGCTACGTTAATATGTAGGTCAGTTTGGGACACGATTGGTTGGTATTAATGTACCGCTGTCCAGGGGACGCCCGAATATACTAATCGTACATCCTTTCCGTGGAGGCTCTTTCCATGTCCGATGAGATGAGGGAATGATAATAGTGAATATGACGGAGTGGGACCAATGAATATCTTAACCTAACTAAAGTCTAATTAAACAAACCCTGGTGACCATAGGTATTAATCCCTTTTCGAGAAAAAATCCCCGATACCAGACTGGAATCGATCCTGGAAGCTTTAGGTCAGAAACCAGGAGCTATGAGCACTATACCACAAGGCTGGTCACCAGATTGATGCTCTACTGACGTCGACCACGACAGAAACATATTTGATTATAAAAGCTACAAATAAACCTCGTTATTTGAAAACAACGTGTTTAGTAGCCACTCCGGATATTTCAATTAACTTTACCTGATAAAACACTCAAGTGATTTAAAAACAACTTTTTATGAGTTTTTTTGTTAAACCTTGTTTTAATACTCGTCTGGTCTATCAGCACACTTATACTAATGGGTAAAAATTATAGTAAATGTTCCCTCATTTGCACGGAGATAAACTATTGTGAAAGACACACCTTACTATACCAGGCAGAGATTTGAACCCCTAGCTCTCCGTCACCTGTAAGTAAGACTAGAAAAGACTGACGCATTTTTTCTTGACTTTTTCTAATTTCAATACAACCGTTTTTGGTAAATGGTAAAGGCTAATTTTAAATATAGAAAACACATTTAAAAAAAATTGAACCCAAGTTGTTTTACATTCAATGAGGGCCCGTTCTTAAATTACTTAAATATGTTTTTCATATTTTAGATCCCCACCTCACTTCGTAGGGAATTGAAAATTTTTACGTAGCCACCCCCTTAACACCCTATATATTGTGTAATCTCTTAAGATTTGGTAATTTAGACTATTTTATCGTTTAGTTATGTTTATACATAAGTTAAGGATTGGTAACTAAGCGAATGATATGACATTTTAGAATACTTTAATTTCAATAAAATTTGATGCAACACATGATAAGTAAATGAAATATAAGCGAGATTTTATAAATAATATATTTATTTTTTATAATTTTTGGAGTCATTATAAACATTAGCAAAAAACCTTATTTAATAAGGATTTCGATCCTTCTCTCTTCCCTTTGTAAGTAAACGTAAGAACATATTTAACTCCCTTCCCCCTTACGTAATTTAAGGACGGCGCTTAAATACAAATAGTAATTTTGCCACTCATACTGGAGGAAACTTTTGTATTAATTTAATTAAAAAGAATAGAGACAAGCCCAATTTCCACACCAAAAAGATGTTCCTACATGTCATTATAGTTTTTGTATTTTCACAATAACAAAAGTAATCTCGTGCAATTTGCAGACCCCTGTTTGAAATCTATTTGATATTTTTGATCTTAATCAATAATTTGGTCACATAATATTTTATGTCAAAAGGGTCCATTCTGCCATTTTCATTTTTCGGTGGTTTCATCATCAGGAGTTAACTCACTTATTCGTTTGCGGCAGATGGCATTTAACGAGGCGTGGCCTTGCCCTCCTTCGATTCATATGATCTTTCTTTGAACCAAACCAAAGGTTTTAAATCCTTTTTCCGAATCAATTTTAAATACTTCTACTCCGTCTCTCGCCATAATTATTTCACCTTCATTTCTTTATGGCAGTATTTTAAGGTCATGCCCAACATAAAAGGTGAGATATTAAGAAAAATAATCGCATGAACTACCCACTAAAATCCCACAATGTATTTATTGCATGACCGACTTATTCGAATGACTGGAGTTACAACCCAATCTACTTTCAATGAAGGTGACTTAGAAAACTTCTGGCGCAAATCTAACTTTAGTGGAGTTTAATTTTTTTTTAATAAATAGAGAGAAAGGAATTAGGTAAAACCAAGCGCATGATAACACAATTATCGTAACTCTTTAACGAAGTCAGAATATCTCGGTTGACTAAAGATGACGGGTCGCGTGTTCGAGTCTCACCGGCTACCAGCTTGCGTGATTAGATTCAATTAGCGTCCTTACCTAAGATGCAGACAGTCTGTCTGGTGGGGATTTCCTTCCTGACTCTACCAGACGCGTCATACTGGACGCAAGCAGACGTTTTCGAGCAATTTAATGCCCTTTGATGCCAAAATGAGCTTTAAGTAGCTTAAATCCGTTTATTTATCTGCACGTTTAACACAATGGTTACATGCATTGGTGGACACGTGGGATAGGCGTCAATGTTGTGTGCTTTAATTTTCCGGTGACAGGGAAGTCAGTGACCAAATTCTTGCCGGTGTAATAAGGATGTTTTTCCTAAATGGTCTTCAAAACTTCTTTCACGCAAGTGCAGACATATTTCCTCTAAAATTATACCGTCCTCATTCCTACTACTTTGGTGTAAAAATGTGGATATCTTGGACGGGTAGTAAGAAGCAGAAGCCCTTACGCCTATGCATTATCTACTATAATGGGTTAGGTACGAGGAAGGTTTAATCAAGAGGAAATGTACCCGTATTTGTACTGAGGGAGAGTGGAATATCATTTAGGAAAAAATACTTTCAGTACACCTGACTGGAATTGAACCACGATCTTTTCATAATTGGTAGTCCAGTTTATTACGAGGGTAACGCCCTAAACCAGGTATGACAAACTCGTTTGATCATAAGGGCCACGTTGAAAATTGAAAAATTCTGAGACAGTCGCATTTCAGTAAATTTTATTTTTTTACCATGCTTGGTCAAAAACTTAATTTTAAAATAATTATTAATTCACAAATAAAATTAAGATCATGTTAGATGCTAAGAGCCACTATATTTTTTTTATCAGAAATTTAATACTTTTTTTGTGTGTGAATATTATAATTTAATACTTGTGTTGAAGTCCATTCTATAATACTATTATTATTATTATTTAGCACCGCGTCTTACTACCCGTTCGGGTTATATGCTTTAAGTACTAATTACGTTAATGGATTAGGAATTGGGAAGGTTGAATTAGAGTAAGTGAACCCGTATGTGCGTGGAGGGAGAGTGGAAAACCATTTAGGAAACCCCCCCCCCCCCAGTTCACCCGACCGAGATTCGAACCTTGATCTCCCCGTCCTCAGCAGTCGAGCTCAACACGACAAGCGCGTTAACCAACTACGCCACCGAGGCAGGTGATTTCAATAATAATTAATTACAAATGCGTGTCTGTGAACCGTGATGTATCGATTGCTTTATTCTCTTTCATAAGAGAAAAAACACTGTTTACACACTTCAGCATTTGGTTTGTAAACGTAGCACACTTGGGAATCGATATTTGGTAAGGAAGATTAAAAATTTTGGTGCACCCACCTCACTTCTTAAAATTCCCCAAATAATGACACATTTTAAAATGTTATAATATAAAAATGGTGTATATCGACAACATTTATAACAAGAATATTATGGCCGCATTGTAAGTTGGTTTAATAAAAAGGTCCGCGGGCCGCACATAATGATGAATAGGGCCACATGCGGTCTGCAACCAGCAATTTTGCTATGCCTTAGACCATGTGGCCACTGAAGCAGGGGAAAAAATATCTTAATGGTTATTTACGAGTTAATCAAAGTATTAAGGGTGAGTGAAACAGTTTTTTTTTTGCTCCAGTTTTATAATAAAGAGAGGAAGGAGAAAACCACAATAAAAATTACATTTGAAAAACTACCCCAATTGCAGCTGATTGGTATTCAAACCCTGACCTACTCATCAAATGCAACCAGCTGCGATGTGAATCCAACGTCTTAAAACGTTCTGTGGATGCCACGAACTTAAATTGGTTAAGAAAAGAAAACAGGGGGAGGAGAGTAAATTTGAATAAAATGATCCAACTATTATTTGTCTGGAGAGAGAATGTAAAACTAAATGTGACACCAAATATCCCAAGTATATCTGGTTGTGATTGAGGGTGGGCTCTATGGCTCAATCCTTTGGGTTACACGTAACCTAAAATAAAGAGCTTATAATAATATGAATTAGGTTTACTGTTAAAAACTAAGTGCTTCACTTGTATTGATTTATATCATGTATATGTATTTTCATATGTGATTTAGTTTTTCCCGTCTTCTCTCAACATTAACATTAACATGGTAAATTCCCGCTAGACTAGTGTTTACAAAACTTTAGACCCTCACACATCCTTTTGTGGGTAGTGGATTAATAAACGTATCTCTTCCAGCTCATGTGTGGAGTGCCAGGCCGCCACCGTGGTTCGGATTCCACGTTAAACTGTAGGTCCTTCATTTCATCTCACAATCACCCTACCATTACACATTAGCGTAAGTGCGTATAACCCGAACGGGTAGTAAGACGCGGTAATAATAATAATAATAATCTTCCAGCTCATTATACAAACAAGGAAACAATTGCCTGATGTCTTGTAAGTACAAACAGTCGCTACATTTTAAAAATAAATTGTGATAAGCCAAAATATGCGTTAATTTGATTATCAGACTATTTATAAAATATATTTGATGACTAATAAAACTCAGGGGTATGTCGCGTACCTATGAGGGAACGTGTACCACGGTTTGGGAAGCACTGCTCTAAGCTACCCTACTCATATTTGTTCCTTTATAAATAACATTTATGGTAAATTTATTATATATATATATATATATATATATATAATAAATTTACCATAAATGTTATTTATAAAGGAACAAATATGAGTAGGGTAGCTTAGAGCAGTGCTTCCCAAACCGTGGTACACGTTCCCTCATAGGTACGCGACATACCCCTGAGTTTTATTAGTCATCAAATATATTTTATAAATAGTCTGATAATCAAATTAACGCATATTTTGGCTTATCACAATTTATATATATATATATATATATTATCAATTTACCATAAATGTTTGTTGGTGGTGAGGATATTGGGGTTTGAATTATGCTGAGTGTACCGAAGGAGTTTTTTTTAACGGATATCCATTCTTTCTATATTCATTTGTTAGTAGATTACTTTGAAATTCTACTGTCTTCATCCCTATTCCATTAGTGTAATTGTGCGGATATACAGGATGAGTAGTAAGACTCAATGCATATATATATATATATATATATATACATATAATTATATATCTATACATATTGATATATATATATGCATTGAGTCTTACTACTACTATTATATACATATAATTATATATCTATACATATTGATATATATATGCATTGAGTCTTACTACTCATCCTGTATATCCGCACAATTACACTAATGGAATAGGGATGAAGACAGTAGAATTTCAAAGTAATCTACTAACAAATGAATATAGAAAGAATGGATATCCGTTAAAAAAAAACTCCTTCGGTACACTCAGCATAATTCAAACCCCAATATCCTCACCACCAACAAACTAGGTTCTACGAGCTTGACGCTCTAGCCCACGTGCCCACCGATGTGGGTGGCACGTTGACTTATTAATGATACCAACAATGCTTAAACGGGGATAAATTGTGAAGAAACCAACTGACGCTACGATTCGATATTACATTTAGTTCCATTTCCTTTCGAGAATTTTTTTTTTGTCCGCTTCGATGGTCGCATGGTCCAAGGTGCTACTCTCGTAAT
This sequence comes from Timema cristinae, assembly GCA_039000515.1. NCBI lineage: Eukaryota > Metazoa > Arthropoda > Insecta > Phasmatodea > Timematidae > Timema > Timema cristinae. The sequence continues at coordinate 24,012,003 of JBCFYV010000024.1, forward strand.
AGACAAGACTGATGATGACTGAGAGATTAGGGCTTGATCCCGGTTGGGTGTAGTGAGGATAATTTTTATAAAATGGTCTTCCACTACCCCTCCACGCAAATGCGAGTACACTTAATATAAATTGAACCTTCCTTATCTCTAAAAAATTAGAGTATAATTAGTATACATGCTTACAACCCGAACGGGCGGTATGACGTGGTGTTAAAAAGAAAGAAAAAATCCTTTGTATATTGATTTCCAACATACATATTGTCGGTTAACTGGAAACTCAAGGTCATGTTTACATCTCACTTCATCCTAGTTACTTCAGTGTTCCGTGTACTAATGTTGCATCAGGCCACGTGATTGAGAATTAAATACAAATACATAATTACGTATACTTCATTTACTCTGACGGGTAACACTATGGTGTAGCTTATAAGATGGGGCAAAACACTTTCAGGGTAAATGAAGTGTAAATTCCGTTTATGGTGGAAATTTACAGTCTTACCTCAACGGACTCCTCTATGGTCCTATAATAATATGAGATGCACCATAGTAAAAACAAGTTAGCTGCTTGCTATTGTTGAGAGTAAAATGAAAATGTACATTTAACAAAAATAATATGATTATATTTATTTATTTTATATACATATATAAACATCCTGAATGGTAGACGTCTCACCTTGCTTATACAAATATACAGTGCTTAACTTCTGACGGAACACGGCGGAACGGCGTTCCGGTACCTCTATTAATACAAACACGAAATTCAGAAAATATCCCTTAAGAAAAACGTGACTAGCAAATCAATTACTTACATAAGCACGGTGGTTTATTTAAAACTAGCTAGTTATGTGAACAATAGTTTATGTTCCTAACAATGACAGATTAATACCCTAACACACAGTCTTGTTTTCTCTCATCACAAGGTGTATCACTGGATAAACTTATCGATGCAAACTTCATTTTAGTTCTTGGCTTGATGTGCGATGCGTTACAGGAACTATCTGAGTTGATCGAGGCTTTGCAGCATCGAAATGTTGGCCTAGGCTTTGGAAACGAAAAATTAAAATTAACAGTCTTTGTATTTGAAAATAGAAAATCAGTACCAAGTACATACTATACCATGGCCCTAGAAGCAGTACCAAATTTTAATTTTGTAGCAGTTCCTCTTCATAAATGGGAAGGACGTAAGAGTAATGATCCTTTAGTTCCTAAGAAGTTCTACGAAGCATTGTAACAATCAATTGAGAAGAGATTGAATGAACAAGATTTGGAGATTAAGACATTTCCGGACAGTCTTGTTGTATTGAAGAATATAATCAAGTTAATTGCTATATCTTCCAGCGAATGCGAGAGGGGTTTTTCCCATATGAACTTGATTATGACATCACCGAGAACATCTTTAAAGACAACAACCGTCTCTGGTATAATATTTATAAGAATAACTTGACTCGTTTATTTAATCCCTCCAAGTATGTTGACTAGTGGCTTGTTTCAGGATGGCATTCTGCCATAGACACTCAGAGTAAGGAAAGGTTAAGAGGCATTGAATATGATGAAAACATGAAACCACTGTGGAGTTGCTTCTAAAATGGACAGTCATTTTTTTCTAACTATGTATATAATAGCCTACGTGTATTTTTAATTCAAAACTCATCTGTTAAAATTAAAACTATTACTATTACTTTAAACTTCTAATTGCTTCTATCATTCCCGTTTGTGTAGTAAAACTAGTAGTAAAAATATCAAAATTAGATTAAACATCTTGTGAGCATTTGCATTGAATTCAATTGAAAAACATTAAAACACAATCACGTTATGATAAATTTTAAAAATTTTCTTCTGTTTTTAAAAGAAAATAATGGCTTAAAAACAAGGCTTTTGAAGCGTAAATATTAAAAAAAAAAAAATCTGAGGGGCCCACACACTCTAGTAGTGCGTTCCAGTACCTAACATTTTAGAAAACAACCACTGTACATATATATGTGTGTATATATCTCAAAGCCATAGGCATGGAGGTTTTTGGGGGGTTCAAACCCCTCCCATTGAGAAATAAATTTACACTAGATAAAACAATATCGCTCTAATGAGAATAGAACAAAAACTGCTCCAGTGGCAGATTGTATTAGATTCAATGACTCCGACTTGATAGTTTCTTCCCTGTATGTCTTGGACAAGGTGATACAACCTGCTGGTATCGATGCATCATGAATGGTTGAGTGCTGCGAATGATTGTGTGATTTTTTATATGATTACATTTTTTATCGTCCTAATAAAATACAAATATTTAAATTATTTTTTATTACTCAAGGAATCATCTCAATCATATTATATGTGTCACCATAATTATATCACATATTAGGTTATTGTATTGTTAATCAGTTAATTATACATAATCATAAATAAAATATTGACACCCCCCACCCCCTTACAAAAAATCCTGCGTACGGCTATAAGACATAAGTTATTTTATGGCCCAGTTCACAGTCTTCCCATAACCCTCTAATATTCGCTGCCTCTTACATGTTTTAATAATGCGAGTACAGATAAAAATGAGGTTAAGTCTTGCTTTAGTCACTCACTTGATCGACACAATAAAAACAAAAATATATTTACTAATAAGCTACAAGAGAGCATTAAAAAAAAATCTGTTCGTCACCAAGGTTAAATAATTAGAGTAGTCTATCACATTAAGGGGACCTCGGTTCAACTCTGATTGGTGCTGACGACGGTGTTTACTCTTTATATACTTGTTAGTAATATTATCAGATTAATTAGTAATCTAGGAACTAGATCTTGACGTATTCTTTAATAAGTAAGGTTAGTTTGAAATCCGTGTGCTTTTATAAGTAATCTGTATATTTAAAATATATACTTCAATTATCACAATATTTAATTTATTTTCATTTATTTGAGGTGTTTAACGTGAACTTTCTGAACCGACTGATTATCACACGACTTATAGATTAACTTAAGCCGTTAATTAATCATTGTGTGAGGGTAAGTCCATATTCATCAATGATACATTTTTGGTTATGCCAGGAATCGAACCTGGGTCCCATAGCTCAGTATACGGACACGCAACCGACTGAAATAAGGTGTAAGACAACTAGTTCAATACAAATATGGTTTTTACAGTCTTTATTGATTATTTGGTATAAATCAAATTGTAGAAATGGTTTCCCCTGACAAAGGAAATTAAATTTTATTTCCAGTCCATACAAAACAAAACGCGTGCCACGAAGTAGGACAGGCAACAGATTTATGTATATATATATATATATATTTATAAATAAATTAATCAGTTTAAACACTCTCTTGATGTCTCAAAATTAATCTACCATTGTTTCAAGCTGTTGAATGTATTATACGGAACCGACAACGTTATTATTCTACCAGTGATTAAGCTCGAAATTTTATATAAGTTTCCGTGAATGTGTCAAGCTAGGTTGTATACTTAGAATTAATGAATTAGCTATGCATGCTTACGACCACAAACTGGGAAAACCTCTGAATGCATTGTTATTATTTTTATTACGTGGGAAAAGGAAATATTATAAAATGAATGTCTCACAGGGATTTCAAAATAGTAACTTGTATGAAACAATCGTAAATACTTTATCATTTCTTATTTTATAGTTTGAAATAGATTTAAAAAACAACAACAGGTTTTTAGTAAAAGTGCCTAGTGTAAGCCTGCAAGCAAGCTATACCGGCCGAGCGGCCGCCACCGTTAGCGACGATTATGCCAACATTTGCGGATAGAAGGTGTCATGTGGTAAACACAACGAGTCCTCAGGCGTTAATCTCAGTTTTATAGACTGGAACTGATACTTCTTTATTCAAAGTATCTCCTAATTTGTCCTCACAAGATTGAGTTTGACCCCGTTACAGAACCACTGCTTCACAGATAAATCTTAGAAGCGCAGAGGATCGAACCCGGAACCCTTGGATCTGTAGCCAGGAAATCTTACCAATAGACTAAATGCGGTTATTTAACTACATTTAAGGTGACCTGGTGGTTTAGGGGTAAGGTGTCAGACTACTGTGCTGAGGGTCCGGGGTTCAATCCTCGGTCCCGGCAAGGATTTATCTGATTGCCAAACCCTTCCTTCACCTCTGACAAGACATCTTGTGAATGTGGGGAATACCAGGCCTCCACCGTGGTTCGGATTCCACGTTAAACTGTAGGTCCTTCATTTCATCTCACTATCACCCTACCATTACACATTAGCGTAAGTGCGTTTAACCCGAACGGGTAGTAAGACGCGGTGCTAATAATAATAATAATAATAATAATAATAATAATAATAATAATAACTACATTTAAATAAGTTTTCCTCACAAAATCTTATTTGTTAATAATTTAAACAATCTTAAAACACAAGTTATAAACTTAATTGAAAATAAATGTAACTTTTTTTTTCAACATTATTTTTTTTATATAGAAAAACATTCCTATTTTATCCCTTTATTTGAGGTACGCTCACTTTCTGAACGAAATGATATCAGCACACAGCTTAACCTATAAAGTAACTTAAATCTAGATCGGATACAGCGACCCGTTCGTAAACTCATTACTTTGAAAGAATAAACCCACATTTCACCAATGATACATTTTTCAGACGTGCTGAGAATTGAACCCGAGACCCTTAGCTCAATAGACAGACACACTACCGACTGGGTTAAGGTGTTTGACTAAAGAAAATTAAACATTTAAGCCATCCCCTTCTTTAAGGCCCAAATAGAGGGAAGGATAATTTGCTAAACACATGAAAAATATAGAAATAATATAAAGTAGTAATAGGTGAAGATAAAAATATCCACATCAATGATAGCATGGCCTGGGTTGCCGGTAATGGGAGATCAGAGTTTTAATCCCAGTTGGGTGTATTTTTTTTACTAAATTTTCTTTTAAAATATGGGAAAATATCTTCTATAACTCTACCTTCCTCATCCCTACTACATTAGAGTGTTTAACTTAAATGTATGCGCATATCCCGAAATAACACAAAGACGTAACGGAAAATAAAAAGTCTCGGACAATCTCGCCTTAAATGTTTATCATCGATGAACACAGTCAAATATTGGCTTTAGTTAACTGTTTGTACAGCGTCAAGTTATTTCTCAAGGGGCCTACTCCCACTATGTGTCAATAACCACCTGGTAATTTTATTTGACAAATGCAATCTGCATTATGTTCTAGTGTTCATTGTGAAACTGAGGTACTTTGCTTTGTACACAAGTGGTGTAGAGAGATTAATAGGAAGAATTACACTGTCAATTATAATGTAAACAAATGCATCTCAACAGCTACTCGTAAATTGGAACTTGACTTTTATCTTTATTTAATAATTTTCTATTCAAATTTCAAGATTCTCATGACAAATATTCAAGAACTGTTTAGATTACTATGTGTAGAAATTATATTAAATATATCTAGTTAAGCAATATTTTATTTATTTTTGCATACATTTTTTTCTTTAAATTTTTTAAATACACACTAGTTAGGAGTTCGAATTGTTCCGAGCAATTCTCAATTCTCGCAACAGACCGATTATCCAAATGCAACGACCGATATAAACGCGCCAACGACTTTTATAAGGATATTATTATTATTATTAGCACCGCGTCTTACTACCCGTTAGGGTTATACGCACTTACGCTAATGTGTAATGGTAGGGTGATTGTGAGATGAAATGAAGGACCTACAGTTTAACGTGGAATCCGAACCACGGTGGCGGCCTGGCATTCCACACATTCACAAGATGTCTTGCCAGAGGTGTAGGAAGGGTTTGGAAATCAGATAAATCTGTGCCGGGACCGAGGATTGTACCCCGGCCGCCAGCACAGAAGTCTGACACCTTACCCCTAGACCACCAGGTCACCTATATAAGGATATGGATGGCTTCCTCCCTGGGTCGACAAAGCGTACTACTTACTTAGTTAAACGTATTGAAAGTTATTTTTTCTAACACATACTTATCGGCATGGACGTTGTTAACAATATATACATTTGTATTTATATAAAGTTGTTTGTCCAGAAAATATGCCGTGTTTGAAAAGAAAGTACCACAATTTAATTTCTATTATTTATTTATTTTCCATGTTTTGGATTTTTGCTCCTTTTTTGAGTGGTTCTTCTGCGTTAGTCCTAAATTTAAGATTTGTATCTCATAAGTAGGTTCCTAAAATCTTCTGGACAGATTAACAACGCACCATTAGTTGTTTTTTTTATTAATATAGGCTAGATCTTTACATTCCAGGTAAAGCTCACTGTGTGTATGTGTGTGTGTCGTACACAAATGTATACAAACAAAATTATATACGATATCTAGATTGATGAATATGTGCAGTTGTTGAGCCTGATCAATCAGCTGGCGGGATATTTTTAACAGATTTTCTATTAAGCATCAGTGAGGCGTATGATTGACCAAGTTAAAACTCTGTCACCGGTGATTATTTCTGCTCTGAAATAATCCCTACGTCGGCTGTTTTCTGTTCATGTGGAAGAGGCGGTTATTGATACGAGTAGTCAACACCGTTATGCCATAACCGTAAATAAATGTTTTAAAAAGTTCAATAGGATTGATCCCTCTAGCTTTTTTTTTTTTTTAATATAGGGTCAAATGTATTGTTTCCTTCAGGCGGTCAAAGAAAAAGCAGCGACGCGAGAACATTGGCTCTTTGGGCTATATACATTATTTATTCACAAAAGTGTGAGTGCCAAAACTTTTTTTGATGTTGATTATTTGTCATGGCTCTACTTTATTAGATTTATAAATTTCTATTTGAATAGCTTACTTGCTTAAATTCACCAATACTGTGACTTTAAGAACTTGAAATTTGGCAGGCAATGATATTATATACTACCGTCATTTTGACTTTCACCTCAAAATGGTTGATGTGGGGATATAGGTAGGGGACGTGAGAAAAGCTAACGGTTTTTTGCAGTTTTTATAGCAAAACTCTTTCCAGGCGAAATATATCAAATTCAGTAGGAATATAAGAGTTTAATTTTCTTAACAAGATGATCTTAACAGGTGTTCTTGAATATTTGTCAAGGGTATCTTAGAATTTATGACAACCTTTTCATTTTCATTTAAAAAGTTTTTAATCTAATTCCGCTATAATCCTGACAGATATTCAACAACTTTTAATATCACCATGTGAAGAAATTAAACTTTATTTGTTTATTGAGGCAATATATTTTTATCTTTGATAAAACAATAGTTTTGGTATAAAAACTGCAAAAACACTGGCCTTTTCTCGCGTTCCCTACATCCGCACCTTAAGTTATGACTTTACAACATTGAAATGTTGGAAACTTAAAGTAAAATATTTTTTCCAGACGACTAGAAAACGTATTTTAATGGTGATATCTCTATCATAAAACAAAGGGTACAATTGTTTTTTATTCCCCTAACACACAAACATGTCAGACTTAGATTAAATCTAGTGTCATATGTAATGCAACGTTCTATTAAAATAAAATAAGTAAACTGAATTAGCTGAGAAGTATTAAGGAAACTAGCAAGTATTTATTTTATTTTAGGATGGGAAATAACACTTTCTTAAAAACTTTGGGAATTAAAGTATACTATCACATTTATATCTCTTTGAGTCGCGATTGAATGGCCAAATGGTCTAAGACGTCATTCTCACAATAAACTGGACTTCCGATGGCGGGGATATCGAGGTATGAATCCCGTTTGGGTGCACTGCGGGGAATTTTTCATGACTGATTTTACACTCTCCCTACACATATATGCTTGTACATTTCCTTTTAAATTCAACCCTCCTCTTCCTCAACTCAGTGTATAATTTAGTACATAAGGTACAGCCTGAAAGTATAGAAATAAGTGGTGCTAAAAATTAACTTTGTGTTTAATATAGTGTGAGTGGAATGCCAGGCCTCCACCATGGTTCGGATTCCACGTTAAACTGTAGGTCCTCCATTTCATCTCACAATCACCCTACCATTACACATTAGCGTAAGTGTGTATAACCCGAACGGGTAGTAAGACGTGGTGCTAATAATATCAATAATAATAATAATAATAATATAATAAATACAAACATATATTTTTTGTGGTCAATATTGATCATATTTTATTATATTATTGTTATAACATGACTTTGCGTGTATAATATATGAAAATTGGTTTAGTGAATTTGAAACAGTTTAACTAATCTCTTCATCATCATCAATCCAATGGATATTCAGCCACCTTATACCATGTGACCATCGGGGAGAGTTGTGACAACTTCTCTGGAGGTAAGGGGGTGTACATATAAGTACAGGTACATGGAGGTCGTAAGACAAAGCTACAATAAACACCTTTAAAACTAGTCAACCCATCTTGTTTGGGGATTGGCGATGGATACCATTATTTTGTTATTAATTACCCCCGATGATTGCCCAGCCTTGAATAGTAATTACATTTCTAGGAAAGTTCCTCAAAATGGTGAACTAGTTCAAATTAAAAGTTCCATCTCCAAAATATGAACTTGTTCAAGTTATCATAGTATAAAATTAACTTTAATAGTCAAAGATCATCTAAAAAAAGTACCGGTGTAGTCCCTTATTTACATTTTCCTTATTTATAAATTTAGTGTGAAAATTGTAATAAAAGAAGGTCAAAGTTTTATGCGAATTCGTGTTACGTCTTATTTGAATTTGTTTTACAGTAATAATTGTAATAAAACTAAGAAGCTGCAAAAGATAATCAGCGAAGGTTTTCTTAACGAAGGGCCAAAATTAGTTCACTTTCAAGCGCAAAATAAACTTGGTTAAAAATTATTCACTTTGTTTTAAGGGACTACCAGTGCTACTGTTTGTGTTAGTTAAATAAAGTTTAGTAAAGGGTTTGAAGTATTTCCGAGACAGCAAAGATATAAACCACAATGTTTATTTTAAGTGGTAACTGTAGAAAATACATACTGTATAGAATATACTTTTTTTTTACAACTGGACCCGTAGTGCCTAAACCTTTAAATATACAAGTCATCATATATCTTGAACAGTCTTAAAACCAAGAAAATCAAATTTCTTAAAGGTCTTTGACAAAGTTTGACATCAAGAGCTTATATGTTAACTTAATTAATTATGCGTACCAATTAAATATTCACAGATTATATCCTACTTATCCTAAAACCGCACATCTACTGCCATAAATAATTCCCCTTAAAAAATATTTCATCCACTTTCCGGAGTCCCACAAAGATCTGTCATTTTTTTGTTGCACAAAGTTCTCAATATGCAGAAGACACAACTTTCTCGATTCCTTTGGGACACTATTAACTATCAACAAACTACTAGAGTGTCAGATATATAACACTTATTTAACGATGACAGTTAATAACTTTTCAAAAATTCAGAAAAAATTAATCATACTTTTAGGCCTAACTAAACACAAACTTCGATCTTGCAAAAACCCAGATACATTTAAAGTTCTTACTGAATATCATATACTAATATCAAGTTTAAAATGAAACATTTCAGTGTAATATTTTACTAATATCTATAATTTAAATGGAAGACTCACCTAAAAATACTTTTAAATGATTTAACTTATGAGAAAAACATAAATACTATATCTGGAGGTTTTTATAAATCTTCCAAAAGCTTTTACTTTCCAGTATTATTGACCTATCCATGCTTATCCAGCCCAAATAACTATTAATTTCAGAAATCAAAGCAACATACTTTGGAAAAAAAAGTTGTCAGTTTGCCAAACTGAATAAATTTGGCCATACGATTACACAACTTTAACTTAAAGACCTAAAGTTTTCACTCAAATGTGTGGCTTTAGGAACTAGAAATATGTCAGGCAATCATATTAGACAAAAATGTGACTTTCACCTTAAAATAGTTCAATTTTAACTTTATAAAATCGGAGTATTGAGAACGTTGAGTCAAAGTATTTAGACCAGCCCATCAGGAAAATTATTTTTATTTTGGAGTTTATAATCTATCACAGATATAAGATAAAAAGCCGTGAGTCATATTTTAATGTACCCTCCGTTTAAATTGAAAGGTAGAAAGCTTACCATGCATCGTTACTCTATGGCGTAGCATATTAGATAGGGCCATACTATAATCCGTCAAGGAAAGACTGCTACTATTCAGATTAAACCTAGTGTAATGTACTGTACATGATTATTTTTTGTGTAAAGTCAATAGAATATGCAGTGGTAGCCTCGGGAGCTGGGCAAGCAGCTTTGGATTTGTAACCGCGGGTAAAAATGTTCCAAGGCTTGTATTTTTTTATTTTTGGTCTTTAAATTCTTTAACTAAATGATTTTAGTGTTTAAAAGCTACAGTAGCCCCATGGCTTCTTTGGTGCTGACTGACAGCTGACGGCTTTGAAAAGCTACCAGACAAAATTATGTATCCCTACGCCGAACTAAATGATCTGCAAAAACATGTGTTTAGCAGCTGTCACTTCTGACAGTCAACATTTAGGTATATACCTAAATGCTGACTGTTAGAAGTCAACACCAAAGAAGCCATGGGGCTACTCTACTGAGAACCTTCAGAGGCGGCGCGGCAAGGCAAAGGACAGGAAGAAAATTTCAATTTGGTCGACCTCGGTGCTCTTGTAGTAAAGTAATAAACTCAGGACTCATTGTTAGTGGGTTCAAACCTGGCCGGGATCGATGGATTTTCCTTGAACGATACAAATTCATAGCACAACTTCTTTCGGAGGGGATTGAAGCCTTCGGTATCATGTTGATTGTGGCTTGTAAAAGAACCCTGGAAGGGATGTTAAAATACCTTTCCCAGAAATATTGGTTGGCTCTTTCGCTCTCACTCGTATAAATTATCGTATGTTGATATAATCAGTCGGTTCAGAAAGTGCTCGTTAAATATTTCAAATAAATTTAAAAAATAATTAAAATTTCTATTCACATTGCCATATTGTCATCAAAAGTATTTTCACATAATTATTAAGTTTGCAAATACGTGTACTTGATGTGTTAACTGTAAATTAAATGTTTTTGTAGACAAACATAATTATAGAAGCTAAATAATATATTGATTCTTTTGAATGTTCATTAACACTTCACTGTTCTTATTTTGAAGAGTTAAGGCGGGGATGTAGGATATGAGAAGAAATGGCCAGTGTCTTTGAAGTTTTTATGGCAAAACATTTTTTGACCAAAATAAATAAAATATTGCTCCCGTACAAACATAGAATTTAATTTTCTTCACATGATGACTTCAACATTTCTTGAATATATCTCAAGGTTGTCCTGGAATTTAATGACAACTTTTTCACTTCATTTAAAAACGCTCATGAAAGATATTCAGAAACTGTTGATATCACCGTGTGAGGGAAATTAAACTCTGTTTGTATTGAGGCAATATTTTATTTATTTTAGCCTACAAAATGTTTTGCCATAAAAAATGTAAAAACACTTTCCTTTTCTCACGTCTCCTTCCATCCCACCTTAAGGATAACTTATATTATGAGTCATGGTGTTGAACCAAACAATAGCCATACAATCACAAAAAAGATAATTTTCTTTAAAGTTTATCATGACTTTATAAGGTTTTACCCCCAGTCTGTTTTAGTGTTCGTTTGGGTTATAAGCATACGTTAGTGACACTATATGAATATGGATGAATAAGATAGGAGTTTAGAGGAAAAGTACCTGCATTTGCGTGAAGGCATAGTGGCCATCCCCTTAGGAAAAAAATTGGATTGCGTGGTTACCCCTGGCAACGCTTTTCTTTTATTCAAACAGACAAAAAACAATATCTTAATTTTATGTCTTCTGACCCAATTTTTAAATGATTAAAAATAATCAAATCCAAAATTTAAAATTCCGGCTTCACTGTGCATATATGTTCATGCACAGAGGATACTAATTTTTAGATTTAAGATCTCTGCTTCCAGTAGATATCTCGCAATACTCGTGGCAGACATTCACACAAACTCTTCATTTTATTAATATAGATATGCTAACTGCAGTCCATGTTATTGTAATATAATCTCCACTCTTCTTTGGTTACACTCAGTGAAAATCTCTAAGGTATCTTCAGGTCAAATGATTATAATATAATCTTCACTCTTCTTTGGTTAAACTCAGTGAAAATCTCTAAGGTACCTTCAGGTCAAATGATTGTAACATAATCTTCACTCTTTCTTGGCTACACTAGGCGAAAATCTCTAAGGTATCTTCAGGTCAAATGATTGTAACATAATCTTCACTCTTCTTTGGTTACACTCAGTGAAAATCTCTAAGGTACCTTCAGGTCAAATGATTGTAATATAATCTCCACTCTTCTTTGGTTACACTCAGTGAAAATCTCTAAGGTATCTTCAGGTCAAATGATTATAATATAATCTTCACTCTTCTTTGGTTACACTCAGTGAAAATCTCTAAGGTACCTTCAGGTCAAATGATTGTAATATAATCTCCACTCTTCTTTGGTTACACTCAGTGAAAATCTCTAAGGTATCTTCAGGTCAAATGATTATAATATAATCTTCACTCTTCTTTGGTTAAACTCAGTGAAAATCTCTAAGGTACCTTCAGGTCAAATGATTGTAACATAATCTTCACTCTTTCTTGGCTACACTAGGTGAAAATCTCTAAGGTATCTTCAGGTCAAATGATTGTAACATAATCTTCACTCTTCTTTGGTTACACTCAGTGAAAATCTCTAAGGTACCTTCAGGTCAAATGATTGTAATATAATCTCCACTCTTCTTTGGTTACACTCAGTGAAAATCTCTAAGGTATCTTCAGGTCAAATGATTATAATATAATCTTCACTCTTCTTTGGTTACACTCAGTGAAAATCTCTAAGGTACCTTCAGGTCAAATGATTGTAACATAATCTTCACTCTTTCTTGGCTACACTAGGCGAAAATCTCTAAGGTATCTTCAGGTCAAATGATTGTAACATAATCTTCACTCTTCTTTGGTTACACTCAGTGAAAATCTCTAAGGTACCTTCAGGTCAAATGATTGTAATATAATCTTATAATTTCCTTGAATACATTCGATGACAATATCTAAGGTATATTAGATTCTCTCATCTGTTATACTCAGCGACAACCTCTGGGACCCTGTGGTTTGAATTTTTAAGTGGTTGAAGATTTGATCTTAATGATCATGGGTGTTACATTTAACTTTAGTTCCATATTATTATAAACTCAGGAATTAAGCACTAATAGTTCCCTAGACTAACTATAATAGCCTTGAATAATATAGAATTTTACAATATTCACAATAGCAGGAATAATGTTTAGAGCTTATTTTGTTTAATTGGATTATATGTTGAATCTTAAAGGCCTACATGACCCACTTCAGTGTTCGAACGGGCTAAGTGTCACTCTAGTGTTGGACTGGCCTGCCAATAACGTGGAGATTAAGGTGTCAATCCCGGTCGGGTCTAATGAGGGTGTTTTTTCTCAATGGTTTCCCCACTCTACTTCTATACAAATGCGGGTAAATTACCTTTCAAAAATGCTCCCTCCCTCACTCCTACCCTATTAGAGTAGTTATCACATAATATGCACTAACCTGAGCCGTTAGTACGACGCGGTGACAAAAAAAATCTTATATTATCATCTATATAGAATTATAAAACTTTAACTCTGCAGACTTGTCTATGAATGTTCCACACTGGAAACATCAACATTAGTGGAATTATTATATTTAAAATTATTATTATTCTTACCTCGATATATTCTCTCTGACCTAATTAGTTGGATCAATAAAGTTTTTTTTCAGGATGGGGTCCTTATCTAATAGTATTTAGTGACATTGTAAAGAATTATCTAACTATTTATATGTTAATAGAAAGGATATCATGACTGGTCTGTAAAGTAAAACAATATAAAAATCGGGGCACCTAATAATTATTTATATTTACGGTAGGTACTTAATCCATTAACAATTATTTTTGTGTCGAAAATAACTGTTTTTCATCAAGTAAATACAATAACCAATGCTCCAAAACTTGTCTATTATGATAAATAATTTTCTTTTCAAAAGAATTTTGAAGCTATAATAGCTTTTATTAACATTAAGAAAACCTGATAAAGAAATTACTTTTTTTTTTTACCACTGAAGTTGATTGTCTTTCTGAGCTATACGCATTTTACTCCAATGAGGTTGAGAGATAAGAAAGGTAGAATTTAAAACTTGAATTTTTGTAGAAGTAGAGTGGAAAACCATTTATGAAAAACCACCCTGTATACACCCAACTGAGATTCGAATTCACATTTCCTCGTCACCAGAAATACAGCTCAATATCAGAGCGACGCGTTATATCATGCGACTACCAATGCGGATGTTTTATAAATCTGATATATTAATAAAACATTAAGCTTACGTAACGTGAACATTTATAGAGAATTTTACTCCTTTAGAAACGATTTTGTGGTTTTTATTATTAACTTTTTCTTTTGCTCCACGTCTTACTATTCATCCTTACCTACTCATTTAATTACACTAATGGATGAGGGCTGTTTATATGTAGTTTTAACACACATAGTTCCTAAAGTTAGTTCACCATTCTATAATCTCCAGACACATATAAGATGATAATTTTAGAGGAAGTGTACTTGAGTTTACATCAAGTGAAAGGAAGAAAACAGTTAGAAAAAAAAATTATCTGTACATTCGGCAGAGACTCGAACCTTGACCTACTTCTCACCAGCAAACCAAACTAAATGAACTTAAAATTTAATCCACGTCCCCAGAGGTACAAGTAATTATTTATTTGCTAGCATATATACATACATTATTTGGTAATTAAAACAAAATCCTAAAATATCTTTACGTTGAAACTTCATTAGTTACTAGATAGCTGTTGCCCGCGGCTTTGCTCGCGTGGAAGTTGATTATATACAAATACGAAAATATACATATGTATTTACAGATTAATTTAATATATTACGTTACGTTGATGACCATAACTTGACCTCAGATCAAAAAAATGCAAGTCCGATACAAACTTTCACCCCCTTTTTCATCCCTTATTAAATAAAATTTCCAAAATTCCTGAAACACGTATTTATTTGTTTTAAGTCAATAACCGAAATACAAAATTTTGTTTATGTAACTTTCAAAATGACGGACTTTCATACATATTATCATACATATTATCATCCCCTATTTTGACCCCTTTGGGGTGGAATTTTCTAAAA
The DNA here is from genome assembly GCA_039000515.1 of Timema cristinae. Lineage (NCBI taxonomy): Eukaryota > Metazoa > Arthropoda > Insecta > Phasmatodea > Timematidae > Timema > Timema cristinae. Next base: position 24,027,161 of record JBCFYV010000024.1, read on the forward strand.
TCCTTTCTTAGTGGGTGCCTACATAACAAAATGAATATACAGTCCGAATTTCATGCTTGTAGCCTTGATAGTTTGCGCTCGGCGATGATGAATCAGTCAGTCAGTCAGTCAGTCAGTCAGTCAGTCAGTCAGTCAGTCAGGACATGTTATTTTATAAGTATAGATTATTTGAAGAATAAAATTAATACATTCTTTTAATAAAGTACTATCATTTCTCCTGCTTTAGTTGTAACGTATTATATAAAACTCAAGTGTCTTTATTTTATAATAGTGAAAATTACGAGAGAGAAAAGTTTTGAGAGGTGTTTCAACGAGGAAATAAGTTTTACCTCGTTATAAATAATATTAGTAAGCAGTCTGATCTCGTAAGTGTTCTCCACGAAAACTTATATTAGACCTACTGTGAAGTGTGCACAACTCAGGCTTTTAGGGAAGCCAACGTATACGAAAATTTGTAAAAACCCTTATTTCACAGATAATTGATGATATATATATTGCAAATTGTAATTTTTTGAATATACTGAAATGAATGTGATTTAATTTTACAATAGTAATCCTTTCTTCATGATAGTACAATTAACGAGTATCGCGTGGAATAGATAACTCAGTTTTTTTTACAGTGTATCACAAGTTTTTAAGTGTTTATGTGTACCATGTTTTAAAAATAAAGAGTATTCCTAGCCTTTAAATATCAGATAAAGGTTCTAGATGTTAGTTAAAATCCCCAAATTATATCTAATATGAAAATTTATATTCTTGTCAGACCCAATGTCAACCTATTTTATGGGTATACATTGACAAATGAGGACTTTAAAAAAATGTGTTGACCTTAGGATGTGCAACTGCTCTTAAAATTACAACCGTTTTTACCGGAAACCAAAATGGCCACTTCTTTGCCCTCTCCCCCATATGACTTTCCAGGAGGAATCCCTTGAGACCTTACCCGAAAAATTCCCCCTCCCAACCCTCTCCGCCCCCCTCTCCCTCTCCAGACGCATTTCTGGAACCGTTGGGGCTACGAAGAGCATCTTCCTATGGGGGTACCCCTTGAGACCTTATCCGAAAAAATTGCCCTCCCCAGCCTAGCCTAGCTCCCCTCACCCCCCAGACACATTTACGGACAAATTCACCCATTCTTTTCCAGCACCCCCTTCCACCCTTAGACGCATATACGAATTGTCTGGAGCTTGGGGACCCATCTTCGGTTGGGGTTACCGGTCATTAAATTAATGGAATTTTCTTTTATCTCATAAATATCTTACGGGGAAAATATTCGGGTATAAGAATTTACTTTAAACTATTTACTATCATGACCTAATAATAAATGCCACCGACGTCATCTTCATTTAGTTGTATTCTTGATTTAAATATACAGTGCAACACGAATAGAGATGGCGTTGGAATATCTATGGAAAGTTTTTTTTTTTTAGTCATGGAGTGATTGTTGTAATTAAATAGTCTAACAAAAATAGAGATGGTCTTAGAATAGCTATGTAAAGGTAGCTTCTTCAATGTTTTGTTTGTTGTCTTTGAAGATTACTGAAAATATCTACATTGTTTATTTTAATACACAAATAAAAGCAGTAACACACGCTATGGTTGGCTGGCTATTGTGATTGATTGAGATTTCTTCCTGCCTTAATTATCATTTCATTGCATTTTTTCTACCCGTAATTGGTCTAGATTTATAAAATAGTGAAACGCCAAAGAAGAGGATATCTTCGAATCTTATTTTCTTGAAGTTGGGAATGGAAAAGCGTCTTCTTAAAGGAACTTGAATCGGTACTCTTAGTACTTCATCCTCAATTTATAAGAGAAAGATCTGTGAAAGAATTTGTTTACAACAATTTGGAATCACTGATTCAATATGACCAAACTATCGATCATTCCATTCTTGTGCCCAAGAACGATGACTGCGAAAATCAATGCTGGCGTTATTTCGTGCCTCCCATCGAACTTATATCAGTATTGACACGGACGATTCAGATAAAGCCCTTAATCACGTCAACTTTCCGACAAAATTTCTCAACAGCATCGAAGTTAGTGGTCTTTCACACCATAAGTTGTGATTTAAGGTCAACTCAGATACCATTCTTATTAGGAATCTTAACATTAGAGGACTCATCAACGGAATGAGAATTCAGGTAATTCAAATGGCCACTCACAGCATTGACTGAAAAATTCTCAATGGAGCTTCAAGGGCGATCGTATAGGAATAACTAGATCCAAGCTTTCTCTGTCACCCGAAGTCCTCCCATTCAAATTCCTTCAATCTTAAATCCCTGTAGCATTCATTTTCGCCATTACAACCAACAAAAGTCAAGATCAAAGACTTGCCACAGTTGAACTTTATCTACAGAATGCAGCCGTGGAACACGGTCAACATTACGTCGATATTAATCTTTCTTGGTCTCTTAAAGGAGTCGAGATCTTTATCGAGAAACGAATAGATGGCGAACAGAATATCTTGCCATAAGGCAAAATTCTAGCAAATAATGTTGTATACACTGAAGTTTTCTCAAACACATTGTAAAAATAAATGCCACAGATGTGTGTTACAAATTTAGCATTTTTAAATAAATTTTCTTTAAAACTAAAATTTGCGTCTCTTTGTGTCTTGTTATTTGAGAAAAATCTTTAGTTTATTTAGTTTGGACAAAATCTTTATCAAATAAAATATTAGGTTTTTTTTTCAATTTTACCCAAGTATTGGGCAATTGGTTTATGGGTTTGCTATAAAAATAAATGGTACGTAACTCCGCACGGACTTTCTCACTCTATTGTTTAAAAATGGAGATATTTACTCAAAACTCGTAATATATTATGTGAAACGGAATAATATACACTAGCAAACCAAACATAAATTGCACTATAACTATGTAAAAGATTTTTTGAGTCCTGGTTTAAAATTTTATAATTTTACTTTTAAAGAATTAATGTCCTCATTTGTATGTTTGGACCGATAAAAAAAGATCAATATTGAGTCCACAAGGGTCAACACTTCGTATTAAAATTTCAATTTCCGGTTAAAATTTTCGATATTTTATTAGGTGTTGCAAATCTTCATATCATCGAATTGTATTAAACTCCTCATTTATAAATTTTGACCAATAAAAATTGTAAATATTTACTATTGAGTCTAAAATAAATATAGATCATTGTTGTACAAACATTTCTCTTGAGAGGCTTAGGAAAAACAACATAGACTTTTAGAGACTTACTTATATTTAATTACTCAATTGCATTGGATAATTATTGCGTTAAAATTTAAGTAGTATCTCTTTACAACTAAAACTCACAAAATTGTATTAATGTATTTGCCAATATCTCAGAAACTGTTGAATTTATAAAAATATATTTCATATAAAAGTTTTTATTTTTAACATTACTACAATTTTGCAATTATAAGTTATTATAGTATCTCAAATAGTTGCGGAGATACGGAAGTTTCTGCTTCTGTAGTGTAACCTAAAATTCATTTTCCCATGAAAATGAAAATAGCCAGTTTATTTATAATATTAATCAATGGCCTATATACGAATTTTAATCAAAATCGTTAGAGCCAATTTTGAGAAAATAGATTTGTTCTCTTTTCACCTTTTATTAAACTACTCTTAATTTTAAGTTTAAACAGACACACAGACAGACGGCGTTGTAAGAACACTTTTTTAGGGTTCGAGAGGTCATGAGAGGTCAACAACCATCAACATTTCAGGTTAGATTTATTTTATTTTATTTATTTTGTTTTCAAAAAGTTAAAAAATATATATATCTGCATATAGCTTGAAAATTATTGGTTTTATAAAAATATGCTTGAAATAAAATATTTGTATTATAAATAAACCTACATATTTGTAACGATATGTAATTTCATATCTCAAATAGTTAGGAGATATTATAAAAAATATAATTTACGCGTCAGACCGGAGCCCCTAAAGTCATTTTGCCGAAATATTGAGAGCAGCCATTTCGTTTAGGAAACTAATAAATGTTTAGAAGTGAAATTTAATAAAAATCATTAGAGCCGATTTTGAGAAAATCCACTTTTTCTCTTTTTGCCCATCAATAAACTACCATTAATTTTAGGGCTGGATATCTAATTCCAAAAACACCTCGGGGAAACCTTATGAAAACCCTAGATACCAAGTTTTAGCCCAATTGTTAAAATAGTTTAGGTTCTAGTTGGAGGTACAGACAGACGGAAATTCAAAAACCAATTTTTCGGATTTGGGGTTCATAAAACGTCGAGATTATCAAAATCTCGAGCTCTATTTTTTTTGACGATCACAATAATTTCTATACCTGTAAGATAGTGAGAAAGTAAAAACTAAATCAATTATCCCTTTACTCAAACAGTGGCAGACAGGAAATGCATTTTAGAATGATTGTAAATTCATAAAAAGTTAGTACATCAAAACAACAGTCAGTTTCTTTTGACCCACACACCTATTCACCTCGTTTAAGGCATCAATCTCGCCATATAATATCTCGGACAGGGTTTGAGTCTCATTCTAGTGCTTTATTCTTTAGAAACACTTTTTACACATTGAAATGAACCAGTTTTTCCCAAACTGTGTTACTAGAAGAATTTCAGGAGTACCGTATTCTCACTGAGTTTTACTAGTCCTAAAATACTATTTTTTATATAGTAGTAGGTCCGTTATAAAACTAAAGTTGAGTTTGAAGCGATGTCAAGGACTTATTTATCTAAGCTTTATTTTCCCTTTGTTATGGCTTTGTCTAGCTAACCACTAAATCTTGGTTAAAATTTGAAAATAAGTTTTGTAATTTAAAAGATAGTGGATATTTCTTATAGAAAGCTGAAGATGTCCTCGGGCAACCCTAATTTTGCCAAAAAGTTGACCATCGGTAAGGGTTTGAAAAAGGTTAACTAATTCTTGGGCCCGAATTGCACCTCCAGTTGAGGTAAAAGAAAAAGTTTGAAATAAACCCACACCAATGTTAAGAATATACAGCCACCCAGCTTAAACTGACCTTTGCTCTTTTTGCGACATAATTTGGTGCACTTTTCTAAAACAATCTTATCAATGCCAACTTAACCTAGCCAATAACTGAGCCAGGTAGATTGGCGGTGTTTAGGCGAACCTGGATACGTTGGTTAGGCTATGACACGAAAAGAAAACGCGGCTGACTAAAGTTTGAAAAACGCTGAAATGAACAAATTTCATTTTAATACATATTTCCTTATGTATTGAGAAAATTGTTTGAATCCTAAAGCAACGATTTTAAAGCTTTTTCAACTTACGGAACACCGAAAAAGGGCTTAAAATAAGTTTTAAGATTAGGTTTATAAGTTAAATACCTAGAATTCTAATCATTGTGCTATTTTTTAAAAAAAATAATGTCCATCACGAATTCCAAAAGATTTAAGTTTATTTCACTTTATTTTCTCTAATCTTTTCAACCTTCCACCAAACTCCCGCGGCACACCTGCTGATCTTTCATGGCACACTGGTTGAAAAACTCTGTCCTAAGGTAATAAAGGGTTTGAAGGGTATGATACTTAAAAAGAGGTTGCCCCAATAGACCGGAAGGGATGTCGAGAGAAAGAGAGAGAGACTTGTCCTGATTATAAAATAAGTCGATAGTTCACTCACAGCAAGCTCGTCCTTCGTTCCTGGTACCGTGAGCCATTGGTTAGTGCCGCCCAGAATTGACGTGTAGCGAGATTACTTGACACAGCTCTTCTTGTCGTGTTTATTTCGTTAAGGAAGTGTTGAACTTAGCGCAAGACGCCGAGTTAAGGGAGAGCACAGGATCACGAGCTTTCACTTAGCTGAGGAACAACCATACCGACACGATGATGGTGACTCCCTCTTCCCGTCTTTACCTGAGTTCAGTACAGTTTTCGTAGGAAGAACCTTCTCTGACAACTAGAAAAGCTATTAGACCTACTTTAACGTATTCATATGTCAGGTCATGTTAACTACAACCACTCTTGTGAGATATTATAAACACCTATAAAATAACACTAATAATATAGTTAAGGTGAGGATGCAGGAAAAGTGGTTTAAGGGAAATGTTTTTCAGTTTATATAGACAAACTTTTTTTTTTTTTCCATAATAGGTAAAATATTCGTCACATGGTGATATCAACATATTTTGTTGAATATATGTCATGAGCATAGCGGTATTAGACGAAAAAACTTTTTAACGAAGAGAAAAAGTTGTCATTAAATTCCAGGACAGCCTTGATAGATATTTAAAAACTGTTGATATCACCATGTGACTACTGAAGCAATATTTTATTTATTTTGGCAAAAAAAAAGTTTTATTGTTAAGACCTGCATAAACAATACCCGTAACTCACGTTATTTACATCTACACCTTAAATGTTATCAATGTTGGACACAATTTTTTTTTATAAAAGTTCCTTCCCACCAGAATCCTATTGAAATATTATCGTAAATAGGGCAATTAGTTCCACTATCAAAATAAATAAAGTTGATAATGTGCAACGGTAGCGCTGAAGCAGAATACTAGAGTTTCTGAGAGTTTAGTTTGACATCCCTAGCTCAGTTGGTATCGTATTTTTTAAGTGTGATCTTAGATCTTAGTGTTCGGTTCGAGAATAGCTACAAATGTATTACTGTGAAATATTATTTGTTCCCTTTCCCTAAATGATCTATTAATGGGCTAAGGTCTTGTTGCCCTATAATTAATTAGACAAAGTAGTTAATAAACTTGGCGCAAACTCTTAGGCATAAAACGAACAAACCATGCACTAGAGTATTTGGGGTGCTTCACGCCTTCCCAGCCAATGGGGTTGTCCGTAAATGTACACTCATGTTGTAGAGATGAGGAAGGTAGAATTGAGAGTGACTATACCCGCAGTTGCGTGGAGAACATCTTCAATACCCCCGACCAACATTCGAGCTCTTAACTCCCCGTCACCGAAAAACCAAACCCAAGATGTTAACGTCTTAACCCAAGTGCCCATCGATGACAGTTATATAATTTTTTAAAACCTCCATGGTCTGAGCCCACAAGTGGGCTATACTGACCAAGTGGCCACCAGCGTTAGCAATAATAGTGCCAATATTTGAGAATAGAGTTCAAGTGGTCAGCACAGTGAGAACACCGGCCTTTAGTCTCAGTTTTCTAAACAGGCTCTGCCACTTCTTTATTCACATAGATCTTCATTTTTCCTCGTGAGGCTTAGTTTGACCCCCTCCCAGAAACACTCCTCACAAATAGATTTTTGCAAGCGCCAAGGATTGAACCCGAGACTAATGGATATGTAGTCATGGACTCTGACCACTGAACCACATAGGCGATTATATACCGACTAAATCACTAACAATTATATCAATTTTTGCCTCTGTTGAGCACCTGATTATAACACCTGATGCAATTAATTCTCATTATGATTTTGGCCCGTAAATTTACTCTCAATTTAATTAGTTTATGAAACACACACATTATTTAATTTTCTCCGTGTACGAATATGTAACCTAACCAATATTAACACAAAATTAATCTTATTTTGTAACAATAGATTATCTATTCTAGTCTAACCTTTATTATTTCCCCACAAATAGTATTTATAAAGATGTTAAAAATTAATTTAAAAATGAATTATTCTGTTTGTTATTCCAAACCGAGGTTAAAAACGTTTATAAAAGCTACAGCAATGTTTATTTTTTTGCATTTAAAAAATCCTTGTTTACCTTGCTTCTAAACGAATTTGTTTGAGCTTCGCATGACAATAACCTATATCGAATTTCTTAGAAATGTATTTATAAAACAAAAACTAAAAAAATGAAAGTAGGTTGGACAGTATTATCTAAACATTTTCTTACTTTTGATAATACAATGGTAATACTATTCCATTTTAGGTATTGATATTATATTGAAGAATATTTGATAAAATACTTAATTATTTGTATTTATTATATACAATAATTAATTTGTTTATAATATACAAAAATGGCTTTATATTTTGGTATAGTATCTTTTTATTTCATTCTTATAATGTATCTGTATATGTTCGTATGATCATTCCTGTATCGGACATTGCCTATAGTAGAATTTTGGTAATAAGAAACTATTAGAAAATATAAACATGTTTCTTTTTGTGGTCAAGATTAGTAAAATTTTACAATATTATCAGTTTTATTTTATAATTGTTGATACTGTGTATAAAGAGGGAAAGTTGCAGATCACATGTCTTGACGTATAAACACATGTAAGTAGATCTGGATACTTTTAAAGCTGTCAGATAAGGTTCTTAATATTAAAATTGGACTATACAGAAAGAGGCCTCATTGCTCGAAGTCATGTATTTATTAGAGTAAACTAGTATCTTGATGAACTTTCACTAAGCTGCAGAGAGAGAGAGAGGAGAGTAGAGAGAGAGAGAGTAGAGCGTTGGAGTGATATTTCACCCAGCCACCAGTTGCTCCGGCTGTAAGGGTTATAGAGCCAACTCACCCTCTGATGGTCCTTCCTTCACCCCGTCGTAACGGAACGACTCGGATTTTCAGAGGGGGGGGGGGGGGGAAGATGGTGGGAAGAAAAAAAAATCCGGCACAAAACGGGTGAGTTGGCACGACCGACTCGAGAAGAAAGAAAAAGGACTTCTTCCATCGTATTTAGGGACGAAGGGGGAAGAAAATACTAATCACTTGCGTTTCCCAGACTATTCTAATCAAACTAATCCCTAATTGCTCACGACTAATGAGAACGGGCATGTTAACTAGTATCCCGTGGTTTCACCCTGGGCCGTTGCTCCGTACTTTCTAGTCTGTGGTTTCATGTCATTTCAGCGGTAGTTGGACCCATTCACACTCGTGTGACCAAACCCCAAAAGTTTTGACTTAGACTTAATATATGACATACGTGAAAAATAGATTTAATTTGTTAATGCAGGAACGTACCTAGTTTATTTATAGCCGAAAACTGAGAGAAAAAACTAAGTTTTAAATGTAATGTGTTATAAAAATACTAATTCTCTTTAATTTAATTTGCAAAAATATATTTTTCTTATTTAACTCAATATAAATATGTACTTTTTAAGAGTAAGTAGTATTTTTAAATATTAAAAAATGTAAATTTATGAAATTGCTTTGGAACATTTAAGCTACACTCTCTAAACGTGATATTGAACATGACTTACAAACTAAATTAATTAGGGCAATAGGAGGTCTTTACTTAATGTTATACAAGCATCCAAAAGTTAAGATATTTCTTAATTGAATAACAGGATGAACTCTTATACAAATAGTAAATATTGTTTATCATTTATACCCGAATACGAACCAAGTTCCTCTAGTATTAAAAGCTACCCATTTTGGCCACTTAATTATAAGAATGGTTTCTTTAAATTGCTAATAACTCACATTGGTGAGCACGCGGGCTGAAACGTGGACTAGTTCAATTGGCCTGGTTTACCTGTGTTGAAGTTTGAATCCCGCCATGCTAATAAGGTTCCACCCCCCCCCTCCTCCCTAGAGTAAACTAATTATAAGTTTTACGAGTAATTACTATCTTTTCAGGTTATAACGCATATTTGATAATTATCATACATGTATTATAGCTCGAAAATATAATGATACGTGGTGATTAAACCTCCTTAAATATCACACAACAGAACCTCTGCTTGAGATGAGAATACAGATTGTTGGAAGATGACCAGCATTCTATTTAGATTCTTGATCGGATCTTGAATTTAGTCTCAATGTGGCTAGAAAACCGATTAGATGCAAGTGATTAGGAGTTCACTAAAGTACGATCATAATAATGCCAATAGCACAATTTACTTTGAGTGTCTGTAAAAATAACACAGCTATTGCGACATAGCCCACTTCGGTGGCCGCATGGTCTCAGGCATCATTTTCGCAGTAGACTAGACTGCTGATTACATAGAGATTTAGGTTAGAATCTCATTCGGGTGTACTAAGGGTGTATTTCCCAAAATGGTGATTCCCTCTTCCTCCACGCAAATGTGGGTACACTTTCTATTAATATAATATCCTCATACCTAAAACCATTAGCGTAATTAGTAGGTCTACATAAGCCTATAACCCAAACATGTAGTCAGACGTGGTGCTAAAAAAACATTGCAACTTATATAAACATGTGTTAGAAATTCAATAATTTTAAATTATTAAAACAACTTGTGGACAGAATATTTACTAATGTAGAACTATCCACATGAAACAGGACCATTTAATGAGTTGATTAGTTTTGAGTTTACTTACTCCGTTTATAGATTGTAATGTCCAGGGGTGTTTTATTTATTTATTTATTTCTTTACACATACCCATCTTGTTTCTTACTGCAATATCAGTACCTTTTGTAAAAGAGTGCTTGCTAAATATTTGGCTCAATAGGCCTATTTTAGAATTGTAAAAAACAAGCACAAAACTTAATCATCACACTAATGATACTTAAGTGTGAACCGTTTGTGAATAGAAATAAATTATATCATTTAAAAGCTGTCGAAATCTTCTCCACAAAGAAATGAGCTGAGTTCCAATTTTTTGATTTTTTTTAGAATGCCCTACTGTCAATATTGCGATCCACAGCTAACATATACAATCCAAGCGTATAGAATGTTAAGAGTGCATTTTAATAAGTGAGTTAGAAATTTGAAATCGTATTGTAAATAAAATTGATGTGGAAACACACTTAGCTCGGATATTAAGTCTGTCCCGCTATTCATGTGACAACCGTGCAGGTTAGTTCAAATCGAAGCAAAATCTAGCCATAAATAAATATTTTTAGCTTCTTTAAACATACGAATAATTTCTAAAAATAATTTAAACTACTTAGTGGAAGGGAAGTGAGAAAAGGCCTATGATTTTGCAGTTTTTATAGAAACACATGTCTTTGTCCAAAATAAGTAGAATATTACTCCAGTTACATCGTTTAGTTTTATTTTCTTCACACGGTGATATCAACAGTTGTTGACTATCTGTCAAGAATGTCCTAGAATTTAATGACAATTTTTCTCTTAATTTAAAAAGTTTGTCATCTAATGCCATTGTGTTCAGGACATATATTCTCCAACTCTTGATATCAAAATGTGAAGAAAAATAAACCAAACGTTGCTACTGGAGCAAGATTTTATTTATTTAGGGCAGAAAAATATATTTTTCTATTAAAACTGTAAAAACCCTATATTTTCTTCGCGTCACTTTCCACCTCACCTTAAGCCCCGCAATAAACATTATATGATAATCACGATTTTTTTAATAACAAACTTGTCGTAAGTACAGTAAACTTTTAAAGAAATAACCTTATCTGACAGCTAAAAAAGCTACTAGATATAATTTCACGTATTAATAAACTAAATAATGTTTACTGCTACTATCACATTTGGTATTTACGAATATTATCAATACCTATAAAATAAAACTAATAGTATGGTCAAAGGTTATTAATGTTGACAGCAAAAAAAAAAGTGTTTGTATTTTCTAAAAGTTGCTTCCTATCAAAATCCTTGTACACTTCAACTGCTTTCATACCCCGGGAATACTAAATTTCAACTAAACCGGGATTCACACTAGTTTCTCAGTCGGCGTTTGTCTCTCAATATCTTGAACACGGCCGAAGACAACATAATTTCCAAAACTATTTTGGTAAATTTTAAATAAATCCGTGGTTTAACACTGACGCACTAATCCAAATGCCCCGCGATTGGTTTCCGGTGTCTCAGTATCATTTACAACTACTTTATTGAAGTATTTGTCACCTCTATACTTTATTGAGAGTTTTGTTTTACAAGACCAATGTGTTCTGGACACGTACAAAAAAAGGGCATCAAAGTTGCACCTGCTCGGAATTGTTTTTCAAAATGTCTGGCTATAAGACAGTGTTACGCCAAGCTTCATTAGAAGATATTCTAGTCGGACTCTGGTGCTGCATAGTTTTCAGAACAAGGGGAATTTATGATCCTCTAGCTAGCCAAGGTTGTTATCATATCACGATAATGGTGATTTGTTGGCTCAGACCCAAGAAACAGTTAAACAGGAAATGGGAGTTATAGGTGCTGAAAACTCTCGTCTTCTCGCACGGAAATTATACCACGTACAACATCTAGAAAACATGACAACGAGACGATTTAATCTACACGCAAAGCTACTACCTTTCACAAAAAAAATTTGTTTATATACTAATTTGTAGGTCAACCTTTTGTTAAGTGACACGAAGACTCTTAAAACTAATTAGTATTTACATTTTTTTTAGTACTCTTTAAAACAAGGATATACTGGCGACTTATCTGCATAGTTGGCAACCTTGGTTAAATATTAATTTTAAATAATATTAATTGATCTGATATTAACATCTACTCTTGTAATTTTTTAGATTTCATCAATATTAAATATTAATCAAACATATGTACAATCTGATCAATCCATACCTAAAAATATAATCTTTTTTATCAATATAATTTCATAAGAGGGATACTTCCGGTCTAAGCCTTAGCTAATATTCTGACGGGCAATTTATCATAAATTTGACCATATAGTAGTTCGCGACGTTAACTCAGTCTTTAGCGCACATGTATACTGAGCTAAGAGTCAAGGGTTTGATTCCTGGCATTGCCGAAAAATTCATCATTGGTGAAATGTGGTTCTATCCCCCGCCCCCCTTCTCAGTGGTAAATTAACGGCCGAGGGATGGATAATGTATCTATTATAGACTTAAGTGCGTTTATAAGTCGTGTGAAGATGTAATCAGTCGTTTCAGACACTGCACGTTAAATGAATAAATTTAAAAAAAATGACAATAGAAACGTGTTGTAATTTTACGACATTTACATACGTTTATATCAGGAAAATCCAAAATTAGGAATTGAAACATGGAAACAAAAGGGGAACCTATATCAGGTTAAAAAGTTAGTTTTGATTGAGGTGACATCACATTTTGTTTAAATATATTTACTAAACAAGGCTTTGTAAAAATATTAAAATACATAAAGCTTGATTCACAAGTTCGCTGAAAATAGAGAGCAGAATCTGTATGAGTATGTTGACCCATAATGTATTGCAAAGTAAACTTAAAAGATCTTATCATAAACATGTTTTATTTTCTAATAACTAAAAATGTATTTAGGTCACGGTCACGATGGATGTTTTCAAATTAAAATGGTGTGCCGTGGAACAATCCATTAAATCGATACACTCTTTTACCATAAACGGGATATTTCAAATCTCCTCACTAATCCAACGAATCTGTTGGCTTGCTTCTAGCTCTTCGGCGCATGCGCTTTAAAATGCGCATGCGCATTGATTAAAGATGGTTGGTTTAGAGATTTGATTGGTCCTATTATTTTTATTATTATTATTATTATTTTATTATTATTATTATTATTATTAGCACCGCGTCTTACTACCCGTTCGGGTTATACGCACTTACGCTTATGTGTAATGGTAGGGTGATTGTGAGATGAAATGAAGGACCTACAGTTTAACGTGGAATCCGAACCACGGTGGAGGCCTGGCATTCCCCACATTCACAAGATGTCTTGTCAGAGGTGAGGGAATAGTTTGGATAATCAGATAAATCTGTGCCGGGACCGAGGATTGAACCCCGGACCCCAGCACAGAAGTCTGACACCTTACCCTAGACCACCAGGTCACCTTGATTGTCCTCCCGTGCCGAAGCTCTCTGGAAGAGCAGAAGTATAGATGAGTTGAACTATTGCAGAACAGTTTGCGTCAATTAGACGGAAATATTAATATTGGTTTATAGATTGTTACGTGACCCGGTTTCTGTTCTGCGCTTGTTTTTCGCGAGTGTGTAAAGCCACAGCAAGTCACTTTGTTTCGGTGAATAATAGGCCTAGTATAATTTTAAACATGTCAATGTTATAATTCTCAAAATCAACCCACCCTCAACTTTGGCCAAGAGGTACTCAGCAGTTTGTTGCCATTATTTGGTAGGACGAGATTAGAATACCAGCCTTGTGGATTGAACGTGGTTTTATAATTATCCAATACGGGTGATCCTCTTCATACATATACGTATATCCTTTAGATTGAATCGTTAATTATCTTTTGTATTGAACGTACACTTTTTTTTTAACAATATTAATATATTTCAAACAATATGGAAAACCTTTACTAAACTGTTACTAGAATTGATGGTATAATGGTCTAAGGCAGTGGTTTTTAGACTGTGTTCCACAGTGGAGTACTAGGTGGTTCACAGAATGGGTCACAAGAGTAAACTAAATATAACGTGAAAGTCTCCAAGAGTACAAGTCCACAATTCAATGTTACTCTGACCTGCTTTTGTGGCCACATGGTCTAAAGCACTATTCTCGCAATGGATTAGACTGCTGAGGACGGGAGGTACTTGTATGTGTGATATGTGACTACATAAAATGCTTGTCAAGGGTCTACGTATGCATCAAACACATATCAAGTGGTACACGATTGGGAAAAGCATGATAAATATTAGTCTAAGGCGGTTTTCACACGGGACGGTTTCATGCCTTCACCGTGATTATAAAGTACACGGTTTAAATGAGAGCTTTCACACGTGATGGCAAGGCGAACATGCAATGGACGGCGGCGTATCTCGATCTAGGGACGGCCGCCACCGACTGCCCGATGGACGGCGGGGCGGGTATCTCGATCTAGGGACGGCCGCCATGCCGTGGACGGCGGGCATATCTGATCTAGGGACGGCCGCCGTGCCGTGGAGGCGGGTGTATCTCGATCTAGGGACGGCCGCCGTGCCGTGGACGGCGGGTGTATCTCGATCTAGGACGGCGCCGTGCCGTGACGCGGTGTATCTCGATCTAGGACGGCCGTGCCGTGGACGCGTGCCGAAATGGTCGAGATACGTTGCGTCTAATGCATCTCTTCACAAGCCACAGTGTTTCGCCGTCGGTCCGCACGGCGGGCTTGCTTCAGTCCCATGTTGTTAGTTGTATTGAATCGACGCTATGGATTCTGGAACAGAAATCGATGTCGAGGCATTAATAGCAAAAGTGTAATTGAGTCCAGTGCTTTGAGATAAAAGCTTAGAGGAGTGCAAATCTTGGCTTGAGTCATCGTCAGCTGAGAAAGTGGTTTGTGTTTTAATCAACTCAGAATTTTAGAGGACGAGAAGAAAAAGGAGTTTAATGCGCATAACAATTTCTTCCTTTGGTTCATGTTAGAACACTGAAGCATAACGGAGAAATGGAAACTGCAAATTGGATGGAATTCAACAAGGCACGGCATGCCATCACATGTGAAAGCCACTAACGTTCACAATATACTGATTTGATAGAGAAGGGGACGTTGGGGTTAAAATCCTGACTGGGTCTACCGAGGGTGTTTTTTTCTCTTAAAAATAGTTTTCCATTTTCCCCTCCACGCAAGTCCTTGTGCATTTTTTCTAAATTATACCTTACCAATCCCTAACTCATTAGTGTACATATGCGGATACGTACCGATAGTAAGACGTGGGGCACAAAGTAAACCTAAATCATATATACCGTTACTTATTTTTTATAAGCAAACAAGTCTTATTATATTGACGATTCGAAAGCTTATTTATCCGAGTCTCGTATGGACTGGAAAGCTTTGCCAAGTTTTAGTCTCAAGACGTAAAATAATACAAAAATGTATGATATAAAATACCAGTTCAATATTTTGAACTGGTTCTCCAATGTGTGCATGAATAAATGACAATGCTCAGTAAGCTAAGGTCAGCAATTTTTATTTATTTTTATGATAAACAATTTTTTTTCTACTAAATTTATTAAAGATAATTATTCATTAGACACGTTTAGTTTAATTTTTTACATTCACAGTTCTTGAACATTTGATATGGGCACCGTGGCATGCGAGTATACATTTATTAAATGAAAATAAAAAGTTCAACACAGATTATGCGATACTCATTACAAATATTCAAGAACTTTTGAGATTACTTTGTGTGGAAATGTTTTATTTACATTGGCCAAAAGGGTGCTTTTTCCCGACCGGAATTCGAACCCCGATCCCTCCGTCATTGGCAGTCTGGTCTCTTGAGAGGATAATATCTAGACCAATGCTTCTTAAACCTTTTCTAACACTTGATAATGAATGAATATGCAGCTGTCACTTTATACTGTATAGTTGATCAGTGTTATTTATCTGTGTACATATATAATCAATAACCATAAAATAACTATAATTAAATAGTAACATGCTATTAATGTTGACCACATAAAAATAGGTCTATATTTATAAAATGCTTTTTTTGGAGGAATCGGATGGTACCTTTTGGTACCTTCCCAGTGCAGACGTCCCATCGAAGAAAGACGTAAGCCACATGTTTGTTTAGATGGCATATTGCACTGCAATAAAAGGTGAAGTTATTGTTCGTCGCCTGGGTCAGCCAGCCTCCATGTATCTGACACCACGAACTATCTCTCTCTCTCTCTCGATCTATGATAGTTTGGGTAGCATGTTGCACGCTACTGCAATATATATATGACGTCATTTATGGCTTCATCTCTTCAGGGTTGTTTTACTACAAGACTGCGGAGATTGCGAGTGTTCACTTAGATGACTCGCTCACTTGGGGGTTTTTTTTTTGGTCAACGCGATTATTTTCTTATTTAAAAAAATACTAATACGCTCAAATGATAGTTTTGGACATTTTAGACTTGATTTCTGTCTCTATATTTTATTCCTTTAAGCTCTGCTAGGCGTTGATTTATCACTTAAGGTTTTTTTTTTTACAAATATACCATTTTTGACCCTCTTGATACACTTAGATAAATTATTTAGTAATAACACAATAGGATACAAGACCAAGGATAGAGGAGTCGCAGTAAGGATATTTTACTCCTACCCCATAGCCCGTATTGTTCTAATAGAATATTAAACATATTGCATAGAAATAAAAGCACTGAAAATGTGTCAAATAGTGCATTTTCTCAAGGTATACTTTTTAATTTATTATCTATTTTATTTAGCACCACGTCTTACTACCCATTCGGGTTACACGCTTAAGTACTAATTATGCTAATGGGCTAGTAATTGGGAATGTTGAATTGAGAGGAAATGAACCCATACTTGCGTAGAGGGAGATTGTAAAACCATTTAGGAAAAACTACCCCCAGTTCACCCGACTGATATTCGAACCTCGATATCCCCCTCCTCAGCAGTCTATCTCAACACGAAACTAACGCGTTAGCTAACTGCACCACTGAGGCAAGTTTACTTTTTAAAATTCCGTGTGCATTTTAATGATTGGATTTAGTGAGTGGTATCATTTTGTTTGGGGGCTTTGCCGAATCAGAAAAGTGATAGTGGCCATTTTGGTGAAATAAAAATAGAGTGGTGAACATATTTTAATCGTATTCATATTGTACAAATTATAAGAGTCTAGATGCTGGGCTCAAAATGTTGTATAGATTAAGAGGGCTATAAATACATAATGTATTGATACATCTAAGCAAACAGTAGGCTATCTGAACGAGAATATTGATGTAGTATAAGAAACACAAATTGTTACTCATTCACATCTTCTAGCTCATCTGCCAAGTCATCATCACTCAAATCCTCATCAAAACCTCTCACTTTGTCACATTTGTCTTTATCCGCGGAATAACTTGTACGCCTACTTATCTGTACATTGAGGCCCATTTTAAAAACTCTTGCATCAAAAAGTACATTTTGATGGACCACAAGAGCATAACAATTAAATAGGGCCACAAGGAAGTTGACAAGCTACCAGCTCGTACATTTGATTGAACTTTTTCTATACAAAACCGATCACGAATGAAAGACATTTATTTTCAACAAATGTTTGATATCACACAATAGCCCGATAGTTAGTTTCATTTCCGGATGTAAGAAATCTTGTGTTGGTGGTACAGCAGCGGCTTCTGCTTGCTTTTTCGTAAAAAAAAAAAAAAAAATCACCATAGTAGTGCCCAAGTGTACTGACTTTTGGTGTCATAGTAAGTTGGCCGCAAATACACCAAGCATACATTTACCTCAATTAAATGAAAAGTTTATCGATTCACATTTCACCTTCGCACACCTCTAGTGGTACGTGTTTTACCCCCTGATAAACCTTTCCGATGGTGTGTGGTTTGTAAATTGCACACATACTACTAATAATTATTTCTTAAAATAAAATAAAAAATCTAAAAATTGGCTGTACTTTTAAATTGGCCTGGTTTTCTCTAAAATTTTTTTTATATAATCAATTATGTAAAATATATTCTTATGATTAAAACCTTAGTGGGAAGTTAATAGATTAAAATTTATTGAAGAAAAAAATAATTTTTACTCAAGCACTGTTATTCTTAACTGTAATACCTATTAAAAAAAATACATCTATGAAATACTCAATGTGATTTCTATTTTATAAATATTTCTTAAACTATAGCCTACGTTCAGATAAATTTTCTAGTAAACCTAATTATATGTTGTTGTTTTTTGGCTATGGGTAATTTGTATGTAAATTTGATATTCAAAGTGATATTCAAGATTATATGGCGTTCATCACTTTTCCTCTCTCCCCACTCCCCACCGGCGCAGTCGTGGCCCCTAGATACCACTATCACTTTCCTGATTCTGCACAACCCCTCCGAACAAAATAATAATACTCACTATATTCAATTACTAAATTACACACGAACCATGTTGATGGAACCAACTAGTATGAATAGATCCAAATTTAATACCAGACCTGCAATTTGATTTTCAAAAGAAATACCGCTATACCCATTTTTTGTAGCACTGGTCTTACAACCCATTCGGGCTATACGCCTATGTACTAATTACACTAATGATTTAGGGATTAGGAAGGTTTAATTGAGAGAAAGTTCACCCACATTTTCGTGGAAGGCGAGTGAAAAACCATTTAGGAAAACCATCCTCGGTGCCCCCGACGGAGATCGAACCTCAATTTCACCGTCTTCGGCAGTCTAGTCCAACACAAGAGTAGCGTGTTAGACCACGTGGCCACCGAAGTGGGTGTATAGGCCTATACGTATTGTTAAAAATTTCCGTTAATTTTTTTTATTGGAACTCACACCAACCCCTAGAAAATAATAGCTTAGCTACATTATATGCTCCCCCATTCCCTTATAAAGTATATTTCTGACTAAAGGTAAAACATATCAACTACAGTCTAATTTCATAGGAAGAATCTTTTATAAAATATAAAGTTACTTTTGTAGCTGTCAGATAAGTTCAGGAGGATTTATTTTAAAACTAAAACAATATATTCATCCTATTGTATCGATGCTACCCCTTCACTCTAATATGTATAGGAGGTAACGATAACTATTACAAAGTAAATGTATAACAAAGTAGAGACTGGGAAATATTTCATAACAGTAAGAGAAATAAATAGATAACAATAATAGATTTATTATAAAAAAACATAAAAAGATGATATAGGGTTACAATTGATAGCAAGAAAACGGTAATAAATGTCCGTTAAACTGATTAAGGAAAACATGTAACTCTTAGAAATATAAAGGAAAATATTAAGTTTTAAATTGACAAATATGATAGGATTTAACAACTCCAAAAATATAGGAACTGCCCGTAGCACGGGAGAATACGTGTCCAAGACGACACGGTAGCAGTCAAATGGAAGTTAAGTTAATAGAGAGTATTGGATTCCAAAACAACCGGTCTAGCACCAGACTACCACCAGAAGTCTCTAAACAGAAAACATGGTGAATTAATTACTCATAAAAATATAGCTGCAAATCCTATAGTTTTAGAGTTACTAAGCTAAATGTCGGCCAAGCTAACTAGCTTGATTTGAAATTAAGAAAGGTCCCATAAACACACTAAATAATAAATGGTAAGAGGATGGTCTGTCATTACATTAGCAGATTGCTAACAATCAGGTGTCAACACAAAACTGTACTATGGCCGGTCCTTTCCCAGTGGGTACTGCCAGAGCACTCAATAGTATATTTATACCACTACCCACTCCCTGGGTTATACATCAAATCTAGTACACACTAACTTTAAACACTTGTACTAATGAGATGCCAACAAGGGGCAAATGAAAATACTATCTGTGCGGGCCACTAAACAAAACTAACCGTGTTCCGCACTTTGCGAACCCAAAATAGTGACACAGAAAAAGGGGTTCCAACAAGAATGCGGTGAGATACTGACCTAACTAGGTCCTCAAATAAAGGCATTAGACAACCTTTTTGTAGCCATACAAAAATTCCAACATGTGAGCATGACGTCCACAGCATCATGGGACATTGTGGAGTCATAAGGACTTAAAACGGAATAATGAACTTATGGAGAAGAGGAACCTTAAAGCAAGGTCCTTATTACATATATAGCTCAAAGCCCCAGTATTTAAGCTATGTCATATGGACATTGGGAAAATATATAGTCAGACTATCTGACTAAAGAAATAGTCAGATTGACACAAAACCAAATTTAGTCATTCTGACTAAATTAACAAGTCTGAAGGACTTAGAAAACATAAATGCTTCGACTAACAGAAACACAATTAGTAACCTTGACTACTACAAGTCTGAAGGACTTGGATATTTGTCGAATACTTGGTACATCAGACGTGATTCCCTCGGCATCGAGGCGGTGAGACCCACGACCCAAACATCAAGACCAACAGTTTTTTATTTAGGTGCTGGAGCAGAGGTTCCTCCTTCGAGGATATGATATGATGAACTACAGTCGAATGAACCTAGGGGTCACCCGTTATATACTCTTTTTTCTGACTTTAAACAGGACCAAATATGGGCATGTAATGAGGGAAAAGGAAGGAACGGGGGGAGGTGGGAAAAATGGAGAAAGAGTTACCAAGGAAGTCCACTAGGGCATTAGTGCTCGTAGCTCGAGGCATCGAACCAACGACAGTCAGGTCCTTCGTCAACATCGAGTGTTCAAGGATTCACCATACTTGCAGAATAGTTTTTCGAAGCATGGTGTTTGTATCCGGGAACATCCGCTTAAAGTAAGTAGAACACAAATGATATTATTACAGAATATATCAGTTTTAATTCTCTTCTTTGGATTCATTTATTTCAGTTTAGTGTTTTATGCAGATTACGGTTTGTAGATGTCATTTTACTTGAGTGACATGCTACAACTATCATTGTATTTTATGTTAATACAAATTTATACCTAATAAAATAATCGGGACTAATGCGGTTTCCTTACTACCAGTCTTATGACTAGTTGCTTACGTTTAACAAGACAGCACACTGTAATTAAACACAATGCGAGCCTAGCGACTTAGGCCACTCGCCATCGTGGCTGATTGCATATTCAACCCAAAAATGTATAAACATAGAATACGAATAAGTTTGATTTTTTTAAGAACAAAGTCAAATATTAGTGAATTTGACTGACTTAAGTTATTATTATTGTATGGGTTTTTTCAAGCATGGACTTGTTGTGTGACAGCAGCGCTTTTGTTGGAATGTATTAATGTTGCTCAAGTTTTTTTGGGTCAGAAGTACCAACATACTCTGCTCAAACACCTTAATCTTAGCACAGACACACTACCCTGCCCTCAGGCCATTATTCATTCCTGTGAAAGAGGAAACCTTCATTTCCCAAATGGTAATTTTTTTCAGCCAAGCTAAGAATTGAACCAAGAATCATCAATTCACACTACCAACTAAGCTAAGACTTTGGACAGTGACTGGGTACCAAAGAAATGAAATTAAAATATTTATTTTAATAAAACGCTGAGAGTTAAAGTTGGATAGTTTCATGGATAGAATACCAAATAAGGTAGCAAGTGTTTTATACTTTTATTTGAAAAATTTGGCCACGAAAGGATTTGAATCCCGGAACTATGGGTAACCGCACCATTAGACATCCCCTGGATTTTCCAGAGACTTATGCAAATAATAAACAGGAGGTAATTTCCCGCAATTTTACCAACATTCTTTTCCGGTCTTGCCTGGAATTGAACCCAATATCTTTAACGCAGTTTACAAATGCTTTATAAACAGAGCTAAGGTGCTGTACATATACTAATATACTACTCTAAAGCTCTCGGTATATTACTCTCTTGATTAAAGTGGTGACAATATAAATATTTCCCTCCATAGCTGAGCGCTCAGATTTGAAGTAGCCTACTCTGAATTTGAATGACTTTTTTTTTACCGCGTTTTACTACCCGTCTGAGCTATCAGTATGCAATCACACTAATGTTGTGAGGATGAATCATATATCATTTTAGTGGAAATGTGCTTGAATTTGTGTTCAAGTTCATCTTTATTTTTTGTTTAATACAAATGATGATATTTTAATAACTAAACGGGGTTATATTAATCTTCTTTATATATGACTAGATAGCTGTTGCCCGCGGCTTTGCTCGCGGGGGAAGTTGATTATATACAAATACGAAAATATACATATGTATTTACAGATTAATTTAAAATATTACGTTACGTTGATGACCATAACTTGACCTCAGATCAAAAATAATGCAAGTCCGATACAAACTTTCACCCCTTTTTCATCCCTTATTAAATAAAATTTCCAAAATTCCTGAAACATGTATTTATTTGTTTTAAGTCAATAACCGAAATACAAAATTTTGTTTATGTAACTTTCAAAATGACGGACTTTCATACATATTATCATCCCTATTTTGACCCCTTTGGGGTGGAATTTTCTAAAATCCTTTCTTAGTGGGTGCCTACATAACAAAATGAATATACAGTCCGAATTTCATGCTTGTAGCCTTGATAGTTTGCGCTCGGCGATGATGAATCAGTCAGTCAGTCAGTCAGGACATGTTATTTTATAAGTATAGATTTAGATTATTAAATATATTCAGTACCGGTGATCACGCGGTTTAACGCATCATTCTCGTTTTAAAATGAATCGCCAATGATGGGAGGGTTGGAGCTCGAATCCTAGTCGAATATACCGAGGGAATTTTTCCCTAAATGGTTTCTCCATCCGCCTCCTCATAAATGCGAGTATCTTTCTCTAAAATTCTACCATTCTCATATCTATTTTATCATAATTAATGGATACATATAACCAGAACGGGTATATAATAAGAATAAGGTGAATAAAATAATTTAATAATTTATGCTATTGCAGACGTAAGATCCCAATTAATTTCTGTTCCGAAAAAATAGAGTTGGTTCATCACTCAATGGGTCTCCATTAATGTCAAAGGTAACTTTAATACGCCCTCCAGAAAATCTCCTACGTCGGAAATCAGTGGCAATAGAAGCTTGCCCTCAGGCGCTTACACAATAATCATAACACACCCTGGACTAAATGAAACGACGCATTCAACCTCTTTAACACACGCGAAACACGAGAAGAGCGTTGAATAAAACAGTTTCAGTTCACAGGATGTACTTTGCTTTAAAATAGGTGACCTGGTGGTCTAGGGGTAAGGTGTCAGACTTCTATGCTGGCGGCTGGGGTTCGATCCTCCGTCCCGGCAAAGATTTATCTGATTACCCCAAACTCTTCCTTCACCTCTGACAAGGCATCTTGTGAATGTGGGGAATGCCAGGTCTCCACCGTGGTTCGGATTCCACGTTAAGCTGTAGGTCCTTCATTTCATCTCACAATCACCCTACCATTACACATTAGCGTAAGTGCGTATAACCGAACGGGTAGTAAGACGTGGTGCTAATAATAATAATAATAATACTTTGCTTTAAGCCGTTAAAACCCTCCAAACAGTTTCACATACTCCACCACATTCATGTTTAACTTTCTAATAGAATTACTTTCAAGTAGAAAGTGGATGCTTATCTATTTAAAAAAAAAGTTAGGTTTCTATTATAAAAAATATATCTTGAATAAAAAAAAAACTCATCAATTTTAAGTAGCAATACAGTAAAAAAAAAAAAAAGGAAAAACTTATTTTTGAGAAGATTGATATTTGACAGTTTACTAGCGATATTTTGTTTTAAGTTTTATCAAGAATTTTAAGTAAAAAAAATGAATATACGGCATAAAAACTAACTTGAATAAAAATATAAAAACAAATTTATATTTTGTTTAAGATAATTTATTCATGTTTTTTTAAATTCCCCATACTATTGGTCAGGTGGAGAGCACTTCATCCCAAGACTACTGAGGTCGACTTCTTTAATTGAATCATAAGAATAGCGGGTATATAAAATACCCGGGACCTTTTCTACAGGATAGTCACAAAGTTTGGATAGTAGGCAAATACACAGATAAACAAATATAGGAAAATGTATGTGCTTTTTATCTTCAAGATAACTGTAAGAAAATAAATATCTTTCTGTAACTTATCTGCCAGATAAATGTGTGGATGAGAAGGTTTTATATCTGACACTTACTGTTAATATCATTGTAATAGCAAAACTTGTTATATTTCTTGACACCAAATTGTACTTTCAATATCACGGTTCACCAATCTTCATACTATATCTCATTCAATAAAATTTTACTATGCGTTCAGACTTTATGGCCACCTTGTAGAAGTTTGCATTGCCCTAGGACTGCTGTAATTTTATTTTAAATTGGTCTATAATACTAGAGCTTCCTTGATAAACAATCAAAGGGCCTGCAGTCACGTCGGTAACATTCTTTGCTTATGTTGTGGTTTTTAATGTTTCTCTGGCTAGTAGAAGCAGTTATTGCACGATAGTTTTCTCCATTTTATTTGAATAGTTTTTAAATAAAGTCAATACTAGATCAGAGATAGCTTGATGGATACATAAATTAGGGGCTTTCGACAGATAATCAATAAAAGAAAATACTAACTAATAGTTAGCATAAGCTCTCTGAAAACATTGTTAAATTGACATTTGACTTACAAAATTAATTAAATCGGTACAGTCAGTTGTTAGTATTCCTCCATATACGTACAGTTTCGACTTCCGACTTGCGGGAACAGTTGAAATATGACAGGCCTAACTGACGTGTGTCGGCCAGTCAATCGATTGAACTGTTAGACTGAGAATTCCGACAGTTCTACCCGCTGGTCATGGTGCCTGTTAGGTAGAAATGATATGTAGGGTGAGAAAAACGAACGGCCGGCAGGTCAAGTCTTCATTAGGTGGCCATAGGCATGCCTTCTTTCCCATGAGAAAGAATGGCATCTCTTGAATCACGCGGGAAAGACTGTGTGTCAGTGGTCGGTTGCCAAACACCTCGACCAAGTGCAACAAGGTTTGTGACGCTTTCCTGTGGTAATTTCCTCTACTGTTGAGGTTACACTAAACCATGCTGCCACAGCGCGTGCTTTTGCCTCAACTGTGTTTACTCTGTGAGTGATTAAGTTTGTA